>CM053786.1:839056737-839516737 GCA_028749045.1 Cupressus sempervirens | reverse complement strand
CAAAACACTGTTCAACAACTTGAAAAACATCTTACTATCTATCTGAAATCTATTCAAAACTATTTAAACCTTGTAAATCTCTTTGAAATTCAATCTCAGTTGTCAATTTGGTCCCTATTTTCATGCCCATTTTTGTGAAATTTCATGTGAGCACCTTTTGAGTTAGCACTTCTTTGTGTGGCCCTATTTGGGTCTTCGTGTAGTCCTTTGCAAATATCCATGTGAGATTTTGTAAGTCTTCCCTTTTATGTCAGATTATTGTCCTTTTTCAAACTAGCACATCCTCATGCAACTTTAAACAAGTCCTCACGAGAGAAAACTATACAAAAAAATTTCTTCTAAGTCTTCACGTGGTTCATTGTACTTTCTCACATGTTTCCTTGGAAATATTCACGTGGGATCTTGCCTTAAAACTATCAAAACTATCTGTCATATTTGTCTACACTCTAAGTCTTGTCTATTACCTACAATAGTTTTCCTCTCTCCTATCTGCAAATAGTTTCAAATAGTGGCATCTTGCTTAGCCAACAACTTGTGACCTATAATTAACCTAGTCATGTTTCTCAGTTATCATATTCTTGTCCTTTAATGCTTGTCATATTTAGTGTCATGATAGTCATAATATTTGGCTATTCTAGCCATTGCTCAAACAACTCATACCTTAGTATACATCACTCTTATCTTGTTTCTTTGAGACTATGTTCTAGTGTGGTCCTTGTCTAGCTTTTTACTTCTTATCCTTGTCTATGACTATGGAAACAAGAAGCAAAAACATGTTTTATCCCCTTAGACTTAGATGAGGTACAGCTAGGGTTTGTAATAGTAGTAGAGGTTGCTTTCTAGTTCATACATGACCAATGTCTAGTTCATCTAGTGAGGAGTCTTCATGATCTCCTTCACCTATTAGATCACCTCATGTTCAAAGAATTTTCTCTATCAACTTACAACAAACTAGGAAGCCCTTGTATCAAGAGGATCCCAAAACTAGCAGAGGTCATACATCTCCAAACAACACAATAGAATTCTTATTCAGAGGACCTTTCCAATCAAAACATATTGAAACCATTCACATTCCTAGAATGGTTAATCAAGGAGTTGAACAAGGAGAACATAGTAGATACCAAGATCAAAATAGAACCGAATAGCATAAGGAACCTCTATTTACTAATAAGAATAAAGAAGAGGTAGAGATACTCTTTGAACACATCAAAAAGTGTCATAAGGACAAAAACTTCTAGAAAGTTATGGAAATACTACTTGATGAAGAGAAAGAGAAATACTTTCTCAAACTTTCCCAAGAGGGAGATAAGATACCTCATCACTTTAATGTTAAAATTATCATTAAACCTGAAGAAGAAACTAAAATATCAAAATTGAAAAAATAGTTGAAGATCATGCAAGACCAACTAGCTCAAATGATGCATGATAAAGAAAAACTTGCAAAAAAATACACCTTAGACACTCTTTGTCCATTCCCATTTGACAAGAGTATAGACATGCCTCCTTTTCCAAGAGGAGTTGAATTACCTAAGTACGATAAATACTTTGGAACTACCAATCCCGAAGATCATTTGTAGGAATTCAAGGCCTTGTCTATGGAATTTATGCATAATCAAACATATCTCATGTGTCTATTCCCAAGAAGTCTAGGTGGTGAGTCTATGGAGTGGTTTTCACACTTGCCTCCTTGTATCAAAATGTTTGATGAGATTGCTAACCTATTTTCCCAATAGTGCTCTAGCAACATCCAACACTCGGTTAATAGTTGAGACTTGTGTAACCTTAAATAGAAAGTTGGGGCACCTTTCCTCACATTCCTTCAGAGCTAGAGACAACTTTACACTAAATATTCATGAAAGATTATAGAAATGGAAAAGCTTGATATATTCACTGATAACCTCCTACCTGATTTTGGGTATAGAGTTCAACTTCAAGGTCCATGCACCTTCAAAGACACTGTCACACAAGCTATCTGTATAGAGGAATTCATGGTCAAAAAGGGTGAACTATCCCTTCAAAAGGAAACAAAACAAGGATCCACCTCTAAAAAGGGCAAACCCAAGTGTATGAACAAAAATCAAGAGGTTGTGCATGTTGGAGTTCTTGACAACATTACTCTTAAACCTGCTAAGGTAGCCTTCAATCTTATAGACAATCTCAAAGCATCCAAGAATTTGACAAACCTCCTTTTGAAAATAAGACATCTAGAAGCAAACTAAAGAACACCTCTTGGGTCTCATGCCCAAAATGAGAGTATACACCTCTTGGTGAACTTTTGGATGTGTTCTATAAGACCTTGCTACAAAATGAGCTCATTTCTCCATTAGACAAATCTCATCCTTACAATCTGCAACCATGACCACCATGGTAAAATGAAATTTTATTTTGTGAATATAACCAAAACAAGGGTCACAAAACTAGAAATTACATCAACTTGCATCAAAAATTCCAAGACCTAATTGACGATGGTGATATTGCTGTGGATGGACATAACAAGAAAGTAGATCACAAGGCTTTAAAAGAGTCATTCCCATCTTACAAAAAAGGAGAAACCTCAAAATATAAATCTCATAACAAGATCAACTATACGTACTCAAATGATGATGATAAGATAGTCTACACGGTTGATCCTGTGGATGTTGAGTATTGTGGTGTTATCACCATCAAAGGAAAAGAAGACAAAACTAAACCTAAGATACCATTTGTCTAAAGGGGCCCTTCTTCCAATACATTTAACAATGAGCCATCCAAATCTTGTGCCAATGCTATTACACATTCTCATGCCAAGTTGGTACTCAAAGGCCCTATGCCTTCTACTCCTAATCTCAAACAACAAAAAGACAAATCTCTTGTTGGTCTTTATGGAAAAGGAAAAAAACCTTGCAACAAATTTTGTAGCTACTAGCTACAATATCCTCAATTAGTTACAATGAACTAATACTCAAATCACAATCTTTGAGCTACTCAAATCACAATCTTTGAACTACTCAAAATTTAGCCTGCTCATAGGCAGATTCTCGACAAAGCCTCACTGAGGCCAAAATCACTCAAGATCTTGATCTTGAGATCTAACCTCACATTACTATATGTCTTTCTCTAAGGAGGATGACTATTTATTGAGTCAGCTACATAATCAACCTCTATACATTGAGGTCATGATACATTAGAAACATGTTTGTCATGTGCTCATCAATAATGGAGCTGGTTTAAATATTGTCTCTACTACTCTACTTAGACAATTGGACTATTCTAAAGAGTCCATTGATCCCCGTCACAAGATAACCATCAAATTGGAAGTCTTTAGGTCTTGTGGTGTTACCTCTTTGCATTGGTCCTATAGAAAGGGATGTCACTTGACAGGTCCTCGACATTCCCTTGGCTTACAATATTTTTCTAGGAAGACCATTGATACATGAGATTCACGTTATGCCATTCACTTACCATCAATGCGTAAAATTCCCATTTCATGGCTCTAAATTCACCATACCTACAAGTACTAGCTATACCTATAACATGTTGAAATCTACTAAAAATTTTGTACCTACTAATAGGGATTCTTCAAACTATCATGATAAAAAGTTGAAGCAAATTGAGTAGTCACTCAAGCTGAAGGAAATTGGAATGGGTGAATATCACATAGAACTAGTGCTATCTTTGACATCTCTTCCTGAGTCTACCCATCACTATGGGAGAACATCTACAAAAAAGAAACCTTTTTTGTTGACAACTCAAACTAAGTATTATGGTACTTTTGTCAAAGCTACTATTCCTCTTGAGGAGGAAGTTGAATACAGAGCTACTGTTGCATGGATGAACAAAGAGGAAACTCCAATCGACCTCACTAAATAGTCTCATGAAATTACTATTGAGAAGTATGGTCCTAGTTTTAGACTCATGAAACGCTTTGGGTACAAGGTAAATTATCCTATTGGATGCAACAAAAATGGTCTATTTGATCCTATCAAAGCAATAGCTAGAAAGAACCAAGAAACGTTTGGTCTAGGCTTCAAGAAGATTCCGTTCCATGTAGAGAGTAACAAATTCATTCTAGAATCTGAGAGTTCATATAAACATGAGTCACAAGCTAAGTCTAATGACCATGAAGATAATGTTAACGATGAGGATCTTTATCCTTATGTAATTCTAGATAATCTGGCTAAATTCTTTGCAGAACTAGATGACTTTGTACCATGTGTCAGCGCCATAGATGGTGATAGCTATTCTTCTGAGGATACTATTGGTCCACATCATACTCAACAAGAATAAGGAAAGTCTATTCATGCTTTACACATTGAGTACCTTTGTAAAAATCTAGATGACAAAGGAGAATTTGTCTGTATCACTGTTGGGGAATTCTATAATCTGTCTCCCTGTAGTATAGATTCTCAAGAGTATGAATTTGACTCTCTCTCATAAGAAACTATAGACAAAGACATAGATTAGGTTCATGTTTATGAAAACCTCATCAATGTAGGTGAATCATCTAGAGTTAGGTCAGATGATTCCTTCCAACTAGTGTCCTTGAGTCTTTGATTACTGACATTAGAACTCAAAGACATTCAAACACACTTGTGGACGAAGCTACTCTAGCTCTCGAATTTCTCATTCAAGCATTTAATGATTATACAGTGAATGCAATTGAACTCACCACATCTCTTTCACTCACCTATCTCAAGCTCATAGACTGGAATTCCAATGCATTTAGTAAAGTCCTCACATTCCAAAATGGCTATGTTCTTGCCTACTACTTAAACATTGTCAAACTAGTAACGTCTTCCACTAGTGAATGAAGTATTAGCATGACTAAAGCTGACATCAAATATATCAATCATACAATCAAAAAGAAAATAAATAAAAGTTTTGATGGTGAGAACCACATTTTGGTATTGCTAGAACCTAAAAATGTAAAAATAAAAGACATATCCAAGGGTGAAAACCTCTCTAAGGCACCCATAGATAAGATATTTGATGCACTTCCTAGTAATTTTTATGAAAGATCATCAATTTTGATAGAGCCAACATAGCCTATCAACTTGGGAATAGATGAATAGCCTCACATGATACATCTTGCATAGTCACTATCTCCAAAGGAAAAAAGAGGAATTCATTTCCTTCTTCCAAGAGAAAAAGATAAACTTTGCATGGACATACTTAGACATGCCAGGATTAGATCCTGATCTCATAATGCATCACTTCTCTATTGCATTAGGAGTTAAACCAATCAAATAGAAACTTAGGAAAATGCATCCTCATGTTGCATTGATTGTCAAAGATGAACTGGAGAAGCTTCTGAAATCTAGTTTCATCCATGCTATTGATTATGCTAAATGGATATAAAACATTGTTCCAGTCTCCAAGCACAACAAATCTATCAGAGTCTGTATAGATTTCTGAGATCTAAACTTAGCATGTCCAAAGGATGATTTTCTACTCCCTGACATTGATATGATATTGGACATGATAGTAGGATATGAGATATACTCACTCATGGATGGTTTTTCTACTTATAATCAGATCAAAATTGCACCAAAAGATCAAGAATTGGTTTCTTTCACTTGTGCATAGGGAACTTTCTGTTGGAACATGATGCCATTTGGCTTGAAAAATGTTGGTGCTACATATCAAAGGGTAATCACTACAATTTTTCATAACATGATGCATAAAATAATGGAAGACTGTGTGGATGATACTCTAGTTGAGAGCATAAAATGCAATACTCAACTTCAAGATTTGGGACCTATCTTGGATCACATGCAGAAATTCAGTCTGAGACTTAATCCCAAGAAATGTGCCTTTAGTGTAATATCTAGGAAATTACTTGGCTACATCATGTCTAATATTGGTCTAATTTTTTATGTAGTAACTTGTCTTAAAATCATGGTATAAAAAATTAGATGTGAGTCCTTTTATTTGATCCTAGGGTTTCAGGTTTTGGGTCTTGTATTTTTGATATCTCTTAAAATTTGTGTAAAACTCTAGGTCTTTCCCTTTTGAATTTATCTAGGCACAAAGTCTTTTAAAAGTGGTCAAATATTCTTTTACCACCTACTTCAAAGTCATTGTTGTGTCTTTTTGAAAAGGTCTTGTCCTACCATTGGATCTTGTTTGGATCAACAGATGTCACATTCTCGCTATAAAAAGTTGCGAGGCTTTTTACTATAGCGATGTAGCAATCATCGAAAAACTCCGTCATGGTATTGAAAATGTGGTTCAACATCAAAAATTTATATCAATTTGAAAACATTATGGTCACATGCTCTGTCCCAGGGTTGTCAATATCAAAAAGGATGCATGTGGAGCAATTCACAAGTGGTGTCACTAGAACCTAGGATATTCTGGCTAGTTAGCATATTATGACCAAAAAATCTATGTGCTCTGTCGGTAGTGAGATAGCGAGTGCTTGGAATATAAAGAAAGTGGAAAAAATTTTCAAGGTTGATGTGACTATAGAATTCCCATACAGTTTCATAAATGTGCATGACCAGCTCCTCTTACAGTAGTATTAATTGGTGAATTTTCAATCAAATGTGTCATATGTTTTCTATCACCAGAATTCTTAATCTGCTGGAGCTCATTATATCATGACCTAGAAAGTCATCAAATTTTTGGTAGTGACATAGTGAGTGCCAAGATATTTCAAAAGATGGTGTTCTTTTAAAATGTGCGATAATTTTGAGGATCCTAAGGAAGATATCTTACAAACAGTGCCTTTATTTTTGTGATAGTTGTGGTTATTCTATTTTTAATTTTCTCAGCACTCATTTCTGATGGTTTACTAGAAGTTGCTATGTTGTTACCAGAAATTTGGTTATTTTTGCCGGTAGCAAAGTAGCAACCCGCCTAAAAAATAACAATACGGCAAAGCCAAGGAGGTGTGATGTCACTTGGGATTAAAATATTAATATGTATATGATAGCAGGTTAAGCCAGCTCAACATCACTAGTAACCTAGACCCACGTCTCATTCATAAAACATATAAGGGATTTTGATTGTTAGATCAAGAATGGATCAACAATACTTCCTATATTGCTATGGAAAGATGTGTACCTTTTATGTATAGTGAGGTAGCAAGTAAGGGTCCCAACACAACTTAAAAGATTCATGTAGTTTCCATGCCCTCAGATCAACTTCCAATCTATGACCATTGCTATCTTGCTATGAAGAGTTGCACAAAAGTTATGTATAGAAAGATAGCGAATAAGGGACCCACCATATTTCTCATAAGAGTTGTATCAAATATCTTCCATCTAATCAAAGTAGAATCAATGGTTATCGATATCTTGCTATAGCAAGATGCTTGAAAGTTATGTATAGCGAGGTAGCAAATTGATAACACGTATCCCTAGTCATTAGTGGGCCCAGATTAAAACACCAGCATTGAAAGAAAGGTACAAATGGAAGCATTTTATTGGCTTGACTACCAACATGTTAAGAAGAAAGGTTAGTCAGCCCAAATTTCTTTCCTAGATCGTAGGATTTTTTGAGGATCAACAATGTAAATTTAAAAGGAAATGTGATGCCACTCTATTTTTCTATTTTTTGCATTTATGATGAATGAAAGCTTCGCGTGTGAGAAAAATAGAGTATAATACAAGAGATTTTACCATTTTTAGTCTCACACAAACAAAGATTTCACATTTTCTTAGCACAAGAGCATACTAATGATATTGTGTTAAGCCTGGCAAAGACATGAAGCAATCCTCCATCTGTGCATGAGTTGTTGTAGAGGTTCAGAGAAGAACAAGTAAGGCAAATAAAGTAAGTACTAATATCATAACCTTTGTATCATTTCAGTTCCTATGAATTATAGTCAAGATGCTTCCCAAGAAAGTGTTTTCTAGGCAGGTAAGTTATATGGATAGGAATGTTCATGACGATTTGCTAGAATTAATCCCAAAGTCCACTACCAAACCTGCACAAGTTAAGAAGTTAATTTCCTTAAACCCTAGGCTTAAGATTTCTGATGGTCTATATGACAAAGGGAATTGGGTTAGGGATGCAACAACTATGCAAACTAGTCTTGTTTGGTTAAAAAAATGGTTTTCAGAGAGTTATTTGTTTTCCCCAGATCTTAACGTCTGGAATTTTGATTTAGGAAAACTAGTAGTCCCAAGTGTTTTCATGGATTATGATTTGCTTGAAGCCATTGCCAAGAATTATGACCAAGCTATCAGGGTGGTGAGAAGAACAAATGTTGTGCCTCTAATCTCAATTAGTCCTGAGGAAATTAGAGAGGTTTTTCACCTAGAGCCATTATCAGATTATCATGTGCTAATTAATCTGCCAAAACTAGAAAATGAGTACAAGGCAAAGAAGGATGTGATTAGGGGAGGCACACTAAGGGCACATATTTGCACAATAGGAAATTTTCTAGTAATAATTGCAGCCTCTAGGGAAACTTTTAAGAAGAGTCTTTTCACTTCTCAAGTCGTACAGATATACAAGACCTTGTGTCATGTTTTGGTGAAGACAAGCATGATTTCATGCCCATTGGCCTTATGTATATGATGGTTCAAATCACCTCTTTTGGTGTAGATGTTATTTTTTATTTTGCATCCTTTTTAGCTAAAGAAATCCATGTTGGTTTGGTTGGAATTGCCAAAGGGAAATTGGAGAAGATGTTTGGCCACTATTCTTCGTTAATGCACATGTTCTTGTTTAAAGGGGTGGCATATTTTGGTAAAGAGATGGAATTGAATAGAGAGGAGAATGGGGAAGCACTACCAGTCAATTTATGGAGTGTAGATATGACATGGGATGTTGATAATGCTAGTTTTATTAGATTTTATATGTATTTTGCCTCTAAGTTGAGATGCCTCATATTTAGTGACAATCCTAGGATCCCCAAGGCACTAATGAATATCAGTAGGCCTATGGATAACCCCCATAATTTGAAAGTTTCACATAATTTGGGAGATATTATTCCTTACTTTATTTCTACTATTTTCAAAATTTATGGTTTTAGGGGGAGCCCTCATGTTTCGCCCTACCAAGTACCTTTAGAGGTAGGAATGTCTGAAGTTTTGTGGAAATTAGGAGGAGTGGAGGAGATGTTTCTATTGAAAAGGTCACTGGGGTCAATTTTTCCTACTTGTACTGTGGCACACTAGTTTGTGATTACCAAAGGGAGTTGGCTCTTTTTGCATAAAATTTTGTATCAATATAAAATGGCTATCTCCCATCCCAATTTTGGTGATGCTGAGGGATTCTTTAATCAGACCTTGAGACATAGGATTAAATTAGGACAGGTCAAACATGATTCATATTATCTAGAAGACATTATAAGGAATCAGTTTTCTTTGCAGGAATAGGAAACTAAAAAAGAAAAGTGGAGAGTATATTCTTGGGTTTTAGAATTCATTCATTGTTTTGATCAGAAATGTGGTCCTCTAGATAATTCTAATATAGAGGCTGATAAAGTAAATAGGCTCATGAATACCTTCCCTAAAATAATGGAAGCTATTAATGAGAAGAAACATTTTTTTATTGATTCATACCCTGATAAGGCCAGAGAGGTCATGAGGAGGTTGGCTTTCACTCCTAATATAGGAGCTAGTCAAATAATTATTCAAAAGAAACCAACTTATATTGTGATTCAGAAGAAAAGGGCTCCTGCAGCTAAAGGAAAACAAATAATGGGATCCACCAATGTAGTCCAAGAGGAAAGATCTCATGAACCTTCTCCCAAGAGGTAGAAAGAAATGAAAGAAAAGAGTCCTCAAATTCTGGAATATTCACCCACTCAATCCACTTTGAGGATTAGAGAAGAGCAACTCACTGGTGATCAAATTGAGTAGATTGGATCACAGGGAGGCATTTTTATTACTCAAGAAGAATTAGATGAGGGTAACCCTCAAGAACCTCCTCCACCAAGTTTGGATCTAATAGTAGCTAACTATAAAGGCAAGGAATTGGACCCTATATTAGAATAGGCAAGTCATCAATTTTTGGTTGATTATAGTTTTGTAAAGTCTAAGGCTTTCTAGCAATTTGCATGGAGGGTGAACATGAATAAATTTGAAGAAATATGTAAAACGTTGAAAATAGAGGATCCAAAAATGGATGAGGCCTCCATTGATAACAAAAAAGAATAAGAAATGATAAGAGAATTTTAGAATATAAGCATTGAATAGGGAAGACAAATGGTGAAGGCATCTAGCATTTTGTTGTTACCAAATTGGGACATTGTTGATGCCTTAGTTTTCAATTCTATTTAAAATAAATTGAATTTTCAAGATCATAACAAAAAGGTCTTCCAAGGTATTGCATTTTTTGACGATCAAGCTACATTGGTCAGCTGGTCAATAAGAAGAGGGTCTAGAGCCACATTATCACAACCAGATGAGTCTGGATTGATGGGAAACATAATTGTAAGGAGAGTTCTTGATACCTCTCATGTACAGATAGCACATTGGAATGTGGATTCATTCCAATTTCTTTTGGCCACTACTAAGAAGGAAGAACATGCCATGTTTGAATTACAGAGCAAATATGAAACAATTCTAGAGGCCTACAATAAAGAGGTTAAAAAGAGTATTGAGCTTGAAAACAAGCTAATGGGGAGGTCTACAGCACCAAGAATAACATACCCTCACCCCTCAGTTGAACCCTTCAAATCCACCCCCCTCATAGAAATACCATATACACCCCAAAGACCATAGTATTACACTGCTAAAGATTTTGAAGAAGAAAAGAGTAAATTGTGGGCCTTACATGTAGAGCTAAATACACAATATGAGGATACATTGAGAAAATATCTTACATACTTGGCTAATAAAATTGAATGGCCATTAGTGTATGACCAACTGGATAGGGTGGTGAGTATTTGGAATAAATTGAAAACAAATGATGAGGCTTTAAAGCCTATTGTAAACAAATGGGGAAAGAAACAGAGTTGGAGAGAGATGACCTTTTTATGTTACTCTATTATAAGGTCATCCCATGATCTTATTGAAAAAACCTATGACATTATTGTTGATCTCCCAAAGTTTGATGAAAAAGGAATTTGCTAACAGAGAATAATTGTTGGCTACTTAGATAGATATAAGAGTCAAAGGTTTAGCGTATTCCCTCATGCCCTAGATAGAAGAAATAAATTGAAAAGTAAAGATGAATGGACCAAGTAGTTAGATGATTTATTATGTTTAAGAATGAGTAAAGTTATCAATGAAAAGGGGCATGCATGGTGGGCTAAAACTATAGAAGAAATGATAAAAGTTCAATTATGCTTTGATTCTTTGAAACAAGAATTCATTGATATTGACAATAAAGTAGAGTTCGTTATTAGGAAACAATACGATATTCTATAGTTTGATTGGCCAGATGACACACTGTTTGACAAGTGGATGGTAGAAAGTGCTCCTGGTGAACAATTTGAGGAAGTTTAAATTATAGTGATGAGGTGCAAGATGATGAGATCCAAATCATTGACATTGTCACTACACAAGGCCAATAGGAAGAAGATAAGAATGATCAGTCAATTTCAGCTACAAGCCCATACCCATAGGATGTTGATACAACCAAGAAAGAGGATAGAGTAAAAGTAACTCTAATAGTACACGATGAAGATGGTGCAAAACCATGGGTGAAGATTAACCTACAATCATCAGAACAAACTTCATCATTAGCTAGCCTGGAAATTACATACATTGAGGAATTAGAATAGCAGCCAAATCAACAACCTAAGAGGATGTAATAGAAAGGGACCCACCAAATAAATGTTTAATTTAGAAATCTTTCTATTACTCACATTTTTTTTTCATTTTATGATAGATATATGTAAATATCTCTTGTAAAGGACACCTATCAATTCTCTCAGCCTAAAGCTTGTTGCATCTCACATTATATAAGTGAGATTCTACGGCTAGAGAGGGGTCCAATTTCTAATACTTTTAGTCATAGACTTATTTTATTTTCGGTCCAATAATTTGATCAAGTTTTATGATGTATATTCTTGGCAAGTTCTCTGAGAATGCATGAATATAGAATGATCTCTATGTTTCTTTCTAAGGTCATTCTGAGTTTACTTCAAGTGTATACAATTTTCAAAGAAAATGAATACAAATTATGAACTGTCACCATATCAGTTCTTTTCTAAATTTTTTCTCCTCTTGATTACTTAGTTATCTTGATGTTGTGTGAGTAAAGGCTTGTGCAATTGAATGGAATCCACTTAGGTTGTATATCCTCTCATCACTACTATTAGTTCAATGAATTAAGTAAAAGCTTTGATGAATTTGATAAGATTGTTGTAGTAATGGGGAGGATGTTTTGAATGATAAAATCTAGTAAGAATTTTGTTGTAAGGCAATAAATCAGATCTATGGAATTGCAATAGACTCTGAACCCTAATGGATTAGGCACTGGTAAAATTAATTTAGTTGGAAGAGAAACAGATCATAGATGGGTATCAAATGCAAAATTATAATAAATTTTACTATTCTTTCCTAAAGTTTTCCAAAGTTGGTCAATACTTATTTGCATGGAATATTTGAGCCTTAGTTAGCCACTATTGCTAAGACTAGTTGCAAATTTACAGAAGAATTTATTACCAAATTTGCTATATGGGATGTATTCTATTCAAATTGTCACAAATAGTTGTGTGTTTTAGAATTCAAGATGAGAATTAGAATGAAACTAGTGTAGTTCTTTCACAACAATAGCCAAATTGAGTCATCCCATAGGTATACTTACCTTGGTTTTGCAAAACCTAAAGTGAAGGAAACCATTCTTAGTTTTATTGATGTTGGGTCTAGATGGTTTGCATATGTAATTGAAAAAAGGAAGTGGTTTCTCCTTAGGTTGCATAAGCATTATCATTTTGGTATTGAAGCACTCTATTGCTCAGTAGTTTTGAAACTCCAACAAAATTACTGGGGAGTTGTCCAACATAGCTATAAAAAAGTATTGTAGTTTCTTTGGTCCTATTGTGTACATGGGTATTAGATTGTTTAGTTTTGCCCATGGTTATAAGGGGATGTTTTAGTGACAAACCTTGAAAATTTAAAAAGAAAGAAAGAAAAACCCATATGCCACAAGGATACATTGATGTATCTAGCCTTTCCAATTGTCTTATCCAACAAGCAAGAGTTGCAGTCTTATAATTTCAGTGATTGGTCAATCTGTGTTAGATATTTCCATTTCCATTTGTGTTTTTTCCTTGAAGTCAAAAATAATTGTAATTATGTATTTTCTCAAGAAAAGGGTGGTGACTCAATCAAGGTTTTGAAGCTAGTGCTTATTTAATATATAGTGAAATGGCTGACAAAAGAAAAAACATAAGAGCTTACACGAGAACCCATCCTGATGAACCAATGTATACTGATTTATTGAAAGGTGGTAGGAAGAACCTAAATAAGAAAAGGATAGATCCAAAACCCACCTAAAAACCCAGAGGTAGTGTATCCGTCAATTCCCAGTACCAACAAATGATAGGGAGAGAGTCTTCCTCACTCAGCTTTGAGTCAGAAACCACAAGATTCCTAGGAGGGATATTTACTACCCCAGTACTAGATGAAAGAATGTATCAGGATAAGGATATGTCACCAATAGGAAATATATCCCCTAGACTAGGTCTCATAGCTGAGATGCATCATAGGTTAGGACTCAAGAGTTCTTTTGGAGATCCTTCCAATCCTAAAACAGTCCCATTTTCTAAACCAAATCTTGTAGATCTGGATGACCCTGTTGATTTGGAAGCTACTTCTATAGATCCTATAGAAGTACAATCAAAGATAGGATTTCTAAAGAAATGGGTTGTTGAAGAAGAAGCTAAGCGCATTCATCTTGGAAAAGAGGAGCAAGCCACCTTGGATGCTATAATAGAAGGAGATACTCTATTGAGAAGGATGGTTGCTTTGAAAGAACAAAATAAAAAGTTAGAAGAGAAAACTAAAACTCTCCACACTGATGTTTTTGGAGATGTAGATAGTCTGAGAGCTAAAGTTCAAGAACAAGAAAAATGCCTGAATCAAAAGCAAGAACTAGTTATTGCTCAAGTCCAAGACTACAAGCCTGTCCAAGTAAATCCTATAGAACCCATTGTGAAAGTTGCAGACAAAGGAAAGGGTAAAGCTATAGGGGTCCAAATAAATGAACCTCAAGCTCAACCAAGCAAACCCATAAAACCTTCCATGTCAAATTATATCTAGATTTGGAGAAGGCTAGAAAAGAGAAGGAAGATCTTGCAAAAGAGCTTGAGAAGGTGGAGAATGAAGCTCAAGCTATAGAAATTAGGAGAAAAATTTAGTTTATTAAGTCTAATTTTTCCTTAGCCTCATGGGAAAATTTATCCACCCCATCTTTAGTTTTTGTACCTCCTTGTGGACCAGTAGTTTTAGTTCAACAAATATCTCAATCTACTCCTGCCTTGTCATCCACCACTCATACTCAAGCCCCTATTGCCCAACTTCAACAATCCCAAAGTGTTCCCCTTAACCAAGAAAATGTAGCAAGCACTTCAGACATTCCTAGTTTTCAGAAGAAACCTATATACATGGAGAAGTATAGACAAATATCCTTTGTAGGTATTCCTGGTGTTCCACATCCCATATCTTTTCAGTTAAGAGACAAAGTGGTTAGGTTCTCTAGAAATAATGTTGTTACTAGTGAAGAACATTTGATAATTTTCATAGACATGTTAAATTATTATGAAGTTGAACATGAAGATATGGTCATGAAGTTTTTTTTGCATTCACTAACTGAGGATGCAAGGGATTGGTTCAGAAGGCTTCTTGATGATAGTCTTAGTTCATGGAGTGATCTAGAGAAATTATTCAAAGAACAATATGGAGACAGTACTAATGCTGCATTCATGTTAAATTAATTCAACAATATCAAGAAGAATCCTAATGAATGTGCATTTGATTTCAATGTAAGATTCTAGAAAGCTATGTACAAACTATTTCAAGTTGTGAGGTTGAATGAGGATGTTTGTCTCACAACATATTTTAATGCTTTTGATAGAAAAATGGCTTCTCAGTTAAGGATAAGGATCCTAAACCTTTAATGGATGCCTATAAGGTTTCTATAAATATAGAGAATAATAGGAAGGCATCTAACAAATTAGGTAGGAGAGATGATCCAAAACTTTTCAATCCCAAGAATAACAACAAAAGGGAGGGTGATAAAACTCCTGTAGAAAAAAAGCCAAAAGGACGTACAATAGGCCAGGTGTTGGAATTGCTTGAAAAGATGAATCCTACTAGTTTCAATAAGCAAAATGTTGCTGAGAAAACCCCTGTGAATAATAGCAATTTCAATAGACAACCTAGAATGCAAAATTACCCTTATACTACCCAATGGAAAGATGGCAAGCCAATCCCTAACTAGACTCAAAATGTGAAAGATAAAGGTACACTAGATCCTCTACAAAGGAGTTCAATAAATATGAATGATAATGTGCCATGGTTTATTATTTTCTAGTCACCTCACTCTATAGAATATTGTGCATTTTCTTAGTCATTTTCTTTTGATCACGGTTTACAAACTGAGGAGGAGGAAGAAGAGAAGAGTCATGATGATGTAAGTTGTAATATGGTAAGCATGTGTCATAACTATGTTGATTCTGATTTAAAGGAAATAGAAAGTGATCTGGAGAATAAGAAAATTGCTTATTAATTACATCATCAACAAGTTTTTTCAGATAGTGAAAGCTATGATGAAGATCAAGTATGTGTTACATCTTCTAAAGTAGGTCATGTAAGTTTAAGAATGCCTTCCAAAGAAGAAATTGATAGGATCACTATAGAAATGATCTCCCAAGTACATAGCAATTATAATTTGAGAAAAAAAATAGTTAATAATGAAAGTAGGGATCCTTCTGGTATATTCATAAAACATATCACACATAAGATGAAAGATGAAGACAAGAAGGCTAGTGCAGAGACAGTCAAGATTAAAGATGTTAAAACTAAGAAGTGGGAACTTAAGAAGAAAGTGCAATTCCAAGCTAATGAGACAACAAAAGCAATTGTGCAAGAGAAGGGATCGGGGTTTGATAATTCCAAGCAAATAATAATCCCTACTACTCAAAACGCTCCTACTCTGGGTATGATTGTTAAACCCACTATGTCTGAGCCAATTGATATGATATCCATGTTGTCTCAAATCATTGTTAAAGTACCTTTGTCTGAAATCTTTAGAATTGAAGAGCATAAGAGTAAAGTCTTGTCATGGTTGGGAGGGATAGGAAAAAGTAATAACAATGTAGACCAAAATGTTATCCTATAGATCCCCTTAGTTATAGAAGATAATGGTATCATGTCCCAAATTCTTCAAATGTTCTTGGATGACTCATCAGTAGCATACATAGAAGATATTGACCCATTTGTTCTTAGTCTAATTATAAAAGGAAAGACCCTAAAAAATTGCATGATACACTTAGGAGCCTCTAACACCATAATGCCTTTCAAAGTAATGGAAGCCTTAGGGTTGAAAGTAGTCACTAAGAAAGGTAGACACAGAGGTATGGATGCTAGGGAAATCTCAGTCATAGGTACTATAAATTCTTTTCCATTTAAACTAGCTGCATATCCTGAGGTAGAGTTGACCATGTTAGTCATTGTAGTTGATATACTTCCACACTACGGAATGTTTCTTTCTAGATAATGGAGTGCTGCTATGGGAGGTAGCCTGTAATGTGACTTAACTTATGCAACTTTTCACATAGGTGATAAGGCTATAAAAGTAGATAGAGAACCAAGGGTTAGTCACATCTTGGGTGAAGAAATTGACAAAGATGCTACTTTCTTTTTAGATATTGGTGTGAATGCATTTAGAGCTGAATTGATAATCCAAGAAGTTGAGACTTTTCCTGTTGTAATTGAACATGAAGTTGAGTTTTGTATGAATTCACCAAAGTTATGGACAATGTTCTTTGATGGGGCCAATTCTAAGGAAGGTGTAGGGGCAGGGGTAGTTTTTGTCTCTCCTGAGAAAAACACTTTTAGATACTCTTTTACCTTAATTTTCTCATGCACCTACAATATAGCTGAGTATGAAGCCTTGCTGTTAGGATTGAAAGTGGCTACCTATCATGGGATCAAGAAGTTACATGTTATAGGTGATTCAGAATTGATTATCTCACAAGTAAGGGGAACACGTGCTTTTAAGAACAGAAGGTTGAAACAGTATAAAAATGTTATCTAGGATCAGATTGAATTCTTTGAGGCATTTGGTATATCATGGAGGGATAGAACTCAAAATAAGATGGTTGACTTATTAGAAAATGTAGCAATTAAACCCCGAGATGTATCATTTGCGAGGATATCAAAAATTGAAGTTCAAAAAAGGCCATCAATACTTGAAAATGTTGAACATTGGAAAGTCTTTGAAGATGACAAAGACATTTTGAATTTCTTGCTAAATGAAGATAAATACCATGGACAAGAGTTGGATTGTAGTGATTTGGTTCACACCATAGATGGGAAGGAAACAATTTTTGCTCAAGAGGTTATACAATTAAAAACTAATAAAGTACCTAAAGGTTTGGTTATTTTGGAAAACATGTTTGATAACCAAGATTGAGTAAGACCTAGTGTTAAAGAGAGTAAACCTCAAGAGCTAGAAGAGATAAATTTAGGTACTACTGAGGCCCCTAAGAAAGTTTATATTTTCTATAACTTGTCAACTAAGATTAGAAAGCCTTTGATTGACCTATTGAGAAAATATAGACATGTCTTTGTTTGGTCATATGATGATTTAAAGGCTTATAGAGAAGGCCTCTTTCAGTATGTCATACCTTTGAAGGATAATGTAAAATCCTTTAGGCAAAAATAGAGACCAGTTAATCCCACTCTAGCCCCCAAGATGCAAGAGGAGCTAATGAAGTTAAGAGATGGGGGAATAATTAAGCCTATCAGACATTCCACTTGGGTCTCCAATTTAGTACCTATCAAAAAAAAGAATGGAGATATCAGACTTTGTGTAGATTTCAAAAATTTGAACATTGCTTCCCTAAAAAATAATTATGGATTACCCAATATGGAAGTCATGTTGTAGCAGGTAATAGGGTTTGAACTTATGTCAATGATGGATGGATTCTCAGGATATAACCAGGTCTTGGTGAAAGAAGAAGAACAATTCAAGACAACGTTTACAACTCCATGGGGGACATATGTATATGTGAGGATTCCTTTTGGATTGATTAATGTTGGTGCCACTTTTCAAAGAGCCATGGATGTCACTTTCCATGAGTACATAAATAAATTTATGGTTGTGTATCAAGATGACCTCACAACTTATTCCAAAAAGGCTAAGGACCATTATAAGCATTTGGAAAAGATTTTTATCAAAGCATTGGAATATGGAGTATCATTAAACCCTAAGAAATATACATTTGGGGTAACTGAAGGTAAGTTAATAGGACATATAGTATCAAAGGATGGGGTAAAGATAGTCCCTGAAAGAGTAGTAGCCATTGATAACGTCCCTAAGCCAAACAATGTAAAATGAATTCAATCTTTCTTTGGGCAAGTTAATTTCTTGAGGATATTTGTTACAAATTTTGCTGAAATCAGTAGGCCTATTTCCAAAATGCTCAAGAAAGGGATTACTATCAACTAGGATGGTGAACCCTCCCAGGCATTTCAAGATATTAATATTGCTATAAATAATGCCCCAGTCTTGAGGACCCCTGATTACACTAAGCCAATGCACATATTTTCTTTTGCATCTTTCCACATTGTAGTTGCAGTTCTATTGCAAAAGAATGAGGAGGGATATGAACAACCCATTGCTTTTTTTAGTAAGTCACTATAGCCCACTAAATTAAAATATGAGATAAATGAAAAATAAGAATATGCTTTAGTAAAGGTTGTTAAGGCTTTTAGATGCTACTTGGTAGGTGCTATTGTCATTGCATTTGTGCCTAGTGCTACTATAAAGGATTATTTTTCTCAACAAGAAGTATCAAGAAGAAGGTGTAGGTGGATCAGTAGGATCCAGGAGTTCAACATTGAGATATAGATAAAAAATTTGGTAAGAGGTCAAGGTTTAGCTAAACTCATGGCTTAATCTAATTTGGATGCTAATCAGATAAATATGGAAACAAATGACCTTAGACCTAATTTATGTGGCATAGATCACTGTGATTGGTATGCTAATGTTATCCACTATCTGCAACACATGGAAGCTCCACTTCATTTGACTAAAAATGAGAAGAGAAGCACTAAATTACAAGCTATCAAATACATAATTATCCAAGGTAGCTTGTGGTGGAGAAATTTTGAAGCGATATTACTTAAATGTGTTGATCGAGAAAGAGCCCAAGAAATTTTGAATGAGATGCATACTGGAGTGTGGGGGGGACATTATATGCCTAAGACTACTACACACAAGGTAATGAGAGTTGGCTTCTAGTGGCATCCCTCTTTAAAGATGCTCAAATTTTGGTTAGGAAATGTGACTCTTGTCAAAGGTTTGCTAGAAAACTAAATTTTTTAGGTAATACTCCTTTAAAGCCAGTTGAGGTGCAAGCACCATTCTAGTAGTGGGATATGGATTTCATAGGTGAGATTTCTCCCAAATCTAGTACTGGCTATTCATGGATTTTAGTTGCTATTGACTACTTTAAAAAATGGGTAGAAGCTATTCCTACAAGAAATGCAACAAGTAAAGTTGTCAATAATTTCTTGCTAGGTAATGTTATTTCTAGATTTGGTTGCCCTCAAAAAATTGTGACAAATAATGCCATGTGCTTCAGGTCTGAGGAATTTATAAAGTTCTATGACAAGTATGGAATAACCAAATCAACATCTTCCCCATATCATCCACAAGGGAATAGATAGGCTGAATCCATAAATAAAAGCTTGTTAAAAATTATTAAGAGGACCTTGGATAATAACAAGAAGGCATAGGACTCTAAGTTGTAACTTGCAATATGGGTTGATAGAGTGATTGTGAAAAAAGCTATTAGAGTAGCTCCTTTTGATGTAGTGTATGGAATTCAGGCAAGGATGCCTCATAATAACTTAGTGGGACTCTATAATTACATCTAGTTGTATGATGAAGATATTACAGATCATATGCAAGAAAGGCCAGATGAGCTTGTAGGGTTAGCAGAAACCAAAAAAGAAGCATCTCTTAGGAATCAAAAGCTGCAACTACAAGTTAAGACATTATATGATAAAAGGACAGTGAGTAAAAAGTTTTTTGATGGAGATTTAGTCCTAATGTGGAATGCAAGAATTGAGGATAAAGGAAAACATGGTAAGTTTAATCCTATCTAGCTAGGTCCCTATTTAATTGAAAGTGCATAGGAAGAAGATTCTTATATCATCAAGGATTTATTAGACAATATTCTAGAACTACCAGTTCATGGATAGTTCTTAAAGAGATACTTTTCCTAAAAAGTATCCATTTTCCATGAACAATAGGTTTAGGGTTTCCTTTTTCCCCTATACACTTTTTGTGTATATTGTAAACCCATCTAAATATCCTTGTATAGTGGTTTTTTACTTGTTTCTATGTTTTGTCTTGTGCTTTCCGAAGAAGTTGTCATTATTGTATCAAGTTTGTAGTCTGCTCTCCCAAAAATTTGGAATTCTTGCATAGACTCAGGTAGTCTATCATCCCTAGATAGAGCCACTATTGGTCTAATTTTTTATGTAGTAACTTGTCTTAAAATCATGGTATAAAAAATTAGATTTGAGTCCTTTTATTTGATCCTAGGGTTTCAAGTTTTGGGTCTTATATTTTTTATATCTTTTAAAATTTGTATAAAACCCTAGGTCTTGACCTTTTAAATTTATCTCGGTGTGAAGTCTTTTAAAAGTGGTCAAATATTCTTTTCTTGCCTACTTCAAATTCATTGTTGTGACTTTTTGAAAAGGTCTTGTCTCGCCATTGGATCTTATTTGGATCAATGAATGTTGCATGCTCGCTATAAAAAGTTGCAAGGCTTTTTACTATATCAATGTAGCAATCATCGAAAAACTCTGTCATGGTATTGAAAATGTGGTCCAACGCTAGAAAAGTGTATCAATTTGAAAACATTATGGTTAGGTGCTCTGTCCCAGGGTTGTTAGTATTAGAAAGGATGCACGCGAAGCAATTCACTAGTGGTGTCACCAGAACCTAGGATATTCCAGTGAGTCATTATATCGCAACCAAAAAATATATGTGCTCTATCGGTAGCAACATAGCACATGCTTGGAATATAAAGAAAGTGGCAAAAAATTTCAAGGTTGATGTGATTGCAGAATTCCCATGCAGTTTCATAAATGTGCACGACCACCTCCTCTGATAGTAGTATTAATTGGTGAATTTTCAATCAAATGTGTCATATGTTTTCCATCACCAGAATTCTTAATCCACCAGAGCTCGCTACATCACAACCCAAAAAGTCATTAACTTTCCAGTAGTGACATAGTGAGTGCCTAGATATTTCAAAAGATGGTGTTCTCTTAAAATGAGCATTAATTTTGAGGATCCCAAGGAAGATATCTTACAAACTATGCCTTTATTTTTGTGACAATTGTGGTTATTCTATTTTTAATTTTCCTGGTGCTCATTTCTAATGGGTTAGTAGAAGTCACTATGTCACTATCAAAAAGTTGGTGATTTTCACCAGTAGCGAAGTAGAGACCTGCCTAAAAAATAATAACATAGCAAAGCCAAGGAGGTGTGATGTCACTCAGGATTAAAATATTAATATGCATATGATAGCAGGTTAAGCCAACTCAGCATCAATAGTAACCTGGACCCACACCCCATTCATAAAACATATAAGGGATTCTAATCAACAGATTAAGCATGGATCAATGATACTTGCTATATCACTATGGAAAGATGTGCACATTTTATGTATAGTGAGGTAGCGAGTAAGGGTCCCACCATAGCTTAAAAGATTCATGTAGTTTCCATGTCCTCAGATCAACTTCCAATCTATGCCATCGCTATCTCACAGTGAAGATTTGCATGAAAGTTATGTATAGCAAGATAGTGAATGAGGGACCCACCATATTTCTCATAAGAGTTGTATCAAATATCTACCATGCAATCAAATTAGAATCAATGGTTATCGCTATCTCACTATAGCAAGATGCTCAAAATTTATGTATAGCAAGGTAGCAAATTGATGACATGTGTTTGTAATCATTAGTGGGCCCAGATTGAAATGCCAGCATTGAAGGAAAGGTATAGATGGAAGCATTTTATTGGCTTGAGTGCCAACATGTTAAGAAGAAAGGTGAGTAAGCCCAGTTTTCTTTCCTGGATCGTAGGATTTTTTGAGGATCAACGGCACAAATTTAAAAGGAAATGTGATGCCACTCTATTTTTCTATTTTGTGCATTTATGATGAATGAAAGCTTTATGTGTGAGAAAAATAGAGTATAATATAGGATATTTTACCATTTCCAATCTCACACAAACAAAGATTTCACATTTTTAGAGCACAAGAGCATACTAATGATACTATGTTAAGCCTGGCAAAGACATGAAGCAATCCTCCATCTATGTGTGAGCTATTGCAGAGGTTCAAAGAAGAACAAGTTAGGAAAATCAAGTAAGTTCTAATATCATAACTTTTGTAGCATTCTAGTTCCTATGAATTATAGTCAAGATGCCTCCCAAGAAAGTGTTTTCTGGGCAGGTCAATTATATGGATAGGAAAGTTCATGACAATTTGCTACAATTACTCCTAGAGTCCACTACCAAACCTACACAAGTTAACAAGTGTAGACACTCAAAAATGGTTCACATCTATGACTTCATCACTTCTTCATACTAATTTGTCCCATTTTCTCATTCTACTAACTTTGATCTTTTGGCCAGATTGACCATATTTCATCATTTGTATCCCCTTTCACATCAATTTCATATCAACTCGAAATCATATCAAATCAACTCGAGATCACCTCAAATAAACTAAAAATAATTTGAAATCAGTCCTAATCAACCCAAAACATATCAAACATCCCAAATCAATCATCATTTGTCTGACTCCTAGATATTGTTGTGGCTTTCAGTGCCTTGGAAATCTATCAACCTATCAATCTTATCAATCTAACCTTAGTATTGTCATGGCTCTCAATAATAGGTCAAACTACCATTCATGTCATCCAATCTTTGACATTGTTGAGGCTTTCAATGTCAAATCACGACATCATCATACATTTTAATAACATTGACAATGTTCGTCGATGTTATTATGTTCAAACCTTATCAATTAATTTCAATCTTGTAGCATTTACAATGTCGGTTAAATGTTACATATCAACCAATTCATGTCATGTGTCCTTGGCATGTTATTAATTTCATTCTATCAATCAATTTGACCATGGCTTTGGTCTATCTATCATCATCTTATTCCATATCCATCATCGTTACATTTTTATCAAAGGATACTGTCTCATTCATTTAATCAATTTGGCCAATCATTTACTAATTTTCTCTAAATAACCCATAATTTAATCCCATTCTTTCTAATTATTCTTCCTAATTATCATCCTCAATTAATTAATCTTATTAATTAATTGATTCATTATCTACAAACCATGGAAATTCTTAATTTCCCAAGTTCCATTTTCCATCATTAATTCCATTTTCTACTAATTCTTATTTTGTGGAATAAGAGGATTTTTAATTCGAATATTCCATAAAATATTGCATCATCATGACACTGATGGGGACACAACCCAAGAATAGAAACTAAGTCTATGTACATTTTTTTGGGTGACACAGGATTGCCCTTATACCTCTGGATGCTCCTGCATTAGACACTTGGATATGACACGTCATGGATTCACCTTCGACACTCCGCTAAGACTTCTCATAATCAAATATTCTTATTCTCTTACGCATGTCTCTATTTGGCTTCTTTGTCATAGATTCTTGGCTTTAAGTGGGTTGAGGTGTCTTATGACGCGTCGTAGATTCTCTTCCACATTTAGCCAAGTTTGACTTTCATGTGTCATAGAATCTTACAATTGGCATATTTTGTCATATGTGTCATGGATTCTCAAAGGAATCTCTTGCCACATCGCACATCTATGGGTGACAAATCCAATGCCCTCACTTTGAGTGTTGATTATAAAATGGACACTCTTTCTCTCATTTTGGGTCTTCTTGAAGTCTTGGAAGCCTTTAGGTCTTAATTTCTTTTAGATTTCTCATTCCATCTCTCACATTCAAATCACAACTTCAAGTATTCTCATGGCATTATCCACATCATAGACTTTTTCTTCAATTTTGTGTGCACTATAGGAAACTTTGGAGCTACAATCATTTGGAGAAGAAAGAAGGACATGGGAGCTACAAATGAAAGAGGGGGTTTCTATTGCTTTATTTATTAGTTTGGATTTCATGGTAGACTAGTGGGTGTTGACGTATGTTGATTGAGTTTTGTGATTTGCTAATAGTATGTTATGTATTTAACCCATTTTTCGGTCCTACATTTTGGGAGACCTTCTATGGAAGTTTATCATTCACTTGTTGAACGGAATGCCCTTACTAAAAATTATGTTTTAGTGGCAAAAATCCTTTCTATCCACTGGCTCAAGGGATCACCCATGCCTGTGAAGACATCCTACATTCTCGCAGTCCTTAGTAGAGGCAACAGTCCCTTGGGAAGTCATGCCCCTTGTGAAGCGGATCTTGGTAGCCCCAAGAAGTGAGTGCACTGTAAGGGGGAGCCTGTGGTGCCAAGATCCTAGGTTTTCTACTCTAGATAAGCATGACTGAACTTCGGTTCAAGTAGGAATTAAGTGGATACAGTCCTAAAAGCCTAGGTTGTGGTGTGTTTGTTAACTTTTAACAACAGCTATTCTTGTCTTAATGTGTCTTGCGTGTGTGTAAAACATAATCAAGATAAAAACCAAACTTTTAAATTTACACCTTGGATATCATTTGAACTTTTCAAAACATCACACATTTCCAAAACATTTCAACCTTTATCAAACTTTGCAAACTTTGGTTCAACACACTCAAACCTTAAAAAACATGGCGACTTGTGCTCTTAAATGTGCTTGGCAAAACATAGATATCACACTTGCATAGACTTCACTTGCATTCACCCTAGTATAGGCCTTATTCATGCATCATATAGACTTCATATTGCACCTTTTAGTCCTCATTTAGTACCTATTACCTTTCATGTTGCATCCTTGTAAGTTCAGTTTACCTCACTTAGTCTTTTGCATTCCCATCTAAAGATTAGCACTTTACATTCACCACCTTGCATCTTTGCATACCTATTCATCATCTTGACTACTTTAACCCTCATTTTGGATGTCCTAACCATCATTTTGAGCATTCATACTGGTCTTAACACTGACCCCTACTATTGGCCTCTCTATAACATCAATCCTGAAATCATAGCTTCCAGAATTGCCTCAGTTTTAGCCCAGTTTACCAACTGCACCCAGTGTGAGGCCTCGCCCTGACCCATTGTAGCATAGTGATACATTACTATTATTTTGATATTCATGACTCGAGATGTCAAGACATTATCTGATGCTTAGAACATACTTTATTATTTCATGTTGTCTGATGTTACTTTCAGATATATTTGATGATTGTCATTTAATGTTTCATGTATATGTATGTTGATGAAATCAGTAAATGTAGGATTGACACTTTGATTTAAGAGATTTTAAATGATTAAGAATTAAGAAGGATGAAGAAACCCTTATTGATTTATGTTTTAATTTATGTGAATTTTTGATACGTATACATTTATGTACATGTGATTTTACGGGACTACTAATGTGTGCAATGAGTGTGCAGATATTTAGCCGAGGAACCCTATGGAGGAACAGAAATAATCTCCTTGTGCTAATTTTGGAGACCTTGTTGTTCGCAATTCACGTATTGTCTTGTGAGATATATGTATGTATCTTCTTTGTTCAATGAATGTTAATGTTCGTAATTATGTTCTTTTAGTGTCGCTTGACACTCGTAAAGTGTTTATGTACTTCAGTGTGTTGTTTAGGGTCATTTGTTTAACCTTTGGACCCAAGTTGGTTTAGTTGGTGTTAGTTCGCTAATTGGGTTCTTAATCAAGGTTAGTCTTCCCTTAATCTGGATTAGTGTTTAATCTGCAATGCTAGAATAGTTAGATGGTCCTATTTTATTCCTAAATTTTGTTTGGCTCTAAACCTTTTTCCTAAGGCTTAAAACTTGATATAATTATACCCAAAGGGTATGGGTTTGGGTTAGGGGTCTTTTCCAACCCCTAAGCCCCTTTTATTGACTTTTGAGGTCCCTCAAAAAGTCTCTTTTTGCCTTTGTGCGAAAATTGACCATGGTTATCTTGAGTTACCTCACCTCATCTCCACTTAGGGTTTAATCATAGTGTAGGTTGAGTTAGGAGTTTCTAGAATTGCAAGTGCGTGGGGTAGTTATTGAGCCCTTGGGTGGTTGAGTTGGAGGCCTATTTAGAGGCCCTTCTTGGACTTGTGGAGGTTGTTACCCAATCTCTACATTTAGAGAGGAGTTCTTGAAGATTGAAGGAAGGAAGTGGAAACTCTACTCAAATTTGTTTATTGCCATTACCTCTTTGTGAAGGTAGGAAATTCTCATCTCCCTTATTTAGTTTTCATGTTTGTTTCATGCTTTTGCTACCTTGTTGTTGTTTCAATGTTTGTATGTTTGTGGCTATGTTGGGAAGATTCGAAAACCATATTATTTTGGATGTTTTCCTTTCATGTTTATGTTTTCAATTTTAAGATTTCTTCTTGCATGGGTGTTTTCGTATTACTCACCCTTGGAGAGGGCAGAAGTGACCAATTTTGAGAAAGGTCTGTTTAGTTGGACTCCAACCAATGTAGAGTCTCTTCTCAGGATGAGAAGAGGGAGAAAGGGTAGGGTGTTATGGGCCCCTACCCATCAGCACAAACCTTGTATGAGTATGGTATGTTGAAATGGAAGAGCAGAAGTTCTTGGTTTATAGCCCCGATTGGGCATCTGTTTGGTGTTGTGCTCGACTTCTCCTGGTTGGAAGAATCCACCTTTCCCTACTTTTGATTCATTGTGAATCCTATTGTGGAACCCTTGTATGAATATGCATGTTTTGAATTGTTCTTGGTCATGCTTTTGGTCACCTAATCAGATTCTATTTCCTCCTTGGTTCTAGAAATGTGTTGTAGAAAACATTATAAATCCCTTGATGAGGGTCATGGAGAAAATTCTATTAAATTGTTGAAATTTGGGATTGATATCCTATGTAAATTGTATTTTAAAATTTTTTGTAAATGGCAACGAAGTCAGGTTTTCTTCCTAGTTCTTTCTCGGCTGAGCCTTTGAATCAGGTTTGCCAATAAAATTGGTGTTTTGAGTATAATTGGTTATCATGTGTTTTTTTTTTCATGATTTAAGTTTAGATGGATGAATCTCAAAAATAGGATGGAATTGATGATGTTCTATTTGGTAAAATTTCAAGTTTTCCTTTATGTTGAGAATGAAAATTATATCATGGATGTAGATTCAGTTGATTTGAGCAAATTTTCAAGTTCTTTATATGTTCATTATATGATTAAAATGAAAATTTATGTTAAGGAAAGAAAAGAGGATTATAGTTAATAGTTATATTTAGGATGTTAGGAGATCAAATTTAATCATGTATTTTTAAGACATAAACCATCGTATCAATGTTTAAAGCTTGTCAAAAATATAGATATATACACCTTGAAAAAAATACATGACTTTAAATCTACACTTAGAAATTTTTCAAAAGAAATGTGGCCCAAGAGAGTAAAAAACTCTGTCTTTTGTATGAGAGTAGCATTTAAATGTTTCTAGTGACAGAGAATCAAAAGATTCTCTAAATATTCTTTTCTTCCTTTTTGAATATGGTATTTAAATTGAATAAAGAAGCACAATAATAAAAATCATACAAAGAAAGAGATATAAAAATTAATAAAATACCCTAAATATCTATTTTTGGCTACCCATAAAACTTTATGTCATTAATATAATGCCTCCTTGGAGGATGTCAGTTTGGAAGGAGGTATGAGGAATGCCTTTTTTATGTTGCAAAGTCAAATAGTCATCATGTGGATGATCTCACCTATCCCCTCTCTTAAATTCATAGTGATCATGATGGCTTGTTTTATATGTTATTCTTCCCACCTCCTTATTTCCTCACTGAGCGCTCACACAACTTGGGGGAAGCATTAATGTTGTTGGTTAAGAAAGATAGAAAAAAGATTGCATTTTCTTGGTCTTTGTTTACTTCCCCAGCGCTGGTTCCCACCTCACGCAGCCACTTGGGATTGCGCAGCAGCCACCCACGTGGGATCGGGGGGGGGGGGGGGGCCTCGGGCAGTGCGTGCGCAAGGGGCTAGGAAGGAGGTTGGGGGGGAGGGGGGGGCTTAGGGTAGCTTGGGTTAGTTTTTAATAAGTTTAGTTTTAGTTATTTAAGTTAGTTAGTTTTTTGTTTATTTTATTTTTTGTATCATTAAAATGTTTAATTAAGTTAGTGTTAGGTTTTAGATTAGTTAGAAATTAAGTTAGATGGGGTAGTTAGTATATGTTTAGTTAGTATTTTTTTTATGAAATTAGTTTAGTATGGTTAAGTAAATATGATGATTATGTAGTTTCAATTTTAAATGAGTTTAATTAATTTGATGAATATTTAGTTTAATTCTATTTTAGTTTCTGTATTAGATAGTATTAGTGTTATTAAGAAGGTTAGTATTTCAATTGTTTACCCATTTATATTAAATGAATAACTAAATGAAATATACGTTTTATTTATTTATAATTTAAGTTATTAAAATTTAGTTTATTAAAATGCGATTATTAGAAAGTGATATTAATTAAATTAATATGGATCAAGTATTTTATTAAAGATATTTTTATTTTTTTGCTTTGAAGAGTTAGTTTATGTTTTAGTTAGTATTTTAAATATTTATTTAAATATAATGTTGTTAGCTTCAATCGTGTTTTGGTTAGTAATTGTTAAAAATAGATTTTGAATTAAAGGAATTTAAATTTAAGTGTAATTATGTAGTAGCGTAATAAATGTCGAGATTAGATTTATAACGAGAGTTCATTTTAATGATGTATCCCTTTGCAAGGATTGTAACCTTAAAATGATATGTAGAGAACCTTTAAATTGTGTTGTTAACCTTATCAAACTTAGAGCATTATAATTATTAATTTAATTTTTTTTTTTAAATTGTGTTTTTGCCCTCGTAGTTTGGGCATGACACCCAAAAACTACCAATTGCGCCCAACTAGGCCCCAACTGCATCATTGACATATTCTACACTATCTGGGTGCACTTGGTGGTCCTAAGATCCATTTTTGGGTTCTAGATAACATTTTGGGGCTTCAACAATGTCCTTAGGTACTTGGTTAGCTCCCCTTGCACTAGCTTGCCCAGATCTGCATTCTACATCACCTAGTCTTCATCACCTTAACTTAAAACATCATTCTATAGTTCATAACTTCTATTTCACATCTCCCAACCCATCATAACATCAACCCTAGCATCTTAGCTTCTTGGCATATCAGTTTGGTAACCATACCTTTCAGAATGAGCAAACATTCTTCCTAGGTTACGAATTGCGCCCAGAAACTACCAATTGTGCCCAAACTAGCTCCAAGTGCATCAATGATGTATTTGGTACTATTGGGGTGCACTTGGAACTATTAGGGCACACTTGGGTACTTTCATGACCATTTTGGGCCTCCAAACTACATTTTAGGACCCCAAAACTGCATTATAGGCATTGTCCATATCACATATCTGTTCAGCATTACCACCATTTTGAGTCCTCAAAACATCATTTTGAACCCCCAAAACCTTTTGAATTTAGTCAAAAATCTAGACAAAGTATGAGTCTTAGAGTATCTCCTCGTGTTGATGGATAATGGATCTTGACTAGTCTTTTTTATCTTTTCTTGTCATTTTCTTGGGTCAAAATCTATCTATGTCTTGATAGATTTGACCTTGTCATCTTTTATCAATTTGATCTTTTCATCTTTTATCAATTTTTGGTCAAGATCCAAAATCCTTTATCGCAAGGTTAAACTCCTAGGCAAAATACTTTCTAAAGGTTTTACCTAAATTCAAAACTTTCCCTATACCCTTGTCATAGCATAATCATATCCCTAGCATCCCCAAATGTCATTTTGACTTACCCTAGTGGTACATCCCCTTCATCTTGCATGTTCCAAACCTTAGCATCATTCTCACTACCAAACCTTATTAGATTATCCATCAACCAAACTACCTTCTTGATCATTTACCCTCATTTTGCATATCCTAAAAGTCATTATCAACCCTTGGAAACCATCCTTTTCATAGTCTACCTTGCACACACCAACCTTTAGCATCCTTAAGAAGTCCAAAACATAACCCTAATTATCATTTTGCATACCTTAGAGTCATTTTCATCCCCTCTAGTCAAACTTCAAAACATCACCTTGCATTTTGCGTTTTGCATAACATCCCTAGGACATTTGCACTTTTTACATCAAAACCATAATTCATTTAGCATTTCCTCACATTGCATAACATTCCTAAACACTTAAAAATCCAAAAAAACACTCATATCTTGCATACCCACCACTCTAAATCACTCAAAACACTCAAAATTTCCACTATATCTGCATTCTTAGGTATCATGCCAACACTTACTAGGACACAATCAGCTCAGAGACCCAAAGAATTCTATCAACCTTTGTTTTCTAAGGCATAAGCACAACCAAAACCTTGTCCAAAACAAAGAAAGAGCAAGAAAACCCAACAAACCTTTAACGAAGACCAAATCGAGGCATCACAACCATTACTAACAGACCCCTTGAACATGTTTTTGCAAGATCCTCATAATCAAGCTATAGCACAAAAAACCTTGAACAATGCACCTACCATGAGATTTCTTCCAAACACTTCCCCCACACATGGTATGGTTCAATGGATTCCTAACTTTGAACCTATATTTGTGCCGATACCACCTAGAGGTGGAAGCATACCAACCACACCCGACGATGAACAATCACATTCCTTCGAATTCAGCCAACCTAATAGAAGTACCTTCAACTATAACACAACCAACATAAAACAAGGTATTGTACACCTAAGTGATGACTCTGACACTGACTATGGCATCACTGATGAAGAAATGGCTAGGGCATGTCAAGACAAAAGTTTTTGCAAGAACTTCAAACGTTTGGCAACCCAAGAAATTGTCAAACTTAACCCAAACTTGGAAGGTCCTAAGTCGAAAAATCAAACCAACACAACAATTGAAAACATCCAACCCATGATAAATTTGGACTTAGACAACGGAAAATAGTCTTTGGAGTTTTCAAACACAATAATGGTACCTATAAGGTCTCATCAAGAGTCAACTATCAAAATCCTCCAAAGTACATTTGAACACATCAATGTTAATCCCTTGTTTGATGAAATACCACCAATCCCTAAACACCCCAAAAGGACATTAAGATTTGATTTTAGTCACATGATGCAACAAAAAGATTCACTTAAAGGGATTTGTGCTCTAGGAATGCCAAACATACCTTCTTTGGAGGAAAATCAACAAAGTCCACCTTTGCTCCTAACTTTACCAAGTGATATGACATCAAACACTATAGAGACTCTCATAAGTATAACATGTGAAACATCAAGTGTAACCATCCCTATGGACACACAAAGGAAAAGTCTTATTGACATTACACCCATTCCCAATAGAAATGCATCTCATAGTCAAGTCAATATTATGTCACAAGTAGGAACATCTAAAACACAAAGGTACCAAAACAACAATACAAACATGGCATTCAATTCTCAAGGACTTAGTCAACCCCCATGACAACAACGACCTACAATGGTACAAGGACTCAACACTTCCAAGGCACAAACAAGTCTACATTCGCTTGACACACATCCCACATATCAACAACAACATCAACCACAATGACAACAACCGCAAGTGGGGCAAACATCCAACATTCCTAATACGTAATCCCATGTGAACCCACTTGACTTACACACAATTTATCAACAACAATTTCAGCAGAAATTCCAACAAAAACAAGCAATATTTGCTAAACAACAAGAGCAACTAAAGCAACAGTTGGAATACAAAAGATTCCTTGAGTAACAAATCACATACCAGCAATATTTGTTACAACAACAACATGTGCCACAATAACCTCAACAAATACCTCTACAACAACAAGCACGTGCATGATCTCAGCTACAACCAATAGAGGTATCCCAACAACCACCACAACACATGGTACAACAACAACACATGGTACAACAATCACAGTCAATTCCACAACAAGTGCCACATCAAATACCACAACAAGTTCCCCAACAGCAAGGACCTTTCTGTCTTCGAGGTGCCAACATACCTCCACCACCTAGCGACACTTCATCAAACTCATCAGATACAAAAATGTCAGAACCAAGTAGACATAGTTCTCGCCACAGCAAATGGTTTACTCACAGACACAAAAGACTTGAAGGAAATACCATCATGCAAAACCCCAATGAAGAACTATTACAACAATTCAAACAACTTTCCAAACAAGTCGAGGCATTAGGAGTCCAAAAGAAATAGGCTCTATATACAGAAAGGGACCTATGTCCTAACCCATTCGATAAAAGTTTGTATATGCCACCATTCCCAAGACACTTTGAGGCTCCAAGGTTTGAAAAATATCGAGGAAAAGGAAACCCTATTGATCACATCTAAGAATTTTGTGCTTCATGTACCGAACTTAGCGATGAGCCCACTTACCTTATGAGATTGTTCCCTCGTTCTCTATGTGAGCCTGTACTTGAATGGTACTAAAAAATTCTTGGTAATATCAAATCTTGGTCAGAACTAGCAGACAATTTTATCTCCCACTTTGCCTTTAACATTACAAATGAGGTGACACTTTCTGATTTGTGCTCAACTAAACAGAAGATGGGAGAATCATTCATCACATTCTTACTGCATTGGAGAAGCTTAGTTAGTCAATGCTCACTAGACATTCTTGAAGAACAAAAACTAAACTTGTGCATTGAAAACTTAGTCCCAGACTTAATGTATGAACTTAAAATAGAGAGTCCAAGCACCATTTCTAAACTGATGAAAAAAGGGGCTAGTATTGAAGATGCTCTTATCTGTAAGGGAATCCTCAAGATAAACAAGGACAATACCAATACCAACTCATCTAATGACAAGCCAAAATTTTTCTCCAAAAACAAGAACATGACTAATGATGGCATTGTGGATGCTCAAACAATTAGCACAACACAACCTCAATTGACTTTGAAAGGCACAAACACCACAAATTCAAAAACTCCTAATCAAACAACACCTCAACAACAAAAAACTAAGACTTCCACACAAGACAAAAGACATCCTAGAACCAAGGATAGAAAATTCACACCATTGGGGATACCTCTTGAGACTGCATTACAATAGTTACTGAGTAACAACTTCCTACAATTACCCCCAATCAAAGATGAACTAGTAACTAAAGTAGATTGGTGGGATGACAAAAAGTATTGTGATTACCATCGCACCAAAGGACACAAGACTTCATCATGCTTCCAATTGAAACATGCAATACAAGACCTTATTGATGATGGTGTAATCATAGTTGATCCATCACTGTTAGCATCCAACTCTGATCACACTATTTTCAAAGATCCTTTGGGTAATCATGACAAAGAGAAACCCTCAAGTTCAAACTCAAACTCACAAGGTAATGTGAATTACACATGTACCGGCTATGACTACAACATCAATTGCTTTAATGAGTTTGACTTCTGCAATTCCACATTCACATTGAAGTTTGAAGACCCTCGTTGTGCTATCACTACATGTCGTAGCAAGATCACCCTACCTAGAGCCCCATCTAGACCTACTATTTCTACTAGACCTGCACCCCCAAGTAGACCTACCACTCCTAATTCATCTCATTATAGCCTTGTTGAACAACTCAGAAAAACCCCTACCCAAATATCCATTTTGGACCTACTGCGTGCATCTCCCCAACATCAAAAGATCTTGGATCAAGCCCTTAAAGAGTCAATTTTCCCAAATAACATTGATGTTGCCCAATTCCAAGCCATGGTTGGGAACCTATCTACGTCACAACATATCACTTTTTCACCCTGAGATATTCCTAAGGACAAACCTAACCATAATGATCCCCTTTATCTCAAAGTCTTCATCCATAATGCCAAAGTCAGACGTATCTTAATAGATGGAGAAGTAGGACTGAACATCTGTACTCTTAAGGTTGTCAACAATTTGGGTTATTTTGAAGATGATGTAGATCCCTCTTGAAGAATCACAATAAAAGCTTATGATGATAGTGAATGCTTCTCCAAGGGCATCATCACATTACCTATCAAAGTTGGTCTAGCTATTGAAGATACATTCTTCCATGTCCTAGATATAGAAATTAATTGCAACATGATACTAGGATGCCCTTGGCTTCATGCTATGAAAGCAATCCCTTCTACATATCATCAATGTCTAAATTTTTCCTATCACAATGTAGAGGTTACCATCCCTGGCAATCCAGATCCTTTCCAATTTTGTGCTAATCTAAGAGATGCTACTGCATTCCAAATCCCAACAAACAATGAAGCACAACCCACAAATCCCTCTAAGTATGTGGATGCCAATATACTGCTTAGTAAAGCCAAGGAAGAGATAAATATTGAAGAAAATGGATGTGGAGAGTACTTTATGTCTCACGTCTCTCACATTAGGGAGTCACCACTTTCTCCCATCAGTATAAAGAATGATACTTCTATCAATGAGAATACATCCGTATGTATTGAGAAAGTAAAAGAAGAACAAGAACCCACTTTGATATCTCCTAGCAAGTATGGACTTGGGTTTACCATCATGTAGAAACAAGGCTATGATGGCTATAGTAATCTTGGATCTCAAAAACAAGGAATCATTGAACCTATCACTACAGAAGGACAACCTCCTAGTTTGGGGCTTGGATTTAAACCATTACGAATAGGTCCTCCTAGTACTATGGTACCTATGTGTAAGACTATGGATGTTTTGAATGATGAAAAGGCATCTGAGGATATCCCACTCGAAACCAACAATCCCCTAGCCTCTAAGCATAACCCCAATGACCCAGTTGAATCAGTTACCCATATATCTACCTTCAACCAAAGCCCATTCAACACTGATGATGACATCTCCTCAAGTTATCCTGAACCTTTGGATTGGGACCAACGTGGACCACCAATTTTTGATCAATTCGACAATGATGACACTCTTATAATAAAATTTGAAGGCATTATGACTGAAGATCATAAAGAAGTAGTTTCTCCTAAAGAGAACACATTGGCATATTTTGGGGAGCTAACTCCACTTTCTAGTTACAAAGAAAAAAGAGAAAAAGATAGCAAGGATAGGTCTCTTGGTGAAAATCGAAAAGCACCATTAGACCATTAAAAATCAAAAGCTAAACAGCTCCCAATGATACAAAATGAAAATATGATGCCATGAATATCAATGTTCTAGTGTTCAACATGCCACAAAGTCTTTTAGAGCTCTCTCAATCAGCGTTCATGCGAAAGGTCATTGGTCTCAAACCTCCCAACCCTCCCTTATATCCCTTTGTTTATCCCCAAATCTAGCTACCTAATTTGTCCTATAACCAAAATCAGTCCTTTATCCAACAAGCCTTCCTTTATCCCACATGATACATCTATTGACCCAATTATCCTCAAATGCCTTGATTCACAAGAGATAGACATTGTCTTACATACAGTACATGACGGTATCTCTCGAGGCCTTTCTATTGGTTTGATTTTAGCTACAGACTTAGAATGACTCCTATGTAGTTATGGTCATTCATGGATCCAGAGCTCATCAGCTAGTAGCACAAACAATAGATATCTTCTCAACATTTGTCAGTGACATTCTTGATTTCATCTAAAAGTCTTGAAAAAATATCAAAAAAAATAGTAAAAAGTCATGAAAAAATGGATGCCTTGATGAAAACCTAGCAAATAGGAATCTTGGCATGAAAATTTGAGTCAAGAGAAATTTTTTTTCCAAAAGTGAAAACCTAGCAAACAAGTGCTTTGGGCAAGTACCATGGTGAAAACCTGGCAAACATGCACCATTTGTAATCAATGTTGCTCCTCCATCTATCAGGATTCCATCTGGTCTTTTCCCCCTCCATCATTCCTCGATCATATCCTTCATATTGCAAGACATCCTTGGTCCCTTATCATGGCTCACAAACTAGTTAATGTCCTTTGTTACCTTGCCTAAGCATCACCAGTCTTCACACACACTCTGTCATTGGCCTTTGTACATAGTTTTCATCTTGTCTGGGGGCATATTACCTACATGGTGCATGAGTTTGAATTTGAACTAGGGGCATATCCCTAAGTGCTTTCTATACATTGGACCTATCACATAATGGATTGGAGCTAACATGTGTATATGCTTATACAATCCTGAAAAAATCATAAAATGTCTTGAAAAAATCACTAATAATCACATAATGTCCTGAAAAAATCCTAAACATTCAAATGCGATCTTGAAAAAATCACTAAAAATCACATAATCTCTTGAAAAAATCCTAAACATTCAAATACGATCCTGAAAAAATCACTAAAAAACATCAAATATCCTCAAAAACCCTAAAAATCACAAAACCCATCAAAAATTTGCAATAAACCTTGTACATACTCACTGTGGATAACCACCCCTTTTGTGTAAACACTTGCACATTGCAGACTAAAACCCAAAGCACTACACTTCAATGCCAATCACACTATCCAGGCAATGTGAACCAACAATCAATCCAACATATCACTATGAACTTATCAACTGAATCCATAAATAGTGCTATCACATTATCAACCTATCAAACACCATCTAAACACCTAAAACACTAAAAAGCAAGTAATAATGGAAAAAGATAGCTGTTGGCTCACTCTGTTTAGTGAGTGATTTATTTTTTACTTTATTTTTCTTTGATCATGTTCCTATGCCACTCGATGATATAAAACTAATCTATGAGACTGGCCAGGATGGTTCATGGTCATCTTTTTCCATTTGTCTAGTAAAATGTACCTTTGAGAGTTTGGGGCATGTACATATGCCTCAGGAAGGAAAAGGTCATTCTCTATTTGCATCGTGCTTGTTTACGCAAAAGGTTTGCATTTGCGCTCTGGCCCTTTATGCCATGATGCATTGCATTCCATTTGCCATATCAAAATAAAGCTCCATTTGACATATAGTGCACCTTTTAGAAGAAAAATTCTTTCCATCATATCTCCTCATCTCATCTTTCTTCTTCATCTCATTCTCCATCACCATAATCATGTCTTCCAATCCACCAAATCATCTTCATCTCGCATTCATGCATTCCTGCATCATCTTGCACTATCAATCAACTTTCTGTGGCTTTCCACTTGGTTCAACATCAATTTGACATTTGTCTCATCATATTTGACCAAATAAAACCATTTTTTATGATTTCCCTCATGTTATGACATTTTCAATCATTTTGGGCATGCACGCAAAGTTTCAAGGCATTCCGAGTCCAATCGAGCTGATTTTGGGCCCTGGAGCCTTTTAGGGTGCAATCTGCACTGTCAGGGCATAGTTGGAGTTCCCAACTCGGTCATTGATGCACTTGGTCATGAAAACAACATCATTGACACACTTGGTAGAGTTTGGGCACACTTGGAGACCTAGGTTATCCAAACTTGCTCCCGGAACCCCTAGGTTGCACTCCAGAGGCCATAACTTTTGCATTTCAACTTTGATTTACAAACCGTTAGTTGCATTGGACTCATATCTTTCTTGTGAAAAAAATGAGCTATCATTTTCATTATTTGGTCACTATATGTAGTGTTAATCCTTGCAATTACTCTTGGGCTCCTAGTTGCCCCCCGTCATGTTGATTTTGGCCCCCGGAGCCTTCTTGGGCATATTTTGCACTTTCTAAGACCACTTGGGCTTCCCAAGTGCATAATTGACACACTTGGTACTGTCATGATGCACTTTGGCTTACCAAGTATGTCAATTACACACTTGGTTGATTATTGGGTGCAGTTGGGGACCTAGGATACCCAGAACTACTCCCAGAGCCCCTATGTTGCACTCTGGAGCCCATAACTTTTGCGTTTTAACTTGGATTTGCAATCCATCAGTTGCATTGGATTTGTATCTTTGTTGTGGAAAACATGAAATATAATTTTCATAATTTTGTATCTTTCTTGAGTGGTAACCCATGCAATCACTCTCGGGCTCCTGATTGACCCTATTTTGCACTCTAGACCTCATAACTTTCACATCTTAGCTCTGATTTGTGATCCGTCAATTGCTATGGTTTTGTCTTCTTATTTTCAATAAATTGACTTATCATATTCTCATCTTAGTCAATTTCTCAAGGTGGGACCCATATATATCATCCCTACTAGGGCATGTTGTGGTTTTCTCATCAGTTATCTTTGATACAACGCTCTAAATCACATTGTATCAAAGAGGGGCAAAATGTAGACGCTAAAAAATGGTTCACATATATGACTTAATCACTTCTTCATACTAATTTGTCCCATTTTCTCATTCTACTAACTCTGATCTTTTGGCCAGATTGACCATATTTCATCATTTGTATCCCCTTTCACATTAATTTCATATCAACTCGAAATCATATCAAATCAACTCGAAATCACCTCAAATCAACTTAGAATAATTTGAAATCAGTCCTAATCAACCCAAAACATATCAAACATCCCAAATCAATCATAATTTGTCTAACTCCTAGGTATTGTTGTAGCTTTCAGCGCCTTGGAAATCTATCAACCTATCAATCTTATCAATCTAACCTTAGTACTGTCATGGCTCTCAGTGCTAGGTCAAACTACCATTCATGTCATCCAATATTTGACATTGTTGAGGCTTTCAATTTCAAATCACAGCATCATCATACATTTTAATAACATTGACAATGTTCGTTGATGTTATTATGATCAAACCTTATTAATCAATTTCAATCTTGTAGTATTTACAATGTCAGTTAAATGTTACATATCAACCAATTCATGTCATGTGTCCTTGGCATGTTATCAATTTTGTTCTATCAATCAATTTGACCATGGATTTGGTCTATCTATCATCATCTTATTCCATACCCATCATAGTTACATTTTTATCAAAGGATACTGTCGCATTCATTTAATCAATTTGGCCAATCATTTACTAATTTTCTCTATAGGATTAAATAACCCATAATTTAATCCTATTCTTTCTAATTATTCTTCCTAATTATCATCCTCAATTAATTAATCTTATTAATTAATTGATTCATTATCTACAAACCATGGAAATTCTTAATTTCCCAAGTTCCATTTTCCATCATTAATTCCATTTTCTACTAATTCTTATTTTGTGGAATAAGAGGATTTTTAATTCGAATATTCCATAAAATATTGCATCATCATGACACTTGGATATGACACCTCGTGGATTCTCCTTCGACACTTGGCTAAGACTTCTCATAATCAAATATTCTTATTCTCTTATGCATGTCTCTATTTGGCTTCTTTGTCATAGATTCTTGGCTTTAAGTGGGTTGAGGTGTCTTATGATGCGTCATAGATTCTCTTCCACATTTAGCCAAGTTTGACTTTCATGTGTCATAAAATCTTAAAATTGGCATATTTTGTCATATGTGTCATGGATTCTCAAAGGAATCTCTTGCCACATCACACATCTATGGGTGACAAATCCAATGCCCTCACTTTGAGTGTTGATTATAAAATGGACACTCTTTCTCTCATTTCGGGTCTTCTTGAAGTCTTGGAAGCCTTTAGGTCCTAATTTCTTTTAGATTTTTCATTCCATCTCTCACATTCAAATCACAACTTCAAGTATTCTCATGGCATTATCCACATCATAGACTTTTGCTTCAATTTTGTGTGCACTATAGGCAACTTTGGAGCTACAATCATTTGCAGAAGAAAGAAGGACATGGGAGCTAAAAATGAAAGAGGGGGTTTCTATTGCTTTCTTTATTAGTTTGGCTTTCATGGTAGACTAGTGGGTGCTGACGTATGTTGATTGAGTTTTGTGATTTTCTCATAGTATGTTATGCATTTAACCCATTTTCTGGTCCTACAAGAAGTTAATTTCCTTAAACCCTAGGCTTAAGATTTCTAATGGCCTGTATGACAAAGGGAACTAGGTTAGGGATGCAATGACTACACAAACTAGTTTTGTTTGGTTCAAAAAATGGTTTTCAGAGAGGAATTTATTTTCCCCTCATGCTAATGTCTGGAATTTTGATTTGGGAAAACTAGTAGTCCCAAGTGTTTTCATGGATTATGATTTTCTTGAAGCCATTGCCAAGAATTATGACCAAGCTATTAGGGTGATACGAAGAACTGATGGTGTGCCTCTGATCTCAATTAGTCCTGAGGAAATTAGAGAGGTTTTTCACCTAGAGCCATTATCAAATTATCATGTGCTAATTAATCTGCCAAAACTAGAAAATGAGTACAAGGAAAAGAAGGATGTGATTAGGGGAGGCACACTAAGGGCACATATTGGCACAATAGGAACTTTTCCAATAATAATTGCAGCCTATAGGGAACCTTTTAAGAAGAGTCTTTTCACTTCCTAGGTAGTAGACATATACAGGACCCTACGTCATGTTTTTAGTGAAGAAAAGTAGGACTTCATGCCCATTGGCCTTATGTATATGATGGTTCAAATTGCCTCTTTTGGTGTAGATTTTATTTTTGATTTTGCATCCTTTTTAGCTGAAGAAATCCATGTTGGTTTGGTTGGAATTGCCAAAGGGAAAGTAGAGAGGACCTTTGGGCACTATTCTTTATTGATGCACATTTTCTTGTTTAAAGCGGTGGAATATTTTGGTAAAGAGATGGAACTGAATAGAGAGGAGAATGGAGAAGCACTAGCAGTCCAATTATGGAGTGTAGATATGACATGGGATGTTGATAATGCTAGTTTCGTTAGATTTGATAGGTATTTTGCCTCTAAGTTGAGATGCCTCATATTTAGTGACAATCCCAAGATCCCCAAGGTACTAATGAATCTCATTAGGCCTATGGATAACCCCCATAATTTGAAAGTTTCACATAATTGGGGAGATATTATTCCTTACTCTATTTCTACTATTTTCAAAATTTATGGTTTTAGGGGGAGCCCTCATGTTTTTCCCTACCAAGTACCTTTAAAGGTAGGAATGGCTGAAGTTTTGTGACAATTAGGAGGAGTGAGGAGATTTTTCTGTTGAAAAGGTCACTGGGGTCAATTTTTCCTACTTGCATCATGGCACACTAGCTTGTGATTACCAAAGGGGGTTGGCTCATTTTGCATAAAATTTTGGATCAGTATAAAATGGTTGTCTCCCATCCCCGTTTTTGTGATGCTGGGGAATTCTTTAATTGGACGTTGAGACATAGGATTAAATTGGGATAGGTCAAACATGATTCATATTATCCAGAAGACATTATAAGTAATGAGTTCTCTTTACAAGAATAGGAAACTAAAAATGAAAAGTGGAGAGTATATTCCTAGGTTTTAGAATTCATTCATTATTTTGATCAGAAATATGTTCCTCTAGATAATGCTAATGGAGAGGTTGATAAACTAAATACGCTCATGAATACTTTCCCTAAAATAATGGAAGCTATTAATGAGAAGAATTTTTTTTATTGATTCATACCTTGATAAGGCTAGAGAGTTCATGAGGAGGTTGGCTTTCACTCCTAATATAGGAGCTAGCCAAATAATTGTTCAAAAGAAACCAGCTTATATTGTGATTTAGAATAAAAGGGCTCCTGTGGATAAGGAAAAATAAATCATGGGATCAACCAATGTAGTCTAAGAGGAGATACCTCATGAACCTTCCCCTAAGAGGAAAAAATTAATCAATGTAAAGAATCCTCAAATTGAGAAATATTCATCCACTCAATCCCCTTTGAGGATTGGAGAGGAGCAGCTCATTGGTGAGAAAATTGAGCAAATTGGATGATAGGGATTCATTTTTATTACTCAACCAGAATTAGATGAGGGTAACCCTGAAGAACCTCCTCCACCAAGTTTGGATATAATAGTAGCTAACTATAGAGGTAGGGAATTGGACCCTATATTAGAATAGGCAAGTCGTCAATTTTTGGCTAATGATAGTTTTGTAAAGTCTAGGGCTTTCCAGCAATTTGCATGGGGCCTGAACATGAATAAATTTGAAGAAAGATGTAAAGGGTTGAAAACAAAGCATCCAAAAATGGATGAGGCCTCCATTGATAACTAAAAAAAAGAATAAATGATAAGCAAATTTCAAAATATAAGCCCTGAAGAGGGAAGACAAATGCTGAAGGCATCTAGCATTTTGTTGTTACCAAATTGGGATATTATTGATGCCTTAATTTTCAATTTTGTTTCAAATAAATTGAATTTGCAAGATCATAATAAAAAGGACTTCCAACGTGTTGCATTTGTTGAGGATCAAGCTACATTGGTCAGCTAGTCATTAAGAAGAGGGTCTAGAGCCACATTATCACAACTGAATGAGTCTGGATTGATGGGAAACATAATTGTAAGGAGAGTTGCTAATACCTCTCATGTACGGGCAGCACATTGGAATGTGGATTCATCCCAATTTCTTTTGGCCACTGCTAAGAAGGAAGAATAGGCCATGTTTGAATTACAGAGAAAATATGAAACAATTCTAGAGCCTACAATAAAGAGGTTAAAAAGAGGATTGAGCTTGAAAACAAGCTAATGGGGAGGTCTACAGCACCAAGAATAACATACCCTCACCCCCTAGTTGAACCCTTCAAATCCACTTCCCTCATAGAAATACTAGATACACCCCAAAGGCCATAGTATTAGAAAAGAGTAAACTGTGGGCCTTGCATGTAGAGCTAAATACACAATATGAGGATAAATTGAGAAAAGCTCTTACATACTTGGATAATAAAATTGAATGGCCATTAGTGTATGACCAACTGGCTAGGGTTGTGAGTATTTGGAATGAATTCAAAACAAATGACAAGGCTTTAAAGCCTATTGTAAACAAATGGGGAAAGAAACAGAGGAGGAGAGAGATGACCTTGTTATGTTACTCTGTTATAAGGTCATCCCATGATCTTATTGAAAAAACCTATTACATTATTATTGATCTCCCAGAGTTTGATGAAAAGAGAATTCACTTATAGAGAATAATTGTTGGCTACTTAGATCGATATAAGAGCCAAAGGTTTAGCTTATTTCCTCATGCCCTAGATAGATGAAATAAATTGAAAAGTAAAGATGAATGGACCAAGAAGTTAGATGATTTATTTTGTTTAAGAATGAATAAAGTTATCAATAAAAAGGGGCATGCATGGTGGGCTACAAATACAGAAGAAATGGTAAAAGTTCAATTATTATTTTATTATTTGAAACAAGTATTCATTGATATTGACAATAAAGCAAAGTTTTTTATCAGGAAACATAAGGATATTCTATAGTTTGATTGGCCAGATGAAACACTCTTTGAAAAGTGGATGGCAGAAATTGCTCCTGATGAACAATTTGAGGAGGTTGAAATTGATAGTGATGAGGTGTAGGATGATGAGATCCAAATCATTTACACTATCACCACACAAAGCCAATAGGAAGAAGAAGACAAGAATGATCAGTCAATTTCAGCTATAGGTCCATACCCATGGGATGCTAATACAACCAAGAAAAATAATAGAGTAAAAGTAACTCTAATAGTATAGGATGAAGATGGTGCAAACCTATGGGTGAAGATTAACCTAAAATCATCAAAATAAACTTGATCATTGGCTAGCTTGGCAGTTGCATACATGGAGGAATCAAAATAGGTACCATATCAACAACCTAAGAGGATGTAATAAAAAGGGACCCACCAAAAGAAATGTTTAATTTAGAAATCTTTTTGTTACTCACATTATTGTCATTTTATGATAGGTGTATGTAAATATCTCTTGTAAAGGACACCTATCAATTCTCTTAGCCTGAAGCTTGTTGCATCTCCCATTATATAAGTGAGATTCTAGGTCTAGAGAGGGGTCTGATTTCTAATACTTTTAGTCATAGAATTAGTTTATTTTTGGTCCAGTAATTTGAGAAAGTTTTATTATGTATATTCTCTACAAGTTTTCTTAGAATACATGAATATATAATGATCTTTGTGTTTCTTTCTAAGGTCTTTCTGAGTTTACTGCAAGTGTATACAATTTTCAATGAAAATTAATACAAATTATGAATTGTACCCATATCAGTTCTTTTCTAAATTTTGTCTCATCTTGATTACTTAGTTATCTTGATGTTGTGTGAGTAAAGGCTTGTGCAATTGAATGCAATCCACTTAGGTTGTAAATCCTCTCATCACTGCTATTAGTTCAATGAATTAAGTAAAAGCTTTGATGAATTTGATAAGATTGTTGTAGTAATGGGGAGGATGTTTTGAATGATAAAATCTAGTAAGAATTGCTTATGATATTTGTTGTAAGGAAACAAATCAGATCTATGGAATTGCAGTAGGCTTTGAACCCCAACGGATTAGGCACTGGTCAAATTAATTTAGTTGGAAGAGAAACAAATCATAGATGGGTATCAAATGCAAAATTATAATAAATTTTACTATTCTTTCCTAAAGTTTTCCGAAGTTGATCAATACTTATTTGCATGGAATATTTTAGCCTTAGTTAGCCACTATTGCGAAGACCAGTTGCAAATTTATAGAAGAATTTATGACCAAATCTGCTATATGGGATGTATTTTTTTCAAAGTGTAGCAAATAGTTATTTGTTTTAGAATTCAAAATGAGAATCAGAATGAAACTAGTGTAGTTCTTGCACAAAAATAGTCAAATTGAGTCATCCCTTAGGTATACTCGCCTTGGTTTTGCAGAACCTAAAGTGACGGAAATTGTTCTTGGTTTTATTGATGTTGGGTTTAGATGGTTTGCATATGTAATTTAAAATAGGAAGTTGTCTATCCTTAGGTTGCATAAGTATTATCATTTTGGTATTGAAGCACTCTATTGCTCAGTAGTTTTGAAACTCCAACATCTGCAAAAGGAATTGAGGTTGGTCCAAAGAAAGTTCAAGCAATCATGGAAGTGCCTCCACCTTGTAATATTAGTCAGATTAGAGGCTTGCAAGGAAGGCTTCAATCCTTTTGCAAATTCATCTCATAATTGGTGGATAGGTTAGAACCTTTTACCAAGACTCTACATAAAGGTGTGAAATATAACTACATCAAAGATTGTGATCAAAGTCTAACACAAACAAACCAATACCTTGCTAATCCACCAATCTTGATGTCTCCTATTCATAGGAAGCCTCTTATTCTATACATCCTAGTAATAGAGACATCTCTAGAAATCTTGCTAGCTCAAGAGGACAATGATAATAAGGAAAGAGTCATTTACTATATCAGTTGCATGTTGATCTCCTAGGGAAAGAATTACAGTATCATCAAGAAGGCCTGTCTGGCAATTGTCTTTGTTTCCCAAAAGTTGAGACACTACATGCTTGCACATACTACACAACTAGTTGCTAAAATTAATCCACTAAAGTACTTACTCAACAAGGCAGCTCTAACAGGCAGGTTGGCTAAGTGGGTCATGATACTAAGTGAGAAGTGTTTCATGTTACTACGCGAGTTTGACATTTAGTATGTTGAATAGAAGGCTATCAAAGGACAAGTAATTTCTTATTAGTTAGCAGAGGCACCCATGCAGAGTCTTCTTCCACTAAACGTTGAATTCCCTAATGAATCAATTTTGACACTCATGCATCAAACTTGTGTGATGTTCTTTGATGGTTCCTTCACATAACAAGGATCTAGTGGTGGGTTATTGTTCATAACACCAAAAAGGTATTCATTGCCTAAGGCATACAAGATTGTGTTTCCTTGTACAAACAATATTGTAGAATATGAAGCTCTCATTAATGGCATGAAGATAGCAGTTGAATGGAGAGTAGATCAGTTGAACATCTTTGGTGATTCATAGCTCATAATCAACTAGGTCAATGATGTATATCAAACAAAAGATGAGAACTTGATCCCTTATAAATGTATGCTGGAAGACATGAAGAAATACTTTGCTCATATCACTTTTCAATAGGTTCCTCAAGGAAACAACAAAGCAGTTGATACCATGGCTACTCTTACTTCCTTGTTATAGATGACAAAGAATGATCTTCGACAAAAGTTCCTCATGTAAAAGTTACTCTATGCTACCTATGATACCTCTGAATCTTAGATGATTTTTTCTATTGTAGGATACGATTCATCCTACAACCACCACATATACTCCTATCTGCATGACCAAACCATTTTGGATGATCTAACCCAAAATGAAAAATGTCATCTTATCTGCAATGCTTCATGGTATGTTATTATTGTTGATGACTTGTTTAGGAGAGGTCTTGATGGAACACTCCTTAGCTATCTAGAACTTGATGAGTCCAAATGCACTTTAATCGATGTTGACAAGGGCATTTGTGGATCTCACTCAAATAGCTTGACACTAGCTCATAAACTTATTAGATTTGGTTACTATTGGTCAAATATGGAACAAGATGTAATCAAATATGCCAAGTCCTATAAATAATGTCAACTCCATGGGAATCTGATTCATGGTCTAGCCAGGGAGCTAATTCCATCTATCACACTATGTCTATTCCAACAATAGGCCTTCGATCTTGTGGGTTAGATTCACCCATCTTCTTCAAATGGACATAAGTTCATTAATACAACTACAGACTACTTCACTAAGTGGGTGGATGAATTCCCTCCCTCTATATCAAATGGAAAAATTGTATCTGTATTCATTATGAATTACATCATATGCAAGTATGGTGTACCTTCCTCCATCATTAGTAAAAAATGGAGGACAGTTCAAAAATAAAGATCTTAAGGAGTTATGAAAAAGGTTTAGAATCATGCAACATTGGTCTTCTATCTATTACCCCTAGGTTAATGGTCAATTAGAGGCATGCAATAAGGTGATCCTTAAGATCCTTCATCGCATAGTTAGCAAATCTGTAAGGGACTAGAACCTTCAAATTAATCCAGCTTTATGGGCTTGTAGAACAAGTATTAGAACTCCAATGGGTATAATGCCCTTTGTTTTGGTCTATGGAGTGGATGTTGTGCTTCCAATTGAGGTTGAGATCCCTGCTCTAAGAATCTCCATGAAGGGCCTCATTACTAATAATCACTATAGAATATCTCAGCTTCAAGAGCTAGTGTTGTTAGATGAATGTCAGCAAGTGACATGTGATCATCTTTGATCTTATTAGCAACACATGTCCAGAAGTTATAATAAGAAAGTTAAGCCACATGACTTCCAACTGGGTGATCTCACTCTTAGAGAGAACCCTAAGAATTAGCAACAATGAGTACAAAAGGGGAAGTTTGAACCCAACTAGCTTGGTCCCTACATAGTCACTCCAATGTTTAGATCTGGTGCCTACCAACTTTCTATAGCTGAGGGAGAGGTGCTCAAGGAGCTCATCAACACTCTTCACCTGAATCGGTTCTATAGCTAATATAGTTTTAAGAGCTCTTTGTATATATCTAAATGTCTTTAAAAAGAATTTAAAAAATCTAAAATACAAAAAAAAAGAGAAAAAAGAGAAAAATACGAAAAAATTCAAAAAGAAAAAGTGTCATTGATGAAAACCTGGCAAATAGGCATCATGGTAGCAAAAATAGAATCTCTACCAAGAAGGTGAAAACCTACTAAATAGGGGCCTCTTGTTTCAAATGTTATATCTTGTAGTACATCTTCTATCTCATGTACAATTGATTTCTTACTTTACTTCATTGCTTTCACTCATGTAGCCATGGATTGAATCTTGTCATAACTTAGGGGCAACACACTATAGTGTCATAAGAGTCTCTTTCACAATAGTCACTAGTTGTTCCAATTGTGCCTACCTATTTCTGCTAGTGTCACTTTTTGAGATTCCTCTCATGGAAAATCTCTCACAATAGTCACCAATTGTTCTAACTACATCTACCTACTATCGCTAGTGTCACTTTTTGAGATTATTCTCATGGAAAATCTCTTGCAACAATCACCAATTTTTCTAACTATGTCTACCTACTATCACTAGTGTCACTTTTTGAGATTCCTTTCATGGACAATCTCTCGCAATAGTCACTAGTTATTCCAATTTTGTTTGCCTACTATCACTAGTGTCACTTTTCAAGATTCCCCTCATGGAGAAGATCTCTTGCATCAGTCACTAGTTCTTCTAACTGTGTCTACCTACTGTCACTAGTGTCACTTTTTGAGATTCCTCTCATGGAAGATCTCTTGCACCAATCACCAGTGGTCCTCACTATTTCTATCTAATGTCACTTAGCTTCCTACTAAGGTTCTTCTTACTAAAGATTCCTCTTTGACTTTAGTCACTTGTTGTTCTAACTATGTCTATCTGATGGTGTCACCCTACTAAATAGATTTCTTTCATCCATGTTTTGACATTGACACTTGACATCAATCCTATAACATAGAAAATGAACTCAAAATGATAAACTTATTTTGATACATTAAGCTTTCTTTTTTTTCTTTTCATTTTTCTTTATCATGTCCCTTTGAGAAAATCGATGATGTCACTTTTGACTAGAGAAGCAAGGACTGGGGGCATGATCTTTTCTTTGCTTTCTATTTGTGGCTTAGTTCCAATGATCTAAAATATCCACATAAAAGGGGTGTCCACTATAAGAGCCTCCATCCCATATTCAATGGCCATGTGTACCTCAACTCCTTTTATAAGGATAAATTTGTACAATTGGTTCTTCTCCTTGCTTGTTGGAGTGAACTCTTTATGCTATAGTAAATATTGATACTCATCCTGCTAAGTGAATGTATGGGTCACTGTGAGTATACCTAGCACATTTCTATCTTATGTTATGAATGAAAGGGTCATTGCAGATAGAAAACTTACTAATTACTTAGCATAAGAAGGATCTCATGTGTGTCTAGTTTTTCTACATGCAAGCAACATTTTGGTCATCCTAGCATTTATGCTTTGAAGCTTATGTTCGCTTACTAAATTAAAAGGGGAAAATGTTCTAGTCATTTTGACTTCTTGTGCCTTGAATGCTTACATTTAATCTTGACAAAACTAGAACATGTGTCATATTCATATTTCTATAATTGTAAAGTCAATGATAATTGTATGACATGTGAGATTTCACTATAGGCTTGGTGATAGTAATTCTCAAAGTTTGGTAACTAGATCTAGGGTTGCATCTAGCCTAGGAATTACATCTACTATTGACTTGCATTGCATAAGTACATGGTTCAATGACTAATTAACTTACATCCTTTGTAATGAGGGATTGTTGGCTTCTTCAAAGTTTCATGTTTCTTCATGGCTACACAAGCATTTAGTTCTTTGGTTCATCCTCTTGCTCCTCAAGGGATACTTGTCACTATCAACAAAAACATGGAATACTAGATGAGATGTTAGTGCATTCACATTTTCTATTTCATTCATAATTTCATTATCTATCTCATTTACACTACATTCATACATCAAATCAAATTTGCATTCATACATCACATCATATTTACATTTCATAATCATACCATAAAACATCTCATGTACAAAAAGCTATAAAGAGAGAAAGTGACAAATGCAAGCAGTACTTGAATCAATATCTCATGTATGTATGTGTATATATATATATATAAGTGTACATCTCTATAAAATTGTATGCTACTTGAGTGTTGTTGATAAAAAATGGTGCAAAATGGTGTTGGCACACCAATGGATACAAAGCTAGATCAAAATTGAATTCATAAAGAATCTAACTCTCCCCTTCCCCTTTACCTCCCGCTGGTGGTAGAGGAGGAGGAGGAGGAGGAGGAGGAGGCATGTCTAGTCTGACTAGAGGCCATGCTCCCCCTAATTCTCATGCATATTGAGAAAATTGAGGCACCTTCTTGGCCTCATCTAGTATAACCACTATGTATGTCACAAAATAATAGGTTTCCCTAGCTGACTGCAGCTAGACCTCATCCTATTGATGCTCATATCTCTATCATGCTAACTCTAGTTGCTCCTATAAATTGTAAATCTCTCGATCCCATTTTGCAATCTAGGTATCTCTAACTATTGCCTGAATATGTAACTCTACTAACTACCACTGTGTGGTCCATACTTGATCCCTCAACCTCCTAAGGGCCTCCTAGGTCTGGGCTAGGACATCTCTACCCTAGGCTCCTATAGTAGGCTGCTCCTACATCTCCTCATCACCAAATGTGGCCTTAGGCTACTCAGTTGGCTGCTCTTACTCAACTCGCTACCTCTACGCATCTCTGCTATTGGCTCCTAGGCCTCCCATCTTGCCTCACTATCACCTTTGACCTGTGCCACTCCCACCATCATCTAGATCTAATTTCATCTATCTCAAAGGAATTAAGACCTATCTAGTCTTGTGTCTCACCTATTGTGGCTACTTTGGTTTCTCTAGTGGTGTTGAGGGTGCCTGCACTAGCTACCTATCAGCTGCTATCCCCACTAGATCTATAAACCATTAAAAGAGATGACTCACAAAATAGGCCTAATTTGTGGGAGTCATCCCTCCATCTGCTACTACTAGCAGGTAGTACCACTATGTTGCAACCAAGTTGCACACATCTATCATTGATCTCCTAGGGTCCAATCTCAAGGACCATCTGTAGTCCACATATGTTGCTAATTGTGCATAGGAGTAGTACTCTTATGAAATGTCTTGCAGTCTCCCATACTACCATCACACGTGTGTTAAAGGAAGTCTCTCCACTATCTACATAGATTGACCTATCAGTAGTCACAAAATAAACATAAGACTTAGCTCTCAGGGTGCATCATCCCAATCCTCTATCTCTTGCTAGGGCCATCATAATATGGACACCAAGTCATCAAGATGAGCCCTCCACTGATCAGTCTTCCCCAAAGTTGTCTAGGTAAGCTGGCCTTTATATCTACAAATATATGGCTTCATAGGTTTCCTCTCATCCTCTAAAATAGGCCTCATGACTGGCAGATGCTCCCATGGCCAAATCTAGAGAACATAGACCCTAGGAACCATGCTCCTCCTCTCATGATACACTATCCTATGCATCTCATGATACATATGTTTGAGCATGCACTAACCCCACCCATATCTCTCTGGGGTCGCTAACATCATTTGGAGCATCTTGCCCCATCTACACTAATCTATGTTGGCCTCTATCCGTCATCAAGAAATAGCTGATAAATATCACCAAAACAGATGCCAACCTATGAGTGGGGCCATAGGTATACACAAGCTCACCCCATGTGGTCAATCTGCCCATAATTAAGTCCTGCTAGAATATGGCCCTCAGTTCCTCTGTACCTGCTCAAGGAACTGTTCCATAAATCACCCACGATCTATGGAATGGAATGCAGAGAATCCTATAGATGTCCTCCAGTGTCACTTTCATCTCTCCCTATGGAAAGCAGAAAGTGTTCGTCTCTAAATGGAAATGCTCCACTAGTGTAGTCAGTAGGCCATGATTCACCAACACTATTAGCTCCATATGGTGGGTAGTGTGATCAAAATTCGATATCCTTAGAGGTAACCTGCACACTTATGAATGCAACATGTAAATGATTAGTCTCTACTCAAAAACTAAATACAATGAAAATAAGCACAAAATTGCAACAAGAAAATCAAATTTCAAACTTTTAACCTTACAATTAACACTAGAATTTGGTGTGAAATCTCATGTCCTCGTGTGAGATTGAACATCTTCACGAGAGGATACAACCCTTCAAATGAGGAGTGACCAAGCACTTAGTGAAGAATACACAAAATCAAGGGTTTCTCATGCAACACGTGGGCATCTCTCATGCGAGAAATCTCACTAAACTAGGTGAAGAAGTACATGCCTGGTAATTTTTTGTGCAAGAAGAGACTAGCAACATCCTCATGTGAGAACTGACACATTAAACTTAAAAACATCTTAAAAATGCTAAAAATTACCTTGAAATGCATCAAAAACTTAATGCAAAGCAACGTTATTGACTACTCACCAGATGCCCATAGTCTGCCAGCTGGTTGTGTCATCGAGACACTCGAATCGATGTGTACACAAGGGGACCACCATTTTTGCCTCAAAGCTCTATTCTCCACAAAAGACAAAAGTAAAACTGATTTGAAAATGATCCTTTGGGCCCTTATATAGGTTTTTACCTAATTTTTCAAAGTGCTTTGATTTGTCTGAAAATCACCCCTAGCTAATTTGACTACTCCGAATCCATTTTCACGATTGAATTTGAAATCTAACACACTTACATAGCTCAAAATCACATTTTAAAATTTTGGGACCAATGTGATCAAATGCTTCTGTAGTCCATTTTTCTAATAGTTTGTGAATCTTGGAATCTTTTCAACTCACAATTTCTTCAAATCTACCAAAAATTCTAGAAAAAGTCAACTCAAGTCAACATTGGTCAAACTTCGTCTTCTAGACCTCAAAAACACTTCAAATCGACTCCAAATTTTCTTTAGATTCTTATAATCTCTTCTATATTCTTCTGAACCTTTGATTTCTTTAGTATCTTTCAATATACTATTCTACATCATATTTTTGGTGTCATCTTTCAATTTCTCTCCTGAGGGGGCAAGATGATTACATCATTGACTCTCAATTTCAACTCAATCTAAATCTTATGTCCTCATCACTTGGGGGATCTTGTCACCTTTTTTATCTAACATCTACATCATCTATCTCATCTTTTTATTAGCTAATCATATCTTATAGTAGTCATTATTAGAGTTTGATGGACAGGTATTGGGATAGTCTAAACCTCAACTCCTGAGGGTCAAGCCTAATTTTGTGGATAATTCTATGACTCATGATGGGATCTTGCTATCTTTTATCGATCTAGGTATCTAGGTTTTCTATCTCGATCCCTTAAGGTTAAGCTCCATTCTAGATATAATCTTTAAAAGCTTATCAATCTACATATCTACATGTTCTATCTGGATCAATTAAGGTTAAGCTCCATTCTAGAGATAATCTTTCAAAGCTTATCAATCCTAGTATCTAGGTATTCTATCTAGATCCCTTAAGGTTAAGCTTCATTGTGGAGATAATATTTAAAAACTTATCAATCTTAGTATCTAGGTGTTCTATCTAGATCCCTTAAGGTTAAGCTCCATTCTGGAGATAAACTTTCAAAAGCTTATCAATCTCAGTATCTAGGTGTTCTATCTAGATCCCTTAAGGTTAAGCTTTGTTCTAGAGATAATCTTTAAAAAACTTATCAATATCGGTATCTAGGTGTTCTAATTGGATTCCCTAAGGTTAAACTTCATTATGGGGATAACCTTAAAAAGCTTATCAATTGGTCTCTCTATCATCAATTTTGGAACCAATCTCATCTCTTGATCTTCACATCATAATTCTAATTTCTTTGAATTGAACATGTTGCTCACACATTCATTCAAAGAGGGGAAAATGTAATACCCCAAAATTGGCACATTGCCATATTAGCCAATTCTAGTCTGTTTTGATCAACCCTAAGTCCTATTTTACTAAGAAATTCTTATTCTGATTATCGCTATTTGACTTAATGGTTATTTGTAGAAAACCCTAATCCACATTAATTGTATTCTCTATTTATTTCCTAAGTATTGACTCAGATTAGCTGCATTAAACCTATTGATTAGATTTAATTTAATTTAAAGTGTTCATACTCTAGTTAAATTAAATTATCTCTTAAAGCTAATGTACAAAGGAATTAAATTTATTATGTCCTTATCTTAATTATTGGGTCTAATTACTCAATTAATTAAATATTCATTTATGAGGTCATATCTCATTTTATTAAATTAAATAACCTTCCAAATCCTTCTCTTTAGTTCAAGAATGGGAATTCTGAGTGATCTATCTCTCAAATTGGAATTGACTTAATTAACTTATTCTCACACTTAGGTGAATTTTAGTTAACTCTTCATTATACTCAGGATCTGAGTTAGTTAACCTCACCTACACTGGGAATCTTCCATCTTGACTGAATCTCAACATCAATCCTAACCATTCATTCGAGTTGATCTCAGCTGTTGATTGATTTTGGGAATTCTATTTAAGAGGCTTCTAATTCCACATTACAAAGGTTAGAATTGAATTACATTGAATTATTGTCGAAATACTTATTTACTTGCTTAATATTCTCATAGCTTTTCTTGCTTACCATTAATATCATATAGATTAAAATGTATTCATATAGCTTAATTTTATTTTATCTATTATTAGATTAAATTTCATTCTCATTTAGATGAATTGCACTATCATACAACTACATAAATCCTTCATACTAAAAGGTCTAGTCGTTTGCTTCTTAGTCTAAGAGAAAAGGTAAAATCCTTCCAGTTAGAGGGCAATAGGTTGCACTAATTAGATTACTCGGATGAACAATTCAATATTCATTCTGGGATGATCTCTCAGGTAAAGACTGTGTTGAAGTGTGTGTGAGAATCCAAGGCCCACAATTCACACACACACACACACACACACACACACACACACACACACACATATGCATTTCTACATCTCATTGTTGTGCCCTTGTGATCTCTATATATGTATATTTGTATGCATGAATATACATATATATACATATGTATATGTGTATATATATACATACACACACATATGTGTGTCTATGTATGTATGTATTTATATATAGAGAGATCTCTATGTTTATATACATACATACATAGACACACATGTGTGTATGTATATATATAAATAAATATGCATAAAGAGAAGCTTTTATATATATACATGCATACATACATAGACACACATATGCATGTGTGTGTGTGTGTATACACATACATATACATAAACAGAAGCTTCTCTAATCACCTATTGGGGGAAATATAAAGAGATACATGTTTAGAAGGGAAAAAAATAACATTTACATAGGTACCTCTTCTCCCCTTGATAAAATCACAGAGCAAGCACTACTTCATTTGGGCCTGAACACCACAAATTACACCACCTTCACAAATTGTCATTGCAATTTGACCTAGCCAAATGTTGTAGTGCTAAAAATGGCACAAAGATCACAAGGGCATGACATGACAACAAAATCATAGAGCAAGGGCATGGAGATCACAAGAGCACAACAATGAAATGTAGAGATCACAAGGGCACGGCAAAAAAATCCAAGATCTCCATTGATCTCCACCAAGGGCATGGCAATGAAATGCAAAGATCATAAGGGCATGGAAATAAATTATAGTGATCACAAGGGCACATAAATGAAATCTTCACCAATGTTCAAAGCTCTCCACCCTTGTTTAGAGCTCTCCACCCTCTTTCACATGCATCTCTCCATAATAAAAAAAAATGGGGAATGATTTATGTCATTTCTTTTTGTTTATATCTAAAATTAACTTCACATTGTATTGTAGCTCTATCATAGCTGTTTGATCCTTGATAGCTTTCATTTCAGCATTTCAACATTCAATTTTTCAATATTCCTCTTCATCATATAGTCCTTTTGACCCTAAAACCACTTTGTTACTTCATTAATTTTAGAATATGAACAATGTTAATGATAAAACAAAGCCCATATTCCACAATCCAAATAAAAAAACAATAAAACTCACTCAACTCGTACTAAATAACTTAGCTCAAGATCCTGCACAAAAATAATGCAGACTAGGAAAAATGGGCAAGAAATTTTAAAAAAACATATCATAGAAGATATTTTTAGAAAGAAACAAGCCATGATCTAGTTAAATTGGTCTAGTTGTTGATTAGATGGATTGATTACAAATTCCTATAGAATTATCATCAGATTAGGTACAATAACAAACAATCAATTGTTCCTAGCTAGCAGGATCAAATATAGTTTTCCAAGGTGATAAAATCACATATACAAATGTATATATGTATGTATATATGTATGTGTATATGTGTGTGTGTGTGTGTGTGTGTGTGTGTGTGTGTGTGTGTGTGTGTGTGTGGGTGTGTGTGTGTGTGTGTGTGTAAAGAGAGATCTTATGGATTGTGGAGATCATTAGAGATCTAGGATTTTGTTGTTGTGCCCTTATGATCACTGCATTTCATTGGCATGCCCTTGTGATCTCTACATCTCATTGTTATGCCCATGTTATCTTTGTATATGTATGTATGTATTTATGTATATACATATATATACATGTGTATATGTATATACATATATATACATGTGTATATGTATATATATGTGTATATGTATGTGTTTATGTATATAAATAGAGATCTTTGTAGAATAATAATAATATAAAAAAAACTCACTCAATAGGTAGCATGGCCACGGGTATCATCACAAGCTTTTAAACATAACTATATAAGGAGTGAGTTAGGATGTATATGAGTTAACCTTACATTAACTATAAACCACAACACAAAGGTTGCACCAGGGTATTATAGCATTGTAATTATAGAAAATCACCTATTCACTTGAGTGGGTCTATGATGGCGAGAGGGTGTATTAGGTGAATAAAGCTCACTAGTGGTTATAGGAATATAGCTACATCAAAAAAATTAGAAACTAGAACTACATATTCATTAGAGTGAGTAGTTCAAGGGTCTTGATCCCATGGATATGGGTATGTAGGTAGCCTAGTAGGTGGAGTATGCCTCTAGTGTGCAGATGCCTTGGACATAGTTAGGTAGCACATAACTATTTTAAGACATTATATGTCAACTCATGAGGCTTATATTTTAAGACTTTATATGTACCTAGTGTACCTAACTTTTGAAATTAGAAGGCTAAACTCTGTGTTTTGGCATTAACTTGACTAGTCTATTTAGACCCATATATTATTATCAAAAGCTTTTAAACATAACTATATAAGGATTAAGTTAGGATGTATATAGGTTAACCTTACATTAACTGTAAAACACAACACAAAGGTTGCACCATGGTATTACAATATTGTAATTATAGAAAACTGCCTGATTCACCCAAGTGGGTGTATGATGGTGTAGAGTTTTATTAGGTGAGTAAAGCTCACCAATTGTTATTAGAATACAACTACATCAAAAAAAGTACAAAATATAATTACATATTCATTAGAGTGAGTAGTCCAAGTGTCTTAATCCTATGGATATGGGTATTTAGGCAACCTGGTAGGCAAAGTATGCCTCCTATGTGTAGATGCCTTGGACATAGCTAGGTAGCACTTAACTATGTATATATATATATATATATATATATATATATATATATATATATGTTTGTATGTATGTATGTAACTGTTCTCTGCTTAATAGTGTCATCCACATGGGGAGAGCAGTTGAGCTTGTACCTTCCCAAAACTCATTTCCATTATTTGCGCTCTCTAAATCAAAGGTATATAACTTTATCAATGGTAAGTATAATTTTCAAATAGTACAAACCACAATAGTTTCTTTTAATTCTATGGTTCCCTTTGTAAGTTTATAAAATTAAAGTTTAAAAATTAATTGCATTATGTACATCTTTTTCAAGTTTGATATTTCTCTTTTTCCTGACTCATAGTCCAAGAATAATTTTTTGAAACACATACTTGCCAGTTGCAGATTGAGCTAAAAATTTGTAAGAATGATTGTGCTAAAAGAGCTAAAATACATGATTGGTGCACATTAATCATCCTTTTATGCTCTTTTTGCCACAATTGTTCTTTCATTTTATGATTTTTTATGAGAAAAAAATTCCAAACTAATCAGGTAAGTGATCCAAAAGTAAATCATAATTGGTTGAGGCATATTTAAATACCTTATTTCACATTTTATTGAATATTATGTGTTTATATTCTACTATTAATGAATGTTAGATGATGAACTAATGTTAAATGTTAGCTTTGGACATTAGGAGATTATTTTATGGATGCTTATAATTGCTTTTTACTTCATGTGATAATGAATGAATGTTATATTTTATTAATGAATGAATATGAGATCCATCTCTTCTTAGGTACTCTTTATAGTATGTTGTACTAGTTCTTAAGCCCAAAATAGATAAATTAGGATTTGAAATGAAAACTTGGGTGCTTAACTTAATGAATGAGCACACCATTTGAAAGACCATGTGTGATGAAGGATTATATGATTTTGTACATATTTCACCATCTAGTGGTACATTTCAGGTTCACATACATTCTTAAGTAGATATTTGTGAGCACTAGGTGTATAAAGGCTCCATGTAAAAACATGTAGAAGAAAAAAAAGGTCATGATGAACATTTTTTATGACATGTTTTCCAAGAGCATGCACAAGTTCCTCCAGGTGAATTCACATTATTAAATTTCATGTTTTCCAACACGATTGTTCTTCCTCCATATCCTACACAAATAAAAAATGTTTCTTCCAATATTGCAACCATACGATAAATGGGAATAGAACATGCCCAAGCCATAACCTAGTTAAATTGGTATAGTTAACTAGTTGGGTTGATTACAAATTCCTATAGAACTATCATCAGATTAGGTACAATAAAATGAATAATTAGTTGTTCCTAGCTACTAGGATCAAATACAATTTTCCAAGGTGATAAAATTGCATATGTAGATGCATCACTTGAATGTCAAGCATGGAGCATATTCCCCAATTTATAACAAATGTTTGGATATAAAGGCTCCATACGTTAGCCCATCAATGGAAGCCAAGGATGTAACCATGCATGTATTGGCATGCTCTCCCTGGGAGGATCTCAAGTATCTACTCTTGTTGTTAATTTGGGCATCACTATATGATCTTGAATGTTATGAAGTACTGAAGTAGGTAGTAACTTCTCCCATGTCTCCATAAAATGTAGCATAGGTTAAGGGTCCCTTGTTTCCAAGGGATTTGTAGCGGCTATTCTTACTACTAGAAGAATAACTTCAGTAAAGAGTTGAGTGTAAGGAATTGAAGAAATTCTACTTCTATGTAAATGCCATAATCATGAGGCTAATTCCCTTGCAGAATCCATAACCTAGTTAAATATGCATATATATCAACCTAGCTGATCAACAACTAGACCCATTTAATTGGGTTATGGCTTGTTTCTTTGTAAAAATATTTTCCATGATATGTTTTTTTTTAATTTCTTATGAACTCTACCCACTTTTCCTAATTTACATTATTTTTGTGGAGGATCTTGAGGTAAGTCATTTAGTGCCATAAAAAGAGATGTGTGTGTGTGTGTGTGTGTGTGTGTGTGTGTGTGTGGATAGATAAATATACACTTATATGTATGTATCTATGAGTGTATGTATATATATGTATGTATGTATGTATTTTCCCTTATGATTATTGCATTTTGTTGACATGCCCTTATGATCTCTACATCTCATTGCTATGCCCTTGTGATCTCTATGTATGTATGTATGTATATAAATAGAGAGATCTAAGCACAACACTAAAAATAATAAAACTCACTCAACAAGTAGCATGGCCACAGATGTGTTGGCAACACCTATTAGTAAGTAGAATCCTCTTTTTCTCTCTCATTTTTTATGTTTTTATTTCACTTGAGCTATTATTTCTTAGGGATCATTTTCTAATATTGGATTCATTCTATGGAGGTAATGAGGACATTCCTCGATGCACCTGTGTGATGAATTGCTCATGAGCAATGAAGTTGGACTTCCCCTGAGAGTAGCAGGATGTGATGAAGACATTCTAGGTACTTTAAAGATTGATCATTTCTTAAAGATTTTAGTTGTTAATGCAGAATTTAGATGGGGTAAATGAGATTCCACTTTCATGTGATTGGCCCTGATTAGTAGAGAATGTTAAAATATTCTCAAAACCAAGTAAAGATCAACATTAACCTATGATTGTATGACAACTAATTTTATGAATCTCTTAGTTTCAGGCAATGTAGAAGGATGTCATAGTTCAATATGCAATGTCAATTCCTATGCATATGACATCAAGATGAACTAAAAATACAATAAGTTTGCATTTTTTTTAGAGGTCTTTATTAAGTTATAGACCATCGTGAACATTTTTCATGATGGTCTATAATTATTAAAACTTAATAGACCTAGTAAATAAATGTAATCATGTTGTATTTATCAGCTCTGCCTATTGTCCATGTATTTGAATGTAGTTGCACATACATTAATGATTTAGAGTGGAAAAATCTTATTTTGGATGTGATGGAAAAATTGCATGCACTAGAAGATGGGAAAATGATGTCACTTTTGCAAGTTTGGAACCTTTTTGTACTTTAAAGATCGATCCTTTCTTAAATATCTTAGATGTTAATGGGGAATTTAGATGTTGGGGGGTGGGGGGAAGAGCTTCCACCTTCATGTGGTCAGCCCTACTTAGTAGAGAATATTAAACTATTCTCAAAACCAAGTGAAGCTCAACATTAACCTATGATTATATGACAGCTAACTGTGTGAATCTATTAGTTTTAGGAAATGAAGAAGGACATCATAGTTCAATCTCAATTCATATGCATATGACATCAGGTGAGCTAAAAATACCCAACAAGTTTGCATTTTTGTTACAGGTTTGCATAGACCTATTAAATAAATGTAAATGTGTTGGGTTTTTTTAGCTCCCTCTATTTTCCATGCATACAAAGCATAGTTTCATGTGCATTCTTGATTCAAATAGGTAGAATATTATTTTAGATGCAACAAAAAAATGGCATGCACTATAAGATGGGAAAATGATGTCACTTTTGCAGATCTGGAACCTTTTTTTGTGCTATAAAGATTGATCCTTTCTAAAGATTTTAGATGTTAATGGGAAATTTAGATATTGTGGGGGGAGGGGGGGGGGGGGGGAGGGGCAAATAAGCTTCCACCTTCACATGGTTAGCCCTAATTAGTAGAGAATATTAAACTATTCTATAAACAATATGAAGTTAAATATTAACCTATGATTGCATCATAGCTATTCAACATTTTCTACCATTTTTTTTATTAATACAGTATATTGTTGCAATTATGACAAAAAAATTTGATAGCTAGTTGTCAATCCCACAATATTCCTATCACATGCCTATCTCAATTGCGATAGATGTTTCCAATGGCTTTCCATTGGGCCCATAGAATGTCTAACACACAGATGTCATAATTGCAATGATGTCTTTAATAGATTTCCATCACAATTGTAATGGTGAAAATGAATAATCTACTAGATATTAGTTCAATTTACAACACTTGTGGTCATCACAATTATGATAGTAGCCCTTGTTGTCACAACTTGTGAGAATAAAAGTCGAACACCCATCCGACGAGAGCCAATTACTCTTGATGTGGTTGGGCAACAAGTTACTATTGTAATTGTGATGACCTGTTGTCACAATTTGGGCCTAAATGAAGTAGTGGCAATATATATATATATTTTTCCAATAAATGGAAAATAATTCCATATACAATATATACTTTTTGTATCAAAGGGGAAAAAATTGCCTAAATTTTATGAAATTTTGTAATGGTCAGAGAAAAATTGCATCTAACATTAGAATTTTCCTCACATTGAAAAAAAATTCACCAACACAAATTAATTCCACCCCCCTCCTGAAAGTAATGTTGGATTTTCCTCGATTTACATATTTTTCTAAGAGGGGGTTTCTTAAATTTATCCCCAATTGTCAAATTCTTTTACGCCAATTTTCATGCTTATGTGATTTGATTAGTGGTAATTGGCTACCTAATTGGTTGATACTGTTTCATGTTTTGATCACATATTTGATGAGCTGCTTTGTACTTGAAATATTTCATAGATTTCGTTGTGTATCATGATTATTACTTTGATTTTTTTTTTTTAAATGTTTCATATAATGATTATAGTATTTTCATGATGATGATTATTTATATATTTTAGTTACTTGCCTCATACTTTCATGTAAATGTTGTACCTATATGTTTTAATTTATGGTTGATGTATCTGATGTAGTTGATGGAGAGAGTCATAGTCACTTACTAGTCAAGATCTACAAGATGTACCACTCCCTGTCATTTTCTATTTACTTTATGTGTGTGTGTGTGTTCATAACGATGATTATTTATAGATTTTACTTACTTACCTCATACTTGCATGTGTATAGTGTACATGTATGTTTTACTTTATTCTTGACATATCTAATGTGGTTGAGAGAGGGAGTCATAGTCACCTACTAGTCAAGATCTATAAGGCCAAGAAAATGATTAGATATAGGAAGAATTGGAATATAAAATGTCATTTTTTTGCCTCTTATGTATAGAATATGAATTTTATACTATAATCATACACCTTAATGATAGAATGATGGTAAGTAGGTTTCGAGATTTGAGTATGCCATGACTGGCATTTCCCTTACCAATATGAACCTAATAACTTATTAGGACTAATATATGTTTTAGTCTCTTATGTGTTAAGTATTGTATTCAGAATCACATTAGGTTGATAAGCTAAGACCTATGGAATAAAGGCTCAAGATGTCATAACCTGGAAACTATGTTGATGGTTTCATGATATAGTATGGGCTTTTAGGATAATTGAATTTTAGAAATATAAATCAACATGCACTCTTGTGAACATTTCTAATAATAACATATGAAAATTGTTATCAAAATTAGATAAGGGTCTACACAGTAGAACTCAGTATGATGTAATGCAATAATCCAATTATTGTGCAAGTAGTATTAGGTAGATATGTTGATATTCATAAGGAAAATTTTTACAACCCAATAAAATGTAATGAATTTATTCTATCATAGATTTTGAAACTATGAGACATGACTATGCAAACATCTTGTTTACCTAACAAAATTAATACGCCTTATAATGTACTATCTCATAATAATAATGGGATACTATTAGAAATCAAACTATATCTAAGTGAATCAAAGGATATTAGTTGTGATGTTTAAATTTTGACGATTTTGACCTAAAATATGTGTGTTCAAAACTAATTTTTATGTTGAATGACTTAACAGTATAGATTCAACATTTCATCATTATGATATGGTTCCAAATGTTAGTTGATCATTTGATTAGATATTAATGTTGATAAGAAAATTCTAATATTTTAATGCTTTAAATTTTTTATATGAAAATGATTAGAAAATGAAAATTGACTATGATGTTAAGGTGAATTATTTAATATGAAATTTTCATCCACTTATACACATGCATTTTATATGATTTTTTTCATTGGGCTACTAATGTTCGAGTTAGTGTGCACACAATTGAACCATGGAATTATTTGGGGGAAACAAGTTCCAAACTTATGTGAACATGGTTTAGCCAAGGGAAATCTTGGAAGATTCAAAAGCCTCATTGTGATGTGTTTTATTTCGTAAATGTAAGCTTGAGCGTGTGTGGTGAATTTAAATTCATGAGTAAGTAGGGACATGTCATTGTGATGTGTAATGTGTCACTTAACACTAGTAGTTTTTTATGTGTTGTTGAAATGTGACCTAGAATTCTAGTCATGGTTATACTTAAACTTAAAATAATTACCTTTCATATGATTAAGTAAATCCACTTGGAGAAAGGATAGGATGGGTCACCATCAAGGAAAATTCGAATTCAAACTTGACAAGGATTTTAGAGGGCCAATAGGTGGTCCCAAAGTGTCATTTTTGTGAAAATAAGCTACCCATATGTTAGCATAACATGTTAGGGCCCTAAATTTGACCATTTTATTGCTTAGCTAGCCTAGAAGACCCCTTAACCAATGCATTCTTCCACCAATTCGAAGATTGAGTTGTCCCATCAGTTTAACCCCATCTTTTCTCTTAGTCAAAAGTAACAAATTTGGTAGGGACAAAGTTGTAAGAGATAGTGGCTTGATGTTTTTTCCAAAAGGAGGTAGAGGGAGAATCTTTTTTTAGTTGTCTTGGACAAACTAGTGGGGTGTTCACCCACTCTCTATGATTAGAGACAATTAGGGTTTGGAGAGGCAGCTAAGGAAATAAAGAGCTCTTCAAAAACTCTCCTTGTCATTAGTGTGGACAAAGTTTGGTGCCCATTCCATGATCCTCGTTTCACTTTTTCATTGTGTAGAATACTTGTTCATATTGTGAATGGAAATATGTAATGTATGTGTTGTATTTTTTGTTATGTGTAAATGTTGTGATGAATTTCTCTTTCTTTTTTCTCTTGATTCTGTGTATGAAATGTTGTATGGGTGTGAAGGCTTCACTCACCTTGGGAGGGAAGAGGTGCCTTGGGTGAAGGGGTTAGTTGGGCTCAACATTTAAGTTGAGAGATTCTCCTCTTGGAGAGGGTTTTGTTGTTCATGGATTATGGGCTCCGTTGAAGCCATATGCCTTGTTTGATTTCCTTGAAGAGGAATTTGTATTATGGGAGGTATAAGAGTATTGAGGTGATGAGGAGGATGTATTTTGATAGCCTTCAAGAGGAAATGTACATTTGCAAATGTATATGTGTATATGGATATGGCATTCTCCTCTTTGGAGAGCCCACCTTCACCCACTATTTTCATGATTCCAATAGTGAATCATTGTCTTTAAACCTTGGAGGGATTGGCTATGTATCATGATGTTTCTATTGTATGCAATGTTATTTGTATGGGTGTAATCCATTTGAGTATTGTTTCCCCTACTCGGTGGGTGGCTTCATAGAAACCTAGGATGGGAGGTGAGACTCCATGGTTCTTGTGTTAAAATTTTTTGCAAGTTTTATGCTCATTGGATCCAAGGGAAAATCCTAGTGTCTCTCATGTTTTTGATGAAACAAGAAAGGGATGTATCATTTTGTAATGTGTTGAGGGGATGCAATTATTCTCCATGTATAGTATAATTGCATCGTAAAAGAGAGGACCCTCTATTTATGTTCATGAATGCTTGATTTTAAGCGTGAGATTTTCACCTTATGTGAGCCTTTAAGATGAATGGCTTCATGAATGAAATAAAGAAATGCATTTATTATCATACGCATTGTATTGCAAGATTTAATGTTACATATTTAGTGGTATTGATATGGAAAATAGATCCATCATAGTAGTTGTAAATGAGGCAAAAGAAGTTCTTGAAAAGGAATAGTCATTGCTTTGATGTTAATGTAGTGATTATGTAAATGAAAAATCTATTTTTAGGTTATTTATGAATCAAAATAATATATATGTTATTATAGGTTTTTGTTGTGAAGGAGATTTATTGTAATAGCTATTTCAGTTGAAACTTAAGTGGTGTATATGCATTATGTGTATGAAAACTGCATGTGTATCCAATACGAGTTAAAAAAAATTCTTTTAATATTGATCATGAAAGGGGTTGACTATCCATTCACTCAATAGTAATATTATGTGGATATCATTAATAATGAGAATGAGAGATTCCAAGAGATACTTAGACTATATTTCATAGTAATGTTTGAATAATGATGTTGCTTCAAAAGATTTCAAATAACCTTGTAAATCTGATATTTATATGGAAACATCAATTAACATTGTACCACCATTACACCAAGACCCATCATAAGATAGATAATTAAGAGAGAATGAACCAATAGATAAAATAGTATGAAATCTCATGGAAAGGAACAAGTTATAGATGAACTTCTTAGTTCTCTATTTTTTGTATGGCAACTAAAAATAAAAGCAACACATAGTTAGTCCACAATACAAATCAATATAATAATCCAAGAATATTCTTAAGAATCTTATGCATAGAAGAAATAAAGTTAATAGCCAATAGACTAACTTGAATAATAATCTATAAAACTAAGTGAGGAGACTAAACTTGAGAGTCTCGTGACTTGGATTGGTCACTTTAGTCACATCGAATATATATATATATATATAATGTGTAAACCAAGGCTAATAGAGTTGAAATAAGAATCATGTGACAATCTATACATATCCACACTTAGAATGGAAATATTGATATTGCAATTACATGTACCCCATAAGTGTATCTTCCAAGGGAGCTCAAAACATTATAAAACTAGTCTATGTGATTACATAGCCACCTTTTTGTTTGCAAAGAATAATAAAAGAATAAGCACAATGGTTCCCACCTCTCAAATCACATCTTGCCCTTGACTATGCACTTGGAAAAGTGCCTCCCCCATTCTGACCTATTTGAAAAGACTTGTTTATGTGCGCCTCCACCCAAGAGATGATGTGTAGCCTAAGGAGGGATCTCATTCCTACATATGTTGGAAGAACATGTCACCCTACTTAATTAATGTGGAGAGGTGGCAGCTTGGGCTATGTTCCTAGTATAGACTTAGGACTTAGGAGGTGTACAATAGGTAGACCTAGGCATTAGGCGCTTGCTGAAAAGATAGGAGCGGGTACATTTATGTTGGGAGTTAGTGGTAGGAAATTAGGGTTATTAGTGGTAGATAGGAGAGTGGACAGTTAAGAAAATTGTTAGTGCATAAAGGTAATTATAGAATGAGGGTTTTCTTTTTAGAGTGTTTTAATGGGTTCATTAGGTAGGCAAGTAGGATGTTAATATAATATAGGGAAGTAAGGATTGGTGTTAAAGTAAGTTAGATTTAAGGTTATAGAAGTCTATTCCTTTTTAGTGGTTATATACATAAAGGACATATGATAGAATTAGAGGGTAGGTTAGATATGTTTTTTTTAAATATTTGTAATTAAGAATGTAATAGCTAGAAGGTAAATGTTATTTATAGGTGATAGTTTATAAAGAGAAATAAACTTAGTTACATAGTGATTTGGTCTTAGGAATTAGTAAGTTTTGTTAATATGGATGATTGATATTATTATTGTTATAATACAACATATAGGTGATTTTTTACTATTAATAATTAGGCATTAAATTAAAATGTAGAGGTCAATGATAATAATTAGTAGTTGAAGATAGGAGCTAAGAAAATGGGTAGAGTTCTATTAAATGATAAAAATGTAAGAGTGAAATTAATAAGTTATTAGTGGTGTGTAATTATGGGTCAACAATAACATTTGCACTTGCATACCTAGATAAGTAAGAGTTCATTAAGATATTTATTCTAAAATATGGAAATTGGAATGGAAAATTAATGAATTGAGGTTTCTTATAAAATATTGAAAAACATATATATTTACTAGAATGAATAAGATTTTCATCAACACATAGCCATGATTAAGTTGTGAACCTATATGAGGACTTGATATCCCACATCTATAAACACTACGTCACTTCCAAGTTAGGTTAGGGCCCGTTTGGTTGCTAGCATAGGAATTGAAAATTAGAAGAGAAAAATGGAATAGGATTGGAATTAAATTCTATTTTTTTTAATAAAAAAACAAATTGGGAATATGAATGGCTATTCTAATTCCATCTATTTTTTGGCATAGACATATGCTCATTTTGGGGGCAAAATTGGAATATGTCTTCCTATTCCCAATTCTGATTGAGCGTACCAAATAGTGAATATAGAACATATTCTAATTTTCTCTTCCTATTCCACTCTATTCCAGCAACCAAACGGGCCCTTATAGATTTAAAAGTGATACCACTTATCAATGCATATGTCACAAGGCCTTGTTATAAGAATATAAATAAATAAAAAATTATAGTTGTGTTTTGCTCTATAAATTTTGGGCATGACAAGATCTACATGATGTACCACTCCTCGCCATTTCTTATTTAGTTTATATATGTGTTTGTGTACACACACACACACACACACACACACACACACACACACACACACATATACATACATATCTATGCATGTATATATGTGTGTGTATATGTATATTAATATATGTATATGTATATGTGATGAAGGATGCTCCCCTTAATACCATAAATACATAACCCAAACAAAGAAACAAAAACAAATATGAGAATAAAATATAGAATTCTTATTTGCACCGCAAATGCAGAATTACAAAATTTACAAGTACATTATGTTAACCCACATGGGTGCCTTCATTATAGTAATCTGGAAGACTACGCTATGAACTACCACCCAAAGCTGTTCAAGACAATGTTTGGGTATTTCTTAAATAGGCAATTTTATGTTTCTCGAGAAGGTTCTAGACATTAAAACTTAATACCTAGGGCTGATAGACCCTAACAATACATATAGAGTTAGCAAAATACATCTTTGACAATTATTTTAGATATTTCAAGTAGCCCAACTTTGGAAGGTCATAACTCTTGAACCGTTGCTCTAATTGGCTATCATAACCACTTTTTGGAAATGCCAACTCCTAATCTATAGACTTGGAACCATGCTAGTGCCCTTTTGTCAAGTTTTTGGACCTCATCTAGGCACTCTAAAGCCTCCAACAATGAGCTTGAAGATTTTTCCGCAAATTTTTCCACCAAAAATCTATAGTAACTTCTCTAATACTTAAGCTTGAGAAATGAGATTTTTATGGTAGGCTTATAATGCTAAAATGAACCTTCTTGTAGAAAATGAGAACATTATGAGCTCATATGAAAAACTTACTAAAAATAGAAAGTTCCCATAAATAGTAACCACAATGCCTACAAGTCCTTATTAAATAGAAAAGACTAAAAATAAAATATTTTTGGGTGATGCAAGATTGCTCTTACACCTAGGATGCTCCTACATTAGATGCATAGAGTAATTTGAGAAGTGACTCCATTACGTCTCAAGTGTTAAGAGAAAAACCAAGATGATTAACCTCCTCCCTTGTTATCCATGATGAATCCTCTACTGGTCTCCATTTCCATTTGACTAGATATTCCTCATAATTTTTGTTCCTTGTACTTTTTCCAACATGACTATCCACACTAATACATTTGGCATCGATTTGTGATGGCTATGTGTCGCAATTACGATAGAAATGTATCACCACTGTGACAGTAATAGACGTCGTTGTTTTTTAGTCACAAATTATGACATCTATCCTATACCATCATAATTATGATGCATATCTATCACTATGCAACCACTTTATTGTGACATCAACACTATCAAAATTCATGTGGCCAACATTAAAATTGCGACAGAAACTCCAAAAATTGCGACGGTAGTTGCCGTCGCAGCTACAACAACCCCGTCGCGATTCTTGTGGCAGGCGTTACAATTGTGACGGACACCCAGGAAATTGTGACAGCAGATGGCATCATTGCTACAGCAACCCTGTCGCAATTCTAGTGGTAGACGTCATAATTATGATGGATACAAAGTAAAACAAACAAACAAAAAATTCCTTGGTTATATTCAGTTGTCAATACCTATCCATACTGACCACCCCTGTCAATCAGTTTTCAATACAGTTATTTTTCCATATAGGCAAGGATTGCTAGGCTAGATTGAATTGAGAAAGAATGCACTAAAAACACATTATAAGAAGAGTTGGAGTGCAAGATTGATAACATAAGACAAAAAGTGGAGTTATTTGTAGTCTTATCCAACTCATGACTTAGAGCTATTACAATTAGATCCTTCTTCTTCCTCACACACTTTTCACTCATCTAATCATAGTTTTATCCCTTGGGATAGAATCCTCCATCATCATCCTTTGTATTACCACATGTTCATTCCTTTGCATTTTTCAAAAGTCTTCAGATCTCAATAAATACTTTGCATCATAGATTATATGTTATCTCATCTTTAAAAGGTCTTAGAACTCATCTTGCATTTTGCAATTCCTATCACATCATCTTGCATACCACCCCTAGGTGCATCATCATTTCATGCCACCCACCACACATCAAAACAAAAATAAAATGAAGAAGAAAGACAATATGCAAAAGATGCAGTGACCATGGAACCATCAACAAATAGTGGCATTGAACATCAAACTAAAATACATATGCAGTCATGTGCTATAGAAAAAATAATCTAACCATCGACACTAACGACATAGAAGAGATAATGTCTAAAAATAATGGTCATGGCAAGCAAGTAGGCATGTTGTTTTACAAAGGCAAAGGGGTACGAGTATGTTGTGATAAACCCAAACCAATGTTACTTGAGTCACAATGATCAATCTAATTATAAGTTTGAGAAATATGTTAAGGAAATACTATAGCAGTAAGCTTATGAAATACAATAAATTCATTGATGCATCAGTGATGATAGCACTACGGTAGCATGCTATTGTAGTGGTAATATGTAGCTATAGGAGTTAATGCACTCATTGAGTAGTCCCAAATCAAAAGAAGTCATCAACAATAAAAGAAACATTAATTTAATGAATATTATTGATATCTCATGAAAGGAAACTATGTTGTATAAAGCGACATGACAGTAAAATGGAGGTGTTAGCACTAATTAATAATACCATTGGCAATTTCAAGAGATTATTGTTTGATGAACTATGTAAGTGCACTACCTTGAATGATAGTCAACCATGTTTATAGTTAATATTGATGGTGATCAACAAAGTCATATATTATGACAATGTCACCAAATATTCCATTAAAATAGAGATGGCATAAAACCCCAGGATTTACTCACTAAAGTATTGTGCTAAGAATAAATGAGCATTTACAAAAATGATTAACTCATTAATGTATCATGCTAAAAAACAATGAGCCTTTATAGTACACAAATAAACAAATAGAAATCCCAAAGCATTTGTTGTAGATTTCTTCAAAATGGAGATGCATGATGGTTTACTAAGTAATAGCATACAAATCAATTATGTCTTGGGGTAGATAACATCTTCCAGAAGACAATCAACGATAAGAATCAAGTAAGGTATTGTTATTAAAAAGTGCAGGGATAGAAGGTGTTGATCAAACATTCTGAGATTAAAATGAACTTGCCTGGTGTTCATGACTAATGGCTAACATCTCCTCTCAATCTAGCTTGTGTTGTCTAAGGCCTTTGGAAACTTGAAAAAAAACAATTTTTAGGTCCTTCGCTGAAGCTTCATTTTGAAATTGGTGAACCTGCATAAACAAATATAAAAAAACAATTATAAGGTATCATGATGCCATCTCCTTATTACCAATAAGTTGTTTGAGTATGTTTTCCACCTATGAACTACTATTGTATATGAGAATCTTTCCTCATCTTTTGTAAATTTTCTAATCTTATAATATAAAGGGAGTGGTCCCCAAGAATAAGAAACTAGTGATTAAAGAAAACACATAGTTATCAATAATGATAAGAGTCTATAAGTATCAAATAAGTGAGTTAAAATCCAATTCACAATGATAAAAATTTATACTTGACATGAAAGAACATGTCTATAAAACTGTTATTTAGTCATAAATTTATTAGAGATTCATAATATAGAATACCCAAAATGGATTCACTCCAGATGCATTCTTCACAAAGTTAATAAGATCAAAAGAGAAAATATTATCTCTTAATAATATGATATTTCCACTGACATTCAGTGTCTTCAAATTTCAAACTCAACATTTATCATTTGTAGTGTCAGTTTATTTTCAGCATGAATAAGACATTGAGACTAATATAAACTGAACTCAAGCAAGAATCAAGTCCAAAGGGATTGTGATGACCTGGAACAAAATACTCTTCATCGTATTCTAGAAAATAGTGTTCTAAAATAATTTAGGGTGCACCTCTGAGAGCAGGACGTAGATTCATATCTCTATTACTGAATTCAGGAGACCAATTAACAGTATTTGAAAACTTGATTAGCTATAAAAAGTTCTTGTTTGCTGGAGACACTTGAAAGATTTTCACCATTCTCCCCATAACCTCCAATTGCATAAACAAGACCATCCAACACTACATAAGAAAATTCATAGTGTGCCACATTCATTTATGTTAGTTTTCCCTGTCCAGCACATAGTCCAGTACCAAGGGCTTATCAATCTGGCATTTCCTTATGCCAGAATGGAGTTAAAGCCTAAAGATATCTGAAATCCAATCATCTCACAACCTTAAAACTATCTCATCTAATCAAATTTAATGCCATAAAACATAACTATTTATCTAATTTTAGTTACATTCAGTTCACCATAATACCTTGCAATAAATACATTCCACACATAGGCTGATATGCAGTGAAAAAAGAGAAGTCGAGGGGGATAGAGAACTCCAATATTCAAGTCATTTAGTACCCAATTAATTTGGATTGTCTCCTACTTCAGATGATCATCACCTAATTCCTTCAGTCTAGGCCTCTCCTAATAAGGCTTTTATCACCTCATAAAGATAAATTGGATCAAGCTATGAATTCTATTGTTGCTTCTTATATGTGAAACCTAGCTTTTCACTCAATCAGCCTATAAATGAGGAAAAAAGTATGCACCAAGACAATTATATTACAAAAATAAGGAGGAAGAAATATGGCTAGGAGTCACTCTCTCTTTCATGTATGATTTGTTAACTCAGGACACCAACAGACATATCCCAATAACAAAAAGAAAAGGAAAGTAGAAATAGCTTCAATCCCTTGGGTGAGCCACACAGAGAATGTAAGCATGTGCACCTACAGAGAACGTGCACCTACAGTGAGGTTTCATTTATCCTCTATTGGGAAATATGCACATATGAGTAAAGAAGGGACTGGAAATCCTTTGTTCACTGATTGACCGTGAACATAGTTATAGAGATGGGCTTGTATTGTTCTTAGAGGTAACAGTGATCATGAATTTGATATAATCTCTGTGTGAATAAAAACCACAATACTTGCTAGATTCAACATCCTACCTTAGTTTTTTTTTTTTGCACCATGTTGGGAGCTTAGGAATAGAGCATAATATTGCTAAATAAAATGCCTTGTGAATTTCCAATCAAGCCAAACTAGAGTAGGCGGCCATAGAAGCTGTTGGTGCCCGCATTTACACTTTTCCCACTAACTTTGTATTGCATGTTTTTCCGCATCAAAAATTATATTTTTTTCATTGCAAAAATTGGATTTTGACCTAGACGGGACAATTGAACCACCGCTTTATTTTTTCTATCTAAATAGCATAATTTTCGATGGAGGATCCCCTAGATCACCTATCAGAAAATAATTTGTGGAGTGGCAATATTTAAATCAAGTATCCTTTCATGTACTCAACAACTGAAGAATAAAAATATCTTAAGTTCAGCTTGTGGAAAATGAAATTTTTATTTAGTGGATATGGGCCTAAAAGAATTGCATTGGAGTTTGAAGAGCTTGGGATTAAAAAATTAGTACAAGTGAAGAATAAAAATAGCTAAGTTGGGCTTGTGGAAAATGAAATTTTTATTTAGTGGATATGCTTGAAGAAATTAGAATGTCTTAAGCTTTGGTGGAAATAATTTCAGTGTGTTGTGTTTCTTCACTGACAAAAATAATCTAAGCTTCTTAAATTTCTTCAAAGATAATAATAAAATATTTTGAAGTAGGAACAATCAATATACTATGTAGTGTAGGTAACATTGATGTGCCTAGAAGCCTTTTGTTTTTAGCATAAATAGATTTAACATAAACTATTAGTCTATTAATGAGGAATGTAGACCTTCTTGGACTTGTTACAATCCTAAAAATTAGAACCAATTATTTTTTCCTTTACTCACAAGGTTATAAAAACTAACATAACCAAAGTCTTTTGGGCAACATATGTTGAAATTAATGAATTTTGTACATTGATAATGCTACTTTAAAAAATATCATCAAAAACACAACCTTCATAATTAATCAAAGATGTTGATGAGTGACAGTTGCCTTTGACTATTCGACAATGCTTTATAGAAAAATATTCATTTCAATCCTTCTTTTACGAATTGAAATTCCATAGAAAAGCACATCTAGATATCTATCTCTTCTAGAAATAGGTTTTAAAAATATATTAAAAATTTATTTCAAATATGCTAAAGAACAGTTTCCGTGCCACTGTTGTTTTCAAATTCCTGCCTAGACTAACAATCACAACATTAAGTACCCATTTCTTTTTTAATCATGGATTGGGGTGATTCAAATTGGGGATAGTATATCCAATGTTTAATTTCCACTACAACTAGGTTTCGAAGAAAATAATAGTTGGTTGAAAAAATGTGCCAATGAACTATTAGGAAATGTGAATTTTACTAGTGCAGATTTAGGATATACAGTCGGTATTGTTGGTACAACTTTGTCATATGATATAAAAATTGAGTGATTCAAATTATTTTATAAACTAGATTCATGGGAGAATATTCCTTGGAACTATATTTTAAAGATTCAACAATTTGATCATCCAAAAATTGATTGTCCTAGCTCTGTCACCACTCTCGCCCTGAGTTTCCTGTATGACATCTACTCATTATTTTGACCATATCTTTAAAATTAATTTATCTTTCAATGCAGCCTTCCAATTAAATTGTGTGCACCATCCCTAATTCTTGAGTGGCAACAACCCTATCCATATTAGAGACATCTTATAGAAAAGTCATTGAAACTAAAACCCAAACATTCCTCAAGCCCCCTAAACATCTCTAAGGAAGTTAACATCATTTAAAAACATTTACTCTCTCCAAAAAAAGGAGAGCAAGGGACTACCCTAATAGATGAGAACAAGGGCCTCTAGGCACTTGACATGTAGGAAAAAAAAACATAACCAAGATGAGGGTACTCCATCAAGGCCTTTCAGCAAAGGCGTTCAACACCACTAGTTAAAAGAAAAGATGAATGATGTTGGGGGAGGGCATATATTGTTGCAGTAATGTGAGGGGTGACTCAAACTAATTCGACCATCATTGATCCTAAGAGGCAATGGTGCACAAACCTCCCAAGAGCATGGGATCGTCTTAAGAAACAACTCTATACATGAAGCCAGGTCGAGAGATATGTCAGCTCTCTAAGGAAATAACTTCTCAAGATAAAATTTTCATGTCTACCTCCAGGCGCATCACATTGGTTATACTCCTTTTCCTTAGACATGCAGCTTTTCTTACTATAAATCATAGAAAATGGGACTCCCATCATTGCCTTCTTTTTTGAGAGCTTTGGGCATTGACTGACACATCTTCCCTTCATTCATGACATTTCTTTTTTGGCTTTTCGTGGATGAATTTTATTCTAGCATCTATAGCAGATTTGTGCTTGGCTTTTCTCTTGACTTCTAGGATCAACCAGTCATCAACAAATAATCTGGGCAAGTGTGTTATTAGTAGGTCTGGTGTTTGGTTTAAGTCAACTGTCAAACTATTTTCAGCTTGATATGGTGTTATTTTTAGATTATCCCTTTCTTTCTTAATGAACCCTTGCATGATAGTGGCACACAAGAAGGATAAGTAGTACAACTATTTTCTCATTCGTGTTTGGAGTCTATCGGGTCAAATTCTCTGCACATACAATTGCTTGGTCATCATTCAATTCTCTGTCAAATAGATTTTCTTCAATGTCACCATCTGCATCCATTGTTTGTAGTTTGTACAGACAATGACACTAGATGTATAGATTGCCTAGTTGTAATATGCAACAACAATAAACAAGTTATTGTACAAGAAAAATAATAATAAAGAAATTCAACAGGCAATGTAGTTTGATAGTGCACACTTGGAACACTGATGTAGAAACCATATCTGATCACTCAGGTGTTGAAACGCTGATCCAATATATAGTCATAATGAGAAATAACCAAATATCATAGAGCATATCTATGAAACTAATCTATTTCATTTTGATACTTCTCAAACAAAAATAACTTGGAAAATGGTATATATAACACCATGGAAAACATGAGTTCACTTGTACCATTTCATCATAGAAGCATGTATTGCATGACAATAAGTCATAATTGAGAGGTAGAAGCCAGTCATGCAACAGTGACAAATTGATTTTCAATTATTAGCTATGAGAAAAAATCCAAAAAGGCATGAATTGGAGAGAAAACTCAAAAGCTTGATAGAAAGAACTTAAAACAATAGATCATTTCAAATCTCAATACAACCTCAATGATGAACACAATTCAAGAACAAAAGTTATTTATTGACCAAAATAATACCTTAGAGCTTCTCTTAGATTGAGATTCCTGTGTAGATTTACTATTATTTGAACTAGACATTGATGTCCAAGCATGGTTCAGCATAACTTGAGTTTCTATGCCTAACTTTCTAACCTCTGAAAATGGAAGTTCAAATGTCGATCACAAAAAATTAGTTGAATAATTGACCTGCAATAAAAGAAAGTAAGCAAAATTCATATACATATTCTATTAAATGTTTGAAGACATGAGATTTCTACATTCCATCAGGTGAAAATTGAAAGAGCTTCTAGCAATAACTATGTAGACATTTTTCAATCTAACTAAATCAAATTAAAACAAAAATTATGTTAAAACACCATACAATTAGAAGTTACAGACTGCACAACATTTTTGTAGTAATAGAATCTCAACAAAAATGTAAACCATATCTAATACAATGCAATTACATACCTGGGTCTTCCCAGACAACTAAGTGGTTGGTCATGACTAAAAATCTGATGTACAGGATCAAACATTGTTGGATAGAAAGGCTTCCCAGCTTCAAGCCATCCAATCTCATGCTCATTTTTTTCTAGGATTGAATCCCCAGGTTTCTCCTCCTAAAATTCATCCAAGAATTAAACAAATACCTCAAGTGTCAGATAGCCAACCTATTGGGGGAAACTAAAGCTTTCAGGGTGAAACCAATCATGTTTGTTGAAAAACATTTTAGCACTTCACAAATAGTAAGGACACAATTTCTACTCAATATAAATATCATAGAAAATACTATCATATGCTTACTAGGTTTTATAAGCAATAGAAAATCCTCATTTCTACTAAGCATGCCCGAGTGATAAACCTGTATTAGACCAGTAATGATCTCTAGGATATCAGTAGATCACTGCAAATTACTCACCTGAAGGTAGATGCTTGTCTCAAATTGGCTCTCTAGAGCATATTCATTAAAAACCGAAGCCAAGGAAGCGATTGTTACCTACAATGTTTCCAAATAGATAAGGATGGTATCAGAAGAAATTAGAGTTACGATAAAATAATAATCTTGCAGTTGTTTATGAAAGTTGAAAGGCAGTTAGATAAAATAATTAGTTGTCTTAGAAAACCCTAGAGTGAAAACAAATAACTATATTATTTTGGATTTTTTTAAATTAGAATACCAATGATATTTTTATCATACTTAGAAAGGGAAATTAAACTATAAAAATTGTAAAATTATATAGCTTCTATATACAATTGGTATGAAAAGCTTACTCTATGGCTATGTTGTTTTCATGTAGTAAGGAAATTGTATTGTGAATTTTAAGAACTTTTACACATGCATCAATCGTAAGTTGATTGTATGATAATGCAAGGTAGACATGCAAAGGTTTTCTCAAGTGTCATCACAAGTATCTGTACTCTCATTGCCTTTCTATTGTTGCATGAGATCCAATGAAACATAGGGACTCATTGTTTCCCTAGTTAATTATGATAATCGTATCATTGGTGATAACATAGTCCCAAGATAGTGCTGAGATCTAAGGATGCAATAAAAACGCTACAACTTTAGAAATTCATGACAATTCAAAACATGAAGCCTTAGATGCATAGGACAACAGTCTAAACATAGGAAAAAATAGAGAAATATTTAGTAACTTATTGAGCTTCACTTTGTTTCGAGAATATTTAATATTCTCTACTAAATAGGGCCAACCATGTGAAGGTGGAACCTCATTTGGCCCCACCCCCCTCCCCCTAACATCACTCTACATTCCTTGTTAACATCTAACATTCATTCATTCTTTCAACCATTAATAAAATGTAACATTTAATCAATATCACATGATAACATTCAATCAATATCACATGATAACATTCATTAACACATTAGATTTGTTAACATGCAACATTCATCAATATTCTGCATTAACACATAATTCATGAACATTTATTAGCACATAATTAAATTCATTGAGACATAAAATTCAGTCATTATCAATTAAGGTATGTAGATGACAATCATTTCATTTTTTTCTTTCTATTTCTTTTTTCTATGTAAGTTGTAAGAGGAGCATTAGTGTCATCATCAATTCCCCCCTCATCGGTTGTTCTGTTCTCTTTTCTTGATGATCTCAAATTCCTATGCTATTGCAAAGGAGGGTCCTCTGCAATAACAAATAAAAGAATTAAATTAAAAATAATTTATTATAATTGTTACAAGTATTTAATTATTTCAAATAACATAACTGTGGCACTCTTTACCTGATCTAACCACATCATTTTGTCTAGACTCAACGTCAACATGCTCATGAACATCGACCCCTCAATCCTCTACAGCTGCTATACAAAATGTTACATTAATCCAAACACCAATTGAAATTACATAAAAAAAATTTAATAGCAAATGTATACCTCCACCACTAGGATGCACATCATGCGAACCTTCAGCATCCACAGATTGTGTAGAAGGATTGTCAGGCTACATTCCAACATCCTACGTATTGTTATCATTGCTTGCTTAAAATAGATATACTCACTTTATATTGGAACTTAACATCAAATAGACTAATTGGTAAAGTATTCAATTTGAAATAAATTTCATTTAGCTTATTTACCTATGGCTCAAATGCATCATTATTAGAACCTTCCACACTAATTTTAGCTCGTAGCCATTCAGCCACAGCTCTATAGCCTTGTTGGAAGCCAATTCTCTTATCCTCTTCTATGAGGCATCTCTTGAAATTTGAGCCTTGCATTTTTGCATGGTACGGTGAATTTTACTTGCATTGTTTCATCAACCAATGGAGGGTAGTTAAAATATCAAAAGGAAATGGTAAATAGTTAGCAGGGTTTCCAACCCTTGTTACACCTTATTTTGGTCATGTTGGAGTTGTTCTAAACTGTCTTTGGTGTTTGGGAGTCCTAGAGGATCCAATTGCACTCTTGGTTGGGTGTGTAGAATAAAGGTCAAGTGTTGCAATCTGCCCTGTGATTGGTAACATCAAGTTTTCCTTAGACTTAATTTGTTTTGGTTTCCATTTGTGTTAGAGGGTTGGAGTTGTCCAAAACACTTGGTGTCAAGGTTGGGTGTATGAGGCCTTGAATGGTACAAGGGAGAAGTAACTAGTATGTAGCCTTATGTGATGAGTTGGGTCCATGAATTAAAGGAGCAGTTGTAACAGTAGATTAGTTCCTTGTTTGAAGGTGAATCAAGCCTTGAATGTTCTTGTGGAGAACAGAGGATTGGGGTGATAACTTGAATTGCTTAGTTGTTCAAAGGTGCTAGAAGTTTGTTGGTGCTTCCAAAGCGTGTTACTCTGCATCATATATTGGTGTGGAGGAACACTAATATCCAAGTTGAGCATCGGGAGCATAGACAAGCTAGTCTATCCTAGCATTTCCCATCACATTATATTAAAAAATTGATACAATTTTTCATTTACTAATACTTACAACTCTTGCTTGAAGTTGCGAAAAACCACTAGAGTCGAGCTTGTGTGTCTCATGCTTTTCTAGTCTTGCCTTTGTTGCCTTTGATGTGTCAATCAATCTATGAAAAGTTTGAAATATGTTAGATAGTATAAATATAGAGGTTAATTAGTACATAATTAGATTCTCAATAGTATCACATACCTTGTTGTACTCTCCACTGGTGTAATATTATTTTTCTTGTCAGCTTTATACTTTCCATCCAAAATCAGAGCCTGCCACTCAGCCTCAGGAACATAAGGTGGACGCTCGTACCTGGGGTTATCCCATAAATTTTTTCTATACTGGTCCCTAATATACTTCAAACATAAACCAGTTTTTTCAAGGAGCTTGTTTCTCTCGAATGCACGAGGTCCAAAGAGTTGGGTCATGCTCTTTATAAGATCACCCTTCAATGGTTTGTCTTGGTTATTCCACCTTTTTAGTTAAAAAAAACATGTTAGACTCATAAATGAAGTGAAGCTACCTTTAATATAGTTCAAGAAATGGATGAAAAGGAAAACTATTCTAGCAATGATATGAAATTAAAATAGTGGTTTGGGGTTTTAGTTAGGATATGATGTTCCACTAGGTACGCAAGGTGGGCCCAAATATTCACAAACACTCATCACCAAGTTTTCTCCAAAAAACATCATTCCCTACAAAAATAATCATGGGATCATTAGTCGATGAAGAGTGATCAAAAACTAGATTACTATTATATCACTATAGAATAATAATAACTTTAAAGTACCTGGAACTTTGGCTACTTTTAATGGAATGCCTTCATCGTCACTAATGATCAATATGACATCCTTCACCATTCTTGTACTAGGAACATAGGAACATCTAGGAAATGATGTTGTATCTCCTATTGCAAAAAGTTTCATAAGTTTTAGAAGTCTTTGTCATGAAGTATAAAAGAACAAATGATAATTGATGTTAAAAAGTTGTAAAAAAAAAAACTGTTTGTTGTTGTCATAAGAGAGAAAAAGAGGGATTTGTTACCAGTAGATGGTGCAACAGTCGATGCCTATAAGTTATGTGTTGTCGACTCAGCAGTCGAAAAGAAATTTGTGGTTCTCCTGGATGGAGGTATCGTCATCATAGGATTCAATTGATTTGAAGCTAAAGAATAGAATTGTTAGAGCATGCATAAATATAGAACATGTGGACTAGCATGGACAAGATTGTTAGAGCATTAAAAAAAAGGATTGTTCGATCATGTATTGTCAATGATTATGATCATTCCTATATATATTCAGTGGAAAACACAAGTGGGGAATGGAACATGTGATCTACCTAAACCACCTACAGTACCCTCATCATGGGAACAGGGTTCAAAATCACATAAAAAAATCTGTAAAGACAATGCATCCATATTTTAATTAATGCCATAAAAGAGCATAACATAAAAACCATTATTGAACTCTTGTTATAATTAAAAATTTCATTAATACTTACTTTTAAGGTTTCAGAGGTGTGCAACAATTCAGATCCCCTATCTTTTATTTCCTGAGTAGTAGGCTTTATGGTTGCGAAATGTATAATTTCTCTGCCAATTTTCTTTAGCAACTTTTTAATTGAACCGATCGGGTCATCGGTCTCTACTAAATCAATATAGAAAGGGTCCTCCTCAGGGGAGGCTACTGATCAGGGACTACAGGTTCCTTTCCCTCCCTCCGACCACTGGACCTTTGTGACAACAATAGTATTAGTAATATCAAAATTACTCCAAAACAATGAAGAAAACAACATTAAAAAAAAAACATTTTGCTTCTATCTAGTTTGCACAATTACAATGATTTTTACCTGCTCATGTGTAGATGAGCCAAGAACATCGCCAACATCCCCTCCAAGTGGTTGCTCCATTTTTTGCCCCAGTGTCAAAGATCAAGTATAAAAATGTTAGCCAAAAATTTATTGACTAAATGGTATGTTGGAGTCATTGATTAGAAGTTGGTTTAATAGTATGTACCACCCCCATGATAGTAGCCTCATTTGTATCTATGTGGTTAAAATTGTAATCAATAAGAAGCTCTTCCCCTGCACATATTGTATGCATCCAACTTTTGTAATCGTAACATGGTCCAACATACTCCATCAATTCAAAAAAAAATTTGTAAGGCACCTTTATGCCATCCATAGAAAACAGGCCCAAACCATGTAATGATGATGGTGCTATGCGATATATCCTCTCGTTAACACAAAAATTAGTGTTTATTGGAGGAAGTTCCTTGGGTACCCAATGTTTCTATAGATGTTGGTACCTCAAGGGAACCTCGATGTCACCTTCTATCTCATCATCATAATAAAATGACCCCCCTTGAGCAAGGAAAAATTTCATGTGTTTATTGAATTTCCTTCTAGTCCTTTGACCTCTAGTTAATCTCCCTGTTCTAGATAAACTGCATGTCTCACTTTCCTCTTCAATTCCTATATTTCCCTCGCTTGAGGAAGACACTTCTGACAATACCTATTCACTGGTACCTGCAAATGGGAGAGATCTTAGAAGAAATCAATCTTACTATTTATAAGTGTATTAAATAGACTATCTATAAGGAGTATTGACTTATACCTGTCGATCCATGAGACTGTGCGGGATGCTCCTGAAAGGGGTTCAATTTCTTGCAAATGTAATTCAATTATTGTGAGCATAATCGCATCATAATCATAATCACATCCATCATAAGAATCACATAAAAATTAAAAACATTAAAAGCTACACAATATAACACTTAAATCAGGCTCACATTATAAGCCTACTAGGGAAGTAGGCCTAGTGAAGGGCTAAAACTGAGTTTTTGTATCAGCTGATGAGTTGAGGGCTTAGTCACCTTGGTGACATGCTATTTGAAGTTGTTTGATGTGTGTGGAGGTTGAGGAAACACCTAGTTAAGGTGAATTCAAGTTTGGCACCTATTGAGGCATTGTGAGCATTTCATAGTTTGTTGATTAGATTGCTTGGATGAATCCATTGGATGGATTGAGGGACATTCATGGGATTATTCCAAAGATGTAGAACCTAAGGTGGCATAAGGATTTGGTGTGCACTCTGATAGGTTATGGAGTTGGCTTGGATCAAGGAGAGGGATCTTATGGAGATGCTTGGTTGGTGTTGTGAGAACACTATGGAAGTCCCTCTTGTTATGAATGATTGCAAGTCACCTAGGGTCTCTGCATCACCTACAGAGGTAGAATTATTAACCAACAAATTGGGTAAGCACTTATATTATGTTTTTCCTATGAATTTTATTCTAGGTACAACTCCCTTTTATAGATATTTAATGAATTCCCTTTTCTAAACTAAACACTTACAAATGCTTTTGATCTGAAAGAAAATAAGGCTCAATACATTCATGCATCAATATGTGTTTTACATAGTTTTATTTAATTAATTTAGATTAATAGTTAATTTAGATTAGCATTATTCTATTTGTAGTTGAAACTTGTAGCTTTTAAATAGATAATGAATAAACTATGTAACCATATATATAAGACAAATATATTTCTATCAAGAAATGAATATTAAATAGATTAAGGATTTGATGGCATACCTCTAAATTCCATCATCATCATCCTCGTTATCATCGTCGTCATCGTCTTCATCGTCATCATCATCATCATCCTCACCATCATCATTGTCATCTTCATCATCATTTTCATCGTCATCATCATCATCAACATCAACATCATCTTCATCATCATCATTAGTAGCAACATCATCACCATCATCTTCTTCTTCTTCTTCATGAAAATTTGTGTCAAGAACATCATCTAATAACTGTTGATCATGATCACCATCTACATCATCTTCTACTTCTTCGATATCTTCTTCTTCCATCACATTATACTTTATTGGCCTTCCTCTCAGTTCATGTCTAACAACAAATGACCAACCCAGTTTATGTGGAACCTTTGAGTAAAATACTTGCTCACATTGGCTTGGAAGAACATAGGGCTCATCCCTTATTGGCTCAAATGATCTTGTATTAACCATTGTAAATCCATTATCATGTTCAATAATAGTTCTAGTAGGATCATTTGGATTAAGTCATAGCCTATACCATTTGACAATGAAGAGTACTAATTTGGAGGAACTAAAGTCACACTCAAGTATACAATCCAAAATGCCATAGTATCAATTTTCAGACTCTCAAGGATGTAAGTCATTTCTAGATGAAATATTAGTCACTTGAAAGGTTGCAATTATTCCTAAATCACAAGTTTTCTTCGTGACATCCAACACTTTGACGTGAAATTTTTGACCATTACAAAATATAGCCTTGTGGTGTTTAACCTGTAATAATATGTGAAACATGTCAAAATTATTATATCGTGAGTTGATAAACATACGGGCGATTAATAAATTTGTACGCACCTAGAAATCTCTTGAACCACGTGCTAAATCTATTTCCCTTTGTGTAACATTGGAATCTCCATTACGATGAGCTTCTTTAACCAATGAAGATACACCTTCCCATGTTAATGTGCAACCAGAATGTTGAAATCATTCAATCCATATTGTCATTCAATCAAGATTGTTTGCAATATACAAATGTAGTGCATCCCACTCTCGAGCACCTGTACAAAAAAAAATAAACAACTTACAACCGATTTATTTTGAAGATTAAGAAATAATTTATTATAATAACATCTTATAATTTATTACCTCTCACTTTCCTCAATGTACCTTTCCCCATCAAGTACTCCCCTTCTAATTTTTTAAAAGGCTCGAGATCCCAAATGCGATCTACATGGATATTTGATGCAAACTTAGGAAGATATTTAGTAATGTACACCATAGTCTGGTATACCATATATCCCACTACCATAGAACCCTCAAGATGTGCTCTTTGTCGAACCAAAGCCTTCAAAGATTTCAAATGCCTCTCAACCATCCACATTGACCTAGTGTGTACAGGTCCACACAATTCAATCTCCTCAACTAGGTGTATGAGGTAGTGTTCCTGTGCATTGAAAAAAGTTGGAGGTAGACACTTTTGCATTTCACACAGTAAATGAGGAATTCTTCTCTTCCAATATTTTATATCTTCTTTATGGGTTTCTTTAGAGGACAACCACCTACATTAAGAGATTCAAGTCACAAAAAATATATAGATATGAGACTTTACAAAATAATATACAATAGATTACATAGCAAGAAAAGAAAATCGTGAATATAATAAATATATACAACAAATTGAACAGATATTACTGCTTACCTCATGTATTTTCCAAGATCGTATATCACTTGTTTGATGTTATTGTTGAAGTGCGCTAGGAGAGATAGAGGAAGAACGTACTGTAGTAATTATAAACCAATCATTTCATTATTTTGTAACATAACATAACGAACAGTACACATAGTTTATGAATATATTGTGAATATAGAAGAACATAGCTTACCTTGATAAAAGTATGTCAATCATGCGTTTTGAGCCCTAGCCCAAATTCACTTCTTTTTTATATGAGATTGTTTATGTTCGCAACAAATCCTGTGGGAAATTGAATTTTTCATATGACTTCTTTTATGGCATCACTTTGCTGCTCTGTTAATAACCAAGGAAGGGCACTTATATTAATCTGATCTCTGATGCTATTTGAGTGAATGAAATTCTTCAATGCATGATTGGATTCATGAATGTCATTACAAATTTTGACAATTTTTTCTTTGTCACACCTTCCATGCAATATTTTCCACAATGTCTTTGTTATATTCTTTCCAATATGCATAGTATCAAACAAATGCACAATTTGTAAGTGCTCGTAGTAGGGCAACCTACTAAATTGTCTGGGATAGCTTTTTAGTCCCTTTGGAAGGTTTTCAGTACTGCCTTGACGACCTTCACGATCATTAATTACACAATTAGTAAACAAAAATCACAATAGAAATATATAAATTACAAACATAAACCATTAGGTGGAATGGCATTACCTCGATAATTAATTCTATTATATTCCAACTTCCATAGGTGAGGTGTCATTCTTCGTGGCTTTGATGTAGTCTCTTCTTTCCCATTGAAAAGATATTTTTTCATACTTTGATACTTATGATTCCTATGGAGGAAGTTTCTACACTCATCAAACACCTACTTTCCTAAACTTTTTGAATGACGAGATTTCATCTTTGGACCACAAACTGGACATGCCAATTTTCTCTTTGTTTGAAAAACTACAAGATAATGATATAATTGGATTATTAAATATGTGGATTTTTATAATTAGAATTATTGTGTGCAACTTGAATTCACTATAACATACCACAAAAATGTGTTAGCCCTGGGGCATCATGTATTGTCTATGCAAGTATTGCATGGAATTGAAATTGTCTTTGTCCTATTGGTCTAGACACATAATATATAGTGACACCGTTCCATAACTCCACCAACTCATCGATAAGAGGCTCAATATATACATTCATATCTTTTACTTAATATTTACCTACTTGAATGAACAGTAACATTACATAATTATTGTGACAGTTTCACTGCAAGATTTGTAAGTACATGTAAATTAATAACTATCAAATGATAAGATACCTGGAACAATCATTGCCAAGATAATGTGCTCCCTCTTTATTGACATCCACAGAGGAATATTATTGTTGATAACAAAAACAGGCCACACCGAGTAAACAGATCTCATCTCTCCAAATGGATTGACACTGTTTGATGCCAATGAAAGCCTTAGATTATGAGGTTCTTCTTTGAAGTGTTGCCACTTTTCCTCTATGTGCATAAATTCTAAACCATCCACAGGGATTCAAATAATGTCATCTCAACTTCTATTTCGTGCATGATAATCCATAAATTGAGCCAAGCTACTACACCTCAATAATTGTTGCATCCGTGGAATAACGGGGATGTGATGAAAAACCTTTTGAGGCACCTTTTTTGTTAGTCGATCTGTTCAATATCTACTCGTATGACATATAGGGCATTGTTTTGCAAATTCATATTCTTTATAATATACAATATGATCATTGGGACAAGCATGTATTGCTTCATACTCCATTCCAATATCTTTCATAACAACAAATAATTCTTGATATGAGCAAGGTAGAATATTTGATGGTGGTAACAGAAACTCGCCTATCAATCTACAGTATAAAATATAAATTGTTAATATAAACAATATTAGTGGTACATTATTCACCCTTTGTTAACTATAAAGACATATATGACATACCTTAACATACGTGACATTTTTATGTTGGATAAACCATTCATAACCTTCAAGTTCAACAACAACAATACAACAGAGAGAAGAGTTTTTTGGGAGTCTTTGTATAGGGGCTCGTATGCCTTCTCAAGTAGAGGTACATCAAGGCTATCATCATCATCATGATTAGATACGCTTGGACTAAATGTGTCATGGATCAATGTATTTATACCATCATCTTCAATTGTGTTTTTTGGCGCATGATCATCATCTTCCATGGGATCATTATCTTTACCTTGGATATTCATACCTCCATGTTCCTCCACTTCGAAAACCATATTCTTCAGATTGTTGTGGTTCATATCATGTACTTCCCTGGGGAGATCAACCTATATAAAATTTATTAACATAAATAAACCATGATAATCAACTCATCATAAAGTGATTTCATATGTATATAAATTGTTAAAATGATATAATGAACAACTTACCTATGGATAATAGTCATGCCCCCCTTCAATGTGACCATTCTCCCTACAATATCTCTTAACTGTTTTGATTAGCAGTCTTCTACAGTTTAAGCCCTTACAAATTTTGCAAGGACAATAAAATTTTCCATCACCTTTTCTTTTCAATTTAGGCCACAATCTAGAGATTGTATCCCTATTTTGTTCTTCACTTATATTATCTGACATGATCATTCTTCGTAGGAAGCAAAAATTGGGCTATGAAAACTTTGGTCTACAACTTTCACAAACTAAGAAAAACTATCAAAAGTACACAAACCCTCTTAAACCTAGCTAAATACTTTAATATTTTAAAAATAGTTTCTTTTACTTTATTCCTAAGACATTTAACCCAATCACCTTTTATAACATTCAGTCAATTGCTCTAGGAAAATTTGTGGATAAGATTATTTGTAAAACTTTGACCAACCGCCTAAAGGTCTTATTTCAAGAGACCTTACAACATTAAGCCACTAAAAGCAATTTCAAAACATATAAGCTAAAATTCTAGTTAAAATATACATTAGATTAAAAAATATACAATTGTCATACCCGAGCACGCGACTATAACTCATGCAACGTCCTTCTTGCTTAACTATAGAAGCTCTCTAGCAATCAAATTATACAAGCTACAAGGCCTAACAACAATTTCAAAACATATAAGTGACAATGCAAGACATATTACATGACATGGCAAAAGGAACAAAATTTACAAGCTTTAGCAAGACATATTAAACGACATCATAGTGCTAGAGAGATCACAATTATATGAGTCAAACATAGTCATGAAAAAGCACATAAATTAGTTATTATATGCAATTAAAAGATATATAGTTAGATAGGGACATCCATAGGGCATATTAAAAATGGAGCAATGAGATCTGGTGGGGGTGAAATAGGTGACCAAACACCAAGGAACAACACAACAATGATAGATGTAGATGGAGATGCAGACGAGATGGATCGATGGTGGGCAGTGCCAGTGGGGTTGTGTTTTGGAGTTGGATTTGCCAGTGTGATTGTAATGTTGTGCTTTCACCTAAAATCAAGGTACAAGTGTTTTACTTTGATGGATATTTTTATCCAATATCTTTTTGAACTCTGAATTCATGAAGGTTTTATGTTGGTCCTGATGTATTTGAATTTTTATATTTAACTTCTTACATACAGTTAGAAGTCCCACAAAGTAGTTGTTATATGGGTTGAACTGATTCTTCCTCTCCTTTATTTTATTGACCAAATTTCTCAAAATTAACTATTCACATATTGCATTTGATTCCAATTTTCCCTAAATGCTTGCAATTGAATATTAAAGATATAACATTTTGTTAACAATCAAGATAATTCTGCACAATCAAATTTTATTCAAGAAGCAACTTCTTATCACTTTGAAAGGTGACCAATATTTGGTGGATCCACACAATAAAATATATAATTCTTGCATAATTTTGATAATGAGTAGAATGTATGTGAGAATTTCAAAATACATTTCAATTGCCCCAAATACATATTCTTGATAGAATCTTCTTAATAGTTTGCATTTCAAGAGTGCAAACATAAGAGCTTATTTGTACTGAATTAAATATGATTAATGTTGTTTGTTGATATTCTTTCTGCTAAAAAATTTTTTGGAGCTTTGGTTAGCAATCTGTAGCAATATATTACAAATATTACAACAAGTCAAACATGGAGGCTCTTCAATATATTTCCAGTGACACAAAATTTGCAACTGTCTTGTTAACTGGCTCTATTTCGCTATCTATATGTCTTGCCAATAATATTTTAGTATTTGTAGACTTTTCAAAGAATGCACTAAGTGATGTCACTCCTACAAATCTGGTCAAATGTTCTCAATTGAGAATTTTGAATTTGACTCAAAATTATTTCAAAGGTGGGGTACTAGAAGAGTTAGGGAATCTTCCTCTACTTGTGACACTAAATCTAAGTAAAGAAAAAATTGCAAGCTATTATTCCTCCTCCTATTGAAAATTGCACAAAACTTCAAGTATTTGACTTGCAAAACAAAATTTAAGGGTGTATCTCAATTTGGATTGGAGAACTAGCAGAGTTATGATTTCTCAGCTTGTCTTTTAATGAGTTGTAAAACATTCTCTCACCAAAGTTGTTTACGTTCAAGAATCTTCAAATTCTAGATTAATCTCATAATAATTTATGAGGACTGATTCTTGAGAGTTTAGGGATGTTGAATGATATGGAAAATGTGACACAAAGTGAAAAACAAAGCCCTCTATGTCTTCATCTAGGAACTTGATCATTACCACCATTTTCATTGTAAACTATCCCTTTCTGGCCTCTATAAACCTCTTATTTTTTAATCTTTCATCAAACCACCAAAAATGGCATGTACTTGGTGCCTTAATCCTCGGCGGTCCACTCTTCTTTTCACCCAAATTTACCCCAATTCTTGGAATGGACTTTGCAAAAAGCTCCTCCATTCCACCCAATGCCCAACTGCAGAGCCCATACCATGATCATCCAATTGCAGAGCCCATACCATGATCTTGGAATGGATGTCGGTGTTTGTTTTGTGACATTTCTCAACTTGGTGGAACAGCTCCCTCAGCAAAAGAAAACCACTCTCCATTAATTTATTGTCCATAAAATTGAACATTTTATCAACCCTAGTCTTCTTACTCTTCCCATGATAAGAATTTTGTTGCTTGGTGCAAGTGAGAGTGAAAGCAATTTCCATCACTCCAATTGCAAAAAGCCTCTCAAATAAAAATGTGGTTACCAAATCTAGCTTGTATCGAGGATTCAATTCTGGGGCACACAAGACAAACATTCTTAATCATTATCAACCTAATTGATGGTACTTACATGGCACTTCTGGCAAGGATGGCCAAGAACTCCCATCACATCACTATTGTTGCCTGCATACCTCATTAAATGGATGAAGTTGGTGGTGGCCAATAAAAGAAAGGAAAGAAATAATCACAATGGATGAAGTTGATAGTGCCCAATTAGACATGGTGTTGACCTCTTTATTTCCTTGTCTTCTCAAATGGAATAATTTGGAGTCATCTAGAGAAGCTAATTCTGCATTAATTTGATCTATGTAGTGCTACAAGTGCTAAGCCACCATGTCCCTTTTATTATTGCATTTTCAATGATTTATGAATCACCCACAACATGAAGTTTTCTAGCTCCTAGCTACTTTGCTACTCATACTACTGAGATAGCAGCCTCTAGCTCTAAAACATGCTTTCTACCATCTAAATCATACTCCATGATCCATCATCAGGATGAAATAGTTCAATGAACCAAAAATTGGATCATGGTGTATGATTTGAAACGTTAATTATAAAAATAATGTTACAAAATCAAATTCCAGAAACATACTACAGAATTCAATGTGGATTGTGGAAGCCTACTTTCTTTAATTAGAAATATACACATGTCACTTCATATAATATTATCTCAAATATCCAACTATAAACAGAATCCATGGGTATTATCTCAATTTCAATACATAGAGAAAAATCAAAGATAAAGATTTCTATCACAGCTAAACTCTTTAACATTGCTGATGCCAGAGTTCATTGCAAGAAAAAACAAGTGTGTGATACAGTGTTTTTAAGGTCAGGTGCATTAATAAGTACAAAAAAATTACATAAAAAAAGCCAAGAGATTGCAATAAATTGGGAGGAAGAAGAAACCAATGAATGTGTACAACTTTATTTGTGAGCATTTACAATAGGTTTTTAGGAGTAACTTAAACCTCACCATTTGTCTCTATTGGGATTATGAAAATGCCTATTAATTTCAACAATACCTCTTAATTTCCACTTGCAACTATATTCTTCCTTATGGAGAAACTTGGTTTCTTCTAAATCAATGTGGTATTTTGTATTGAAACAATGCTTAAAAGTGCATAGTAGTTTATGTATTCATGTGTAATGTCAGCATTATGTTCTTTATTCAATGGAGAATAGTAAGTGTACCATAGGTCTTGGTCCACTGGTAAATATGGGGAAGAACGTGAGGGACTATACCATGTGAGAGTGCAGGCATGGGTTTTGCTCTCTGCTCATCGATGAGCCTAGATATATCTGTGGTATTCCCATGGAATAGTTTGTATGGAGGACCCCTAATTCCTTGGGCTTCAAAGTGCTTTTTCAATTGCAGAGGCTTCCACCATATTGTTATTGCAATCTTGAGCAGGAACAAAACTAAACCAGAAGAAACAATTGTCAAACCCCAAAATACCCACTCCTTGTTTAACACTACAATTCTTCACTTGAGATTTGCTGCAACTTTTTCTATGCTGCTCAAGTGTCGAATCCCTTCATATTTACATATAGCAAAAATAACCTAGTTGTTTTCATGTGAGAAAAGATAACTCCAACCACTCTTGTAGTTTAGAAATGGCGTAGCTTTGATTTAAGACAAGAAACTACAGTAACCAGTTGGACCATATGATGCAATAAAGTGGATAGTTTCTCCAATATTAAGGGAACCATATGAACAATCAATTCTATAGATAGCTAAATTGAAAATTCACAAGTGTTTCTCTCTAGACTCTAATCCTACATAGCAAAGATCACATTCCTAATCATCTAGTGTGGACAACTTCATGTACGCTTGGGGCCTCAATTACCTTCCTCTCTCAATGTTTGCTTTGGTGATTGCCACTCAACTAGGGTTCAACACAATATTTGCTTATCTGATAGCTGGGTAGAAGTTCACTTCTTTTTCAATCAATGTCGTGACTCTCCTCACATTGGGTTCTGTGATGCTTTCTTTCAATACAAGGAATGACACACCAGAGGGAGTGCACCATCAGCAGTATATAGTAGGGTTAATTGTCACACTTGATGCAGCTGCCTTGTATGGATTGATTCTCCCACTCATTGAGCTCCCATATAGGGAAACCTCATGCCAGATAACATATACTCTCATTATGGAAATGCAACTCATTATGTATTGCTCAGCAACTACCTTGTGTTTGATTGGTATGACTGCAAATCATGATTTCAAGGCCATTGGAAGAGAGGCCAAGGCTTCCCCAGTGGGTGAGGTTAGTTATAATTAGGCATTATATTGATGCTTTTTCTTAGTCCAATTCTCTAAACCCTACATTGTGACTGTCAGGGATAAGTTATTGTTATTATATAATCTTGTGATGGTGTTTATTAAATCACAGAAAAAATTGAAAGACTTATACTACATTGACTACTGCTATTGTATTTGCAGGAATCTAATTCTCCTTTGCAATCAGATATTACCTCTAATGGGGTAGACCATCAAGGTTTTAAAATTATGGCTCACCTTCCTGATCAAACACAACCTACTATTGCACCTCCATTTTTTATTCTCGTGCGACCATCTTGTACAGACTTGCCCTCAAACTTGCCCTTGCCTCCATCCATTGACATTATGTCTGGTAGCAGAATGGGTTCATGTTGTATAACAAATTAGCAACATTTTCCTTTTTTTTCCTCTTATATACCAGTAGTGTCACAATTGCGACATCATCAGGCTATAATTGAAAAAAAAAAGAAGCCAAAAACACATTACATTTGCTTGCCATCACAAATTGACATCGCAAATTAACCCCTAATGTATTAGTGCCAGTATCTCCTTAATCTCTTTTGTAACTAAACTTGCTAATAGAATACTCCACTGTGCTTCTATAACTTCATCTCCATCACCTCCTTCATAATACTTTGTCAAATTAGAAATGTTAAATACTAGTGAAACATTCAATTCAGTGGGCAACTCCACTTCATAAGAATTTCCAAGATCATGCATTTTCACTATCTTGCATGGTCCAAACTTCTTCATCTTCAGCTTACTATATGTACCCATTGAAAAATTTTCCTTTCTCAAATGAACCATGACTTCATCTCCATTATGAAATTCCTTATACCACCTTTTCACATCTTCCTTATCCTTGTACTATGTATTCATCTTTATAATGTACTTCCTCACCTCCTCATGGATGTTCTTCAAATGTTCAAAAAATCCTTCTATTTCACCACTACTTATCTCTCCTTTATCCAACTACCTCAATTTAGAAGCATTTTTGGGACTACTCCCATATACAATCTCAAATGGTCATTTACGAGTACTCCTATTGATAGGATTAGTATATGAAAATTCTATCTATGGTAAAATCATATCCCATCCTTTTGGCTTGACTCCAACCAAACATCTCAGCAAGTTTCCCAAATTTTGATTCACAACTTCTATCTATCCATCAGTCTATGGATGATGTGATGAACTAAATTTCAAATTTGTCTTCAACTTCTTCCACAATGTACACCAAAAATATCCAAAAAATTTGGTATCTTAATCTAAAACTATACTCTTTGGTAGACCATGTAGTCTCACCACTTCTCTAAAAAATAATTATACTAAATGAATAGCATCACTAATCTTCTTGCAAGGAATAAAATGTGCCATCTTTAAAAATTTGTCAACCACCACAAAATAGAATTATTCCCACATTGTGTCCTTGGTAACCCAAGAACAAAATCCATACTGACATCCTCCGATAGCTTCTCTAGTACAGGTAATGGTTGATATAACCATGTATTCTGCTTCACTCCTTTCATCATCTGACATACTCTGCAACTCTATAAAAACTTTTTCACATCTTGTTGTAATTGTAGCCAGTAATAATTCTTAGCAACCAAAGCAATGGTCTTATCTCTACCAAAATATCCAGCCAATCCCCCACTATGCTTCTCCTTGATGAGATTCTCTCTCATTGAATTTCTTGGAATGCACAACTAGCTTCCTTTGAACAACATACTATCTTGGATCATGAAATCCAACCACTTTTTCATGTCAAGTGTAACAAGTCCTGTACAAGCCTTCCATGCTTTGCCAAAACTAGGATCATCTAGATACAAAGTATTGAGTTCCTTGAACCCAACCACATATATCTACATTTTTGTTAACAAAATTTGTCTTCCACTAAGAGCATCTACAACTTTTTTAGACTTCCCACTACTATGTTTCAAAACAAGTGTATAACTCTGCAAAAACTCAACCCACTTCAAATGCCTTTAGTTCAATTTTTCTTGACTATTCAAATATTGAAAAGCTTGATGATTAGTATACAGAACAAACTCATTAGGAAGAAGATACTGTCTCCACTTCTTCAATGCTTGAACTATGGGATAAAATTCTTCATCATAAATAGAATATTTTCTTTTGGCATCATTCAATTTCTCACTAAAGTAAGCATCAAGTCTACATTCTTGGCTCATAACAACTCCTATTGTAGTACCACTAGCATCACAATCTACTTTAAACGCCTTTTTAAAATTAGGAATTGCTAAAATAAGTTGCTCAATAACTTTCTATTTTAACATATTAAAACTCATATATGCCTCCACTTAAATTCTTTCCTATCCCCTCTCATTGTTTTAGTCAAGGGTCCACAAATACTGCTAAAACCTCTTATGAACTTTTTATAAAAACTAACCAGTCCATGAAAAGTTCTTGCCTCTATTGCACTCCTTAGAGTAGGCCATTCAAGGATAGCCTTCACTTTCTCTAGGTCCATTTTTAGACCTTTTGTTGAGAATACAAATCCCAGGTACACCAAATCCTCCATTACAAAACTGCACTTCTTCAAGTTTATCAACAATTTTTCTTCCTTCAACTTATCAAACACCTTGCAAATATGGATCAAATTCTCCTCCAATGTCTTACTAAAGATCAAAATATCATCTAGGTAAACAATAATAAAATTACCTAGAAACTCTTTCACTACCTTATTCATGACTCACATGAAAGTGTTTGGTGCATTGGTTAGCCCAAAAGGCATGACTAACTACTCATACAACCCTTTTGTCTTGATAGTAGTCTTCCATTATTCATCTTCTCTGATACAAATCTAATGCTACCCACTCTTCAGATCTATCTTTTTGAAATACTCAGCTCCACTCAAACAATCCATAATATCATCCATCCTTGGAAATGGAAATTTGTACTTGATTGTGATTTTATTGATAACACAAGAATCTATGCAAATCCTCTATTCTCCATTCTTCTTTGGTGCTAATACTACTGGTACAGCACATGGACTTAGACTTTTTTGAATCAAACCCTTCTACAACAACACATAAACTTGTTTGTTCAACTCTTCACTTTTTTCTAGTGTCATTCTATGCACTACCTTGCTTGGAAAACTAGCTCATAGAACCAAATTCATTTGGTAACTGATCTTCCTCATTGGGGATAATTTATCAAGCACATTATTTGATATAATATCAGAAAACACTCTCAACATATCTGCAACTATTGTAGGTACCTCCTTTATTTCTTCTTTACTATCTTTTGGAATTATAGAAAAACACACATTCTCATGCTTTATACTTTTGAGAAACTCTTTTCCATCAATAAAACATATTTTGGCAACACTACATACCTTTTCCTCTTTATCCTTCAATGGTTTCAACTTATGTTTCACTCCATCCTTAGTCAAAGTGTAGGTACTTTCTTGCCCATCATGTACACCATGCATGTCAAATTGTAATGACCTACTCAGCAACATATGATATTGTTGGAAATGATTGAAAAGCTCATGAATGAAGAGTAATGGAACTAGTAAAGAATGTTTTGAATCATTTTTTTTCATTGATGTCAAACTTACCACTTGCAAGAATGACAATTTCTTTAGTGATCCACATACTATAAGTTGGTTGATTGACAAGGAGGTGGCAATCAATAAGATGTAACTAGAGTACCTAGAGAAAGGTTGAAGTTATGATGTTGTAATGAAGTATAAGGATTAGCTAAGCCATTAATGAAATAGTCTATTGATGACATACTCTAAGACACAGAGGATGGACACACCAAGACATATCAAAGATGTAAGGATTAACTAAATCCTAGTAAGTGTCGAGTGAAGATCAAGTGCCAAGCGATCTTCAGGTGCCGAGTAGTCTTCAAGTGTCGAACAAGACATAGGTGCTAAGCAAGAAATAGGTGCCAAGCAAGAAACAGGTGCTAAGTAAAGATACATGTGCCGAGCAAGATACAAGTGTTGAGTAACATAGAAGAAGTCGAGCATCAGTAAAACAATAATGCCAAGTTGCTGCATTATTTTGAAAATCGAAGATTTGCCAGATCTGAGCCAACATGGCAGTTATCTAGAATTTTGTGAATCAAATAGAAGATAAGAATGATGAGCTGGTGGAACAGAACACTATGTGAAACATTTTTTGACGAATATAATTGGATTCTAGACAAAGTTTCTAGATAAGAGCAAGATTTGGAATAGATACATTGTATCTTACCTAATCTATTGAAACCCTAAAGTTGGAGAGGGAGAATTGAGCAGGAAAGGTATTTCAGATTTCTATTTAAGGAGTCATAAGGTCATGAAGCAAAGTAAGATGGAAAAAGCATAAGCATGAAGTGCTAAAGAAGGTGCTAAGGTGGAAGAGAGCACAGATACTCTACTTCGATAGGTGACCATAGATATGATTGCATTGGTATGATGAGAAAAAAGACTCAAGGTGATGAAGCTTGAGATGACAAGCTTATCGAACTGTAGTGATTAAAGCCAAGCAAAGGATTGAACTCAAGCGTGATGTATAATCTGCAAGATATGTTGTAAGTTGTATCAGATCAAAAGCCATTATTGTTACTCTCTAGCAATTGTAACAGTTAAAATAAATTATATGGATTTAGATTGGTTTAATAGCCATGTTTTAAATCCTTTAACAGGGTGACATTCCAAGTGAATGTTCCAAAGTCCTTTAAATAGGCCAATTCCTAACAGTATGGTGAAATTCTCTAACAAGGTCACATTTAACAATGTGTTGTAGCGTTTAATAGGGCAGGCCAAGCCTTTAATAGGACAGACCATTAGAAGTGGTTGAAATCAATTGTGTAGTTATTTTGTGGGTATCATCCCCACTCCAGTTTTACCTTCTTATTCCTGGAGGGTTTCTGAGTTATCAAATTCTTAGTGTTATGGTGTAATGCATGTTTACTTTTCATCGTTGTTTAAATGTTCAAATTGCATGCATGATAATTTTAGTTATGCGCCATTAAGGATTTGTAGAAAAAGTTGCATTGGACTTTGAATAACTGATTCACCCCCCCTCTTAGTTATTCTAAAAAATTATAACAATTGGTATCAAAGTATTGTTGTTGACTTAGTTTAAAGGGACTAGAAGTAGAAAAGATCAAAAAGCCTAAGAGAGAAGTTCCCAACCTCAACAAAGACAACTTTGTTGCATGGTAAAGCTTGATGAAGCTACATCTTGGATACATAGGAGATTATGCCCAAAATTCAATTGTTACTAAACATGTTGATCCAACTGGTACTCTTACTGCAGAAGATTTGAAAAATAAATAGGAACACAATTAGACAATGCTGGAAATTACTTATGCACTCAACTACACTGAATTCAATGATATCAAAGGATGTGACACTGCATTCAAGATGTGGAAAGCCCTATTAGACATTTATGGAGGAGATTAAAATGTTCAAAGAGCAAAAAGAGAAAGCCTCAGAGGAAAGTTCGATGATATGAAAATGGAAGAAAGTTAGAGGGTGAACCCACAATAGTGGGTTACACTTTTTTGGAGGAAGAAATTCCTCCAAAAAAGTGTGGATCTGAAAAATAAACCGTATAGTTTCGATAGAAACTTGTTTCAAAAGTTTCGATCGAAACTAATTACTTTCGATAGAAAGTAACTGCCGATCGAAACTAACCGCACCGAAAAGTTTCGATCGAAACTTAAGTAAAGTTTCGATCGAAACTTAAGTAAAGTTTCGATCGAAACTTAAGTAAAGTTTCGATCAAAAATTGGAACGCGGGTTTCTCCGCAGTTTTAAAGTTTCAATCAAAACTTTACTTAAGTTTAGATCGAAACTAGGAAACCTGCTAGCATAAATAGCAGCACGGTCGGATTCTCTCCTCATTATTTCGATCGAAAGTTGGAGAGAGACTGGCATCCGCTTTATCGACCGTCTAAAAAAGGTATGAAACATTTGTTTTTTCCTTTTTTCTATTGTCTTAGTTAAAATTTATATGTTTTTTTGTATATTTTATTGTTTTTTATATATGTTTCTTTGTATATTTTATTTTACTGTTCATGCTTAAGCCTCTAATGTTATTGTAAATCTCTAAATGCACAAATAAGATTTTTTTAAAGATAATTTTCATCTATATTAGATCTAAGTATATAATATTGTCTTTTAATTTAAAGTTTATTTAAAAATTTATTATTTTAGATGTTTTGAAATGTATTTAATTTATGTATTTATTACAATGTTGAATGATTAGATTAGATGTAAATTCATTGTTTAAGTTACATGTAATTTTACAAATAAATATAGTTTTGACTTAGAACCATATAACCTTGACCTAGAACCATATAACCTCGACCTAAATTCATTATTTAAAATATAATCATGACCTAACCATATAGTTATGTACAATAAAACCCTAAACATATATAACTAAGTATTTAATCACATAACAACTCGCCAAGGGATCCAAACAAAAAACTTCTAGTACTATTTAAAATGATTTTACTTAAATTGTATTGTACTTTCTTTCATGGATCGAAAATGGATGATGTAAACTATTTTATAAATGTATATTCTTTCAGCCTTTCATACCCTGTGACATGTACAGTGGATGATTGTGCATTCCGAATTAATTTGCCAAGTGGCATTCAGAACAAATGTATATAAATTATTTAAATGGATTGAATTGAAGTCTAGTTAATATTATTTCATGTGGATGTGTTATTTATTTTACTTTTAGTACTTATAATTATTTAAAAATGAAATGTAAATGTTCTCATTAAGGAATTTGCAATCTCTTATGTTTTTTATAATTGTAAATTATTGTATGTATGTTATTGTTTGCTTAGTAAAACTTTTGATTAGTTCTTTGGATCCCTTGGCTAGGCCTCATTTAGAATTAACTATAATGTCAGTTTGTAAATTGAATTTAAAAATAATCTAAGTATATAATTAACTATATTACAATTCAATCACATGTCTTAACTTGGGTCCAGATCCTAAATTAAATACATATATAAGAATGTCTAGATTAATTTGCATCTAGGTAAGAATATAACATACATATACATACATAAGAACATATAACTTAGAATGTGTATGACCTAAAGAATACATGTTACAACCTTTAATTAATAAAATTTAATTATAAGAACATAACTTGATTAAATAATATACAAGTTACATAAAAAAATGTACATCAGATAAACTAATGTTCATGTAAAGATTAAATATATTTAACTTAAATTTTAACTCTTAAGTTCCTTAATGCTAAACAGTAGCCCTAAATTATACTAAACCTAGTCATAATCCTAACTGCAAAACCCTTTAATCATAAATTATAACCCCTGATCTTAGATGCACACTTGAAACCATAAAACTTTCCTAAATCTCAATTTGAACCGTAGAGGTCTAAATGATAAACCCAAACATTAAATAGTAAATCATATTAATACTTGATCCTAACTTTAATTATATAAATTTATTAAAACTATGTGTTAAAACCATAATCAAAAATTTTATTGCTAACACAAATCCTAACCCTCAGAATCATACTTCTAGTTCAACATGATGTAAACCCATACCCTAACCCTCTAACCCTACTTCTAGCAATGATCATGTACAAACCTATAACCTATAATCATAAATGTTAAACCATGACCCTAAATTATACTAAACCCTAGAATCAAGATGTATGTACACTAAGATCCTAAAATTTGTTAAATTTAAATGCTAAACTCTAATTTTAAAAGCTAGCTAGATATAAACTAATTTTAAGTACTAAACCATTATTCTAACCCTAATCATAAATTATGGTAAGTTCCCTTATACTAGATGATAAGCCCCAACCCTTATCCTAAATTATAAGCCCTAATCATAATCCTAGATCCATAAATTTAAACCCTGATGTACAAACCATAACCCTAAAAATAATACTAATACCAATGTCAACCCATATCCTAACCCTATAAGTAGTACTAATAGAAATGTAAACCCAATGTACCCTAACCCTAGAATCATAACTATAACCCTAAATCCTAAATGCTAACTTGCCTACTTTACTAACCCTAATTGATCTAGACTATAATTTCTACTCAGGTACTTGGTCTTTGACCACATGATCCTAACCCTTTAATCATGGTCTCAATCCTAAATCATAGCCCTAACCATAATCCTAACTCTAACCCTAAACCTAAAACTAAAATTTAATTATCCAAACCCTAACCCTAACCTCAAGATCTTAAAATTTAATTTCTAAACTCTTATATTATAAATGATAATTTACGGGCTAAATCATAAGATTATATATATATATATATAATCCATGCATATCATATCAAAAGAATCATATAGAAATGTCATTTATGACATGTCCATCATATCAAAATATCAAAAAATGAGTGATATCATAATTTAGCATTATATCTTAATATTTAACACTAAAATAAACTAACCCCTGGGTCAACCCTAAACCAAATTGAATATATCAAACTAGATTGAAAGGTAACCCTGGCCCTTAACTAATTAATATTATACTTATAAACCAAATTGAATTAAACCATGATCATAAACAGGTAATTATATATCCCAAGTTAATAGTAGAAACCTTTAATTTAACCTTAAATCCTTTCCCCAACCATTAACAAAATTGAACCGTTACCCTAAGATTGAATTGAAATGTTAATTCAATTTATTAACTTTTGTCCTAATTGAAACCTAAGCATGTAAACCTAATCAAATAGTACAAACCAAATTGAACCCTAATCCTAAAACTAATTAAACATTGATATCAAGGTCTCAAAATGATACATCAATGTTATATATATGTACACAAATAGATCTATATATGCATATGTGTCATGATATGTATATTTGCACATATCATGTGCACGTGTATATATATGCACACGTATGCATGTATATATACACATGTGCATGATAGATCTATATGTGCAAATATACATATCATGTACATGTATATACACATATATCTATATATACATATATATGCACATATTTAAACTTCATGGACCTAAATTACAACTGACAAGTTTATGTGCACACATATGTCTAAAACCTTTGAACATTCAATCTAACTTAGATAGAAATATAACTTGCACACATGTAGTTCTTAAAAGGTCCTTGAGTTACAAACATTTTATATATAACAACATATGTGTTTTAAAATTTAGTTTTCTTTTAAGGTATATGTTCATTTAAGTTTTAGGACTTTTATATATATGTAGACATGTACGTGCATGTTTAATTTTATTAAAACAATTTAGATACAAGTTTTTTAATTTTGTCAAATTGTACATACATATATGTTAATATAAATTTCAAGTTTATTAAATGTCATATATTTTAATTTTAATTTTCAGGTTTACACATTATACACGCACCTACATACATTGACATGGTTGATCAACAGCCTTCTATCCCCCCTGAGTAGTCTGTCCCCCTCGAGCAGCCTATGCCCGAGCCCAAGCAGTCTATCCAGGGCCCTGAGTAGCAGCCTATACCCGGGCTCGAGTAGCCTATCCCAAGCCCTGAGTAGCAGCCTATCCCCCCTAAGCAGCATCATGTCCCCCATGATCAGCTATCTATCCCACCTCAGGAGCTCTATGATCGCACTAACCAGGAGATTCATAGACTTTAGGAATCCCTGACTAGTGGCACATGCTCCAATGTTTATAGTGGTACATGCCAGACTATCTTACGTAGCCTAACATTTATTCAAGATGAGATTCATGGTGCTACCCCATATTCTGCACATAATATACAGGTTGTCCTTGATAGTAAGAGACAAGAGGTCTCCTCTGGTCTTTCACTCCAGGAGGTGCAGGGCTTGGTGCGCAAAGATGTCCTGAAGAGGGAATGTTTCCCTCATTATCTTTCACAAAAGTATGTGAAGGGGTATTCTCCCCTTAAGTGTACAAATCCACAGATGGATGCATTGATATACCCATGCTTCCTTGCTGCCCATGGTCATTATCCAAATAATGACCAAATTCCACTCTATTTTGCCTGACAGCTTTATGCAGAGGTTCGCTTACGTAGGGCAGTGAACTACATAGATTTACCAGGACATTTAGGATAGGGCCATGGTAGATTGGCTGATAGGCAGCCAGGTCGTCCCCCACTGGGACATAGATCGATTGTCGGAGAGAGGGCACCTGCTATTTCCCCTGTGTTAGGTCCATCAGCTGATGAGGCCATGCATAGCACTCAGTTACGTGGGGTCCTTCAGGGAGTTGGAGAGATTGCAGTAGCTTTCAGATCTATTTCGAGTGATGAGGTTGGTCAGTATTTGATGTCTCATCAGCATTCCAGATCATCATCCTATGCTTCATCTTCAGGAGACTTGTACAGTGCAGCAGGCATCTCTTCAGTGGCTAGCTTAGAGGGTCTCACTGGAGTGTTGGCATGAGATACTATGATTGGTCTGGCTGAGGATTTATTAGATACATATAGATTTGTATTAGAGCATCTTGGCATACCCATATCAGATGTTCAAGGTCGTGTCCATGGTAGTACTAGGACACATCCTCATCCATATTCCTCTCATCGATCAGGTTGTGGTCATGGTGTTAGTGCACAAGATGATCCATCTACTAACCACTCTTTTGCTCCACAGAGACATATACATACCACAGACCCTTTAGCCAGTGTTATAGTGTAGGCTCAGAGTTCAGATGTGAGCCTTGATGATGTTGATTTGAGCTTGTTGACCACAGGATGGATGGACTTGTTGACATGTGATGATTCTACTTCTATGCCATCTCATGTACATAGTCCACTTGGCTCGTCATTATTAGGAAATGTGCTAGTCACCAGCCATGGGGCCCACGTAGATGCAGAGATTGAGCTTGATGCGATGCAGCAAAATTTGGATGCATTAGTGGACATGATCGATGCTAGGCAGTCCGAGTATTATTAGATGTCACCATCTACACAGGTTAAAAAAAAAAATTCATGTTAAAATTTCAATCATTTCAAACTAATTTAATTTAGACATGTGCATGTGTGCACATGTACATGTATATCATGCACGTAGATTCAAATGTAATCATGTAGAGAAATTTTAATTTGATGTGTTGCATGTGCACGTGTACAATGTAGGGGGATGTGCCCATTTTTACTCTAGCTTTGATGCCAGATCATGTATGTCGTCAAGACTCATTGGATGATGTTAGTAGTGGATAAGTAATGTTTATTTATGTTTTGATTAAAAGCATGTACATGTATTTCAATATCACTTTTTCTTGATTAAATGTATATATGTATTGATATCACTTTCTCTTGAATTTATATATAGGGGTCAGCACATCCTAGTGAGCACCTTGATACTAGTCAGTCTTCAGAGCGCGTTGTGAGGAGGCGTGGCGATGATAGTCCTGCACCTGATGATCTATAGTTTTTTTTATCTAGATGATTTGTTGTAGACTTTCATCCAAAGAGACATTCATATATGTTAGATAGACACTTTATATACACACATGATGCATGTTCTATTTATATTTGATTTGATATAGATGTACCTGGATTTACATGTGTGCACACTATTTATATTTGATATTATCTTCTGATAGATCTCTAGATAGATACATGTTTTTGTTATTTGTTCTCGAGATGATTGATACATGTTGCATTATGTTGTGGAATCTAATGTACATACTAGATCTAGCTCTAGTATATTATAAATTGTTTCTATCTAAGATATGTAAGTAATTTATTGAGATATGTACGTGCATGTTTAATACATTGATTAAATTTAGATATATATATAAATAGTTCATGTAATTTAAATCTTTGGTAATATATTGAACATGTATTAAATGTTAAAGTATTAGGTAATTAGTTGTACATAATTCCTAACTCGAGTAAATCTATAGAACTCATCCCTTTTATTTGTACACATATCCTAGAATTTTATCCCCTTAAGCCCAATGTTGTAAAATTCAAGTCCAAATTGAAACATGTACATGTTCAAAATTTAGTTTAAACAAATTTCAATTTGAACTTGAAAGCTCACATGTCAAGTAATTAGTTAAATCGAAAGCTCACATGTCCTAAAATTGAAAGCACATGTCCTAATTAGTTAAATTGAAAGTGTACATGTGTTCTAAAATTGACAAGTTAAATGAAATAGAAAGTTCAATATAATAGAAAGTTAAATGAATTCTTGCATTGAGTTAAAAATGAAAGAGTAAAAGTTCAATTTAGAAAATTAGTTATTGGACACAAAATTTCAAATTGTTCAACCAAATTTGAAATAGTTTGAACCAAATTTCAAATTGTTCTTGAGTTACATTTCAAATTTTAATCATAGTGAAATTTTAATTCAAGTGCACACATGTATCCTAGAATTTTATCCCCTTAAGCCCAATGTTCTAATTCAAGTCCAACTTAAAACATGTACATGTTCAAAATTTAGTTAAACAAAGCTCACATGTCCTAAAATTGAAAGCTAACATGTCAGACGTAATTAGTTAAATTGAAAGCTCACATGTCCTGAAATTAAAAGCACATGTCCTAATTAGTTAAATTGAAAGTGTACATGTGTCCAAAAATTGACAAGTTAAGTGAAATAGAAAGTTCAATATAATTAATTTTACAAACTCCTAATTTCATCCTCTTAAGACAAGTGGTGTTCGAATTTCTTTCCCTCAAGGTGCACATGTCAGGTAATTAGTGTACACACATGTACATATAAGTTCATAATTTCTATAATTAGTTACTTTAGAAAATTCAAAATGAAAGAGTAAAAGTTCAATTTAGAAAATTAGTTATTCCACGAAATTTCAAATTGATCAAATGATTGTTCAACCAAATTTCAAATAGTTTGAACCAAATTTCAAATTGTTCTTGAGTTACATTTCAAATTAGGAGTTGTTTCTATCTCATATCAAGTGGATCAGCTCATTCTTGGATAACATTTAATATTTTCTCATGATCATCAATATGGAGCCTCCACTTACGTATTCCAGGTCCTTTGACTGGATGAAGAGTTAGACGAGTGACAATAACATGGTTACTATATTGATATACCTTATTGTTAGGTTGATAATCGATGAAATGAATCCCACTTTTAAGTACTTTTATTTGCTTCAAATATGTTCCTTGTACAACAACAGAAGCTACACATGTACACATTTAAAAAATACATCAATCTTGAATTTAAGTCAAAGAATTTGAATTCATTAAAAATATAGATACTTGACATACATATATACATAATTCAACTATATACTAACCTGTGGGAAAAACAATTTCATCACTTATTTCAGTCTTTGTTAGCTTCTCTCTTTCCATGGTGCAATGTAATAAATAATAGCTAGCACCTTCTATATTTTTCGATTCTACTATGACTGCAAAAACATTTCCTACACAAACTTATATATGTCAAAATTTTGGATACACGTCATTTACATAAGTACATATATATAATAAAAATTAACCAAAATTATGAAAAATGTATACATGTACATGATCCAGGTATATATATAGTTCATACATACCAACTATGATCAATCCTAAAATATGGTTATAATCACTAGAAATCAATGGAATATCATCATAGTTTTCATCCTCAAACTCATTCGTATTAATAACATCTAGTGGCACCAAAGTCCATTCACCCACATATCCACATTCTTGATTAATGCAACCACCATAGTCTTCATCAATACAATTAGGACAAAAACATGAGTATTCTCTTGTATACAATGACCACACATTACTATTTGTACTCATAACTGAATGCAAAGATCGTGTCTTCTCTACCCTCTTGCATGCATGCATTGATCTTCTATCAACACCTGAATGTGTACACAAGGTCCATAATTTAGTTAGAGATCATCTAAGGTAACATATTAAATATAAATTTAAGATTCAATTTAAAAATATGAACAAATTAATTTATATATACCTGATACCTCCCAAAACACTCTAAATGGTATGACTCGATCTGCTTCTGATGATGTGTTATCTATATTTGTTGGCACCGAAAAATGTGTTTTGCACCACTCAACCATATCATGAGCATTATTAATGCGATATCCTTTATAGTCCATTTGATACTTTCTTAAAGCACATTTGATACAAGCTCCTACACCATCATGCTCACCCTTTCCATGCCCACTCTCAAAAAAACTCCAAATGTGTGGTATATTAAGGTATCAATGATATCTACATAATGCATAAAATGGTCTAGCTGATTTAAATTGTGTTCCACATCCATCTGACCATACCAAAAAAAATTCTATTTTAATGTTTTTGTTTTTCAAATATTCAAAAAATGTCTTAAAAAAATGTTCCACAAAATGTGTGTCATGTTCTTTTTCATCACTAATATAAAAGTGATACTCTTTTTTAATAACTTGTGCTTGATTTGTACTTTCCACACCATCCAGATCAATTTTTGCATGTCGATAAGACACTTGAACCATAATAGTAACCTGCTCTGTATAGTAGTATTCTACTTGAAGTTGTTTTTGAGATACGAAAGAGTAATTCTCTACAAAGTCAACAACAGATAGAATTGTTCCGAGTGGGAAAGTTTCTCTTAGTGTTTGAAATTGTTCTGCTTGCCACTTAGCAAAAAATGCATGGCGTATATATGGTTGAATCAATTTACAAAAATTTGACATAAATTCTCCAGCCAATATCTCATCCTCTACATATTCTAACCTTGTTGATTCTTTTCCAACTTTTGTTTTTGACTTTATGTACTTATATCTCTTACATTTTACCATCCTTGTCGTATTAGTATCTTCTTCTCTCAAAGGAAATTTAGTCAAGTTACCACATGTTTCACAAGTTCCTCTTATGCAATCTATTTCACGGACACAATCATTTGGTTTGTCACATAAGATTGATGTTATGAATTGACTCGGTCGTTTAGGAAAAGTATTTTGAGAAGTTTCACCACTTTCTTCTATCATCTTTCGAAACCCTTCATAGTACAGATCAAATTCAACATGATATCGACAACAACATGTTTCAAAAGATTTATTTATCTTCACAAAATAGGGCTTCAATCTTTCAAACATTATTTGTCCAATCTTTACGTTAGGATTTAAATTACAAAATGAGAGATACAATTCATGTTGAGTGACATCCAACCAATGTTTTACGTGTTGAATATATTCCTTAGGCCCAATCCTCTGCTTGATGATATCTCTTCTGTTTGGTGAAGAACGACTATTATCAATCCAAAATTGAATAACTAAGTTCTTAACTGTTTCCCCAATCATGTCAGATCGAGGAGCTCTACACATTAGTGCCCAATTGCCTTCTAATGTACTATCATTCAAATTGTTTCTCCTTTTCAGATAATGTAGTGTTGTCTTCCGAATATACCCGAAATGAGATGATAATGAAGAGATCTGTCTATTTTGGGATGTTTTCTTATTTAAAATAGATGTCAGTATCACTCTTTGTGCAATGGATTTATCTGCAGATCTAGTTTTTTTCCCAATGGAATGTAACCCTTCCTTAACACTTTCAACAATATATTTTTCTAGTTTAGAAGTCCTCATCTTTTTTATACTTGTATCTATACCCAATAGTCTCAGTGGCTCTTTTAATTCATCTTTGAGAAGTGAAATTGATAATAGTTGAGTTTTCTCCACTGTTGATAGATTCTCAAATTGTGCAATTATGTCTTTAGACTTTTTATTCAATTTCCTCTTCGTAGTATGTGTAGGTTGATTAGCATATTCTCTCAATGTTTCCACATCCATTTCAATTAAATGATCTATGTTTCTATGATTAATTTTTCTCTTCAATCTTTGAGCTAAATTAACATTCTCATTTGTTGTTTGATCTTGGGCTACACAAGAAAAAAAGAAACAAAGTCTTAAGATACAATCTCTTTAGGGGACATATATGTATACCTATATGCATGTTTAACTTGAGTGAAATATTATGTACTTGATTAAATTATCTAACCTTCAGATGGTCCTTCTTCAATATCCGTTGCTTCATCTTCAATTTCCTCATGTCCAACATTTTCATCATCTACTAGAATTGCACATGCACGATATAAGAAATAAAATCAAGTAAGTTTATAAGGGGAAATATCACTCACTAAATTTAAAAATTAAAGATATAAAGTTTGATAGAGACCTAGAATTCTAGAAAGATCTATATTATATACTTGCAAGAGATGCACATGTACCTGTTTGAACTTGGGATGAACCTTCTCCAATGTCGGTAGGTTGTCCTGGTTGACTACGTCCTAAATAAATTCATTTATTTAATTTTAATCATAATCTAATAAACCTTAATGGACTATAAATTATTAACATAATTGAATAAACAAGGTAATTCCCATGCTAAACAAATTCATAATTTAAATTTATTCATAATGTAATATTTACCCTAAGGACTAATATGGACATAATTGAATAAACCCTAATGGCCTAAATATGAACATAATTTCAAATAAACTCTTACTATTAAGTTAAGCTAGTAATGCTAATTTAAGATAAATATGATATTCCTAATTGGATTTAAACCCTAATCCTAACTAAATAAACTAATTAAATACATTAGAAAAAAGATTGTGCATGTGTACCTAATCTAAGATAGTATCTTGCTAGCGTTTTTTGACAATTTTCATCTTCTTGTTCCTTAGTTCTTCTTCGTACATATTTACTTGCTCTTTTATCTTTATTGCCCATGTTGTAAATTCTTCCTCCAAAATTCGAAAATAGGTTGAAGTTTGTCAAATATTTCTTTCTACCCAATTCAAAAGCCAGTAACTTGATTTTACATAAATGCAAATTGTAAAATATGAAACTCATATTTATATACAAAAAAAAAAAAATTTTAAAACCTCTTTATTAGCCGACTAGGGAAAAACCCTAAGGAGCCGACTAGAAAAACACCCCTATGGTCAGCTTCTAAGGGGTTATCCCACTTTCCTAGTTTTGATCGAAACTAGGTGGATAGTTTCGATCAGAACTATATAAGCAGTTTGCTAACTGCATGGTTAAACAACCAATAGTTTCGATAGAAACTAAGAAATTTTGTTTCTATCGAAAGTTTTTAAAATAGTTTCGATAGAAACTAAGTTTCTATTGAAACTAGCTAGTTAGAAGCCCCCATGAATAGTTTGAAGTTTTTTCAATGATTTCCTTTCTTCGGAGCTAAATTACCAGGTTCAAATGGAGCACTAAAGACCTAAAATTGTACATGATTGAAGTACTCTGAACTAGCTTTCTAATGACTATGAATTTGGTGCTTTTCAAATTTTTTAGGTATATATTTTTTAACATGAATTAAATATAGGTTTATTGTAAAAAATAAACTAAGATATTCAACGCTCATGGAAAAATAGTAAATATAAAAATAAAATTTTTGAAAAATAAGTACGGTCTCTGTATTTGAGTCACCTTTCAGTCAAATTTTACTTTTTGAAAATTGGGTAAATATATAATAAGTTACATGTGTCAAAAGCCACATATGTCTAAATTAGTGTTATGCCAACTTTAAACTACAATAAAAATATGAAATACTAATGATAAATATATAAGACCAACTCTACAGTTTAGGTATGGATGTTAATAAACTAAATTCGAAAGAATCACATTGATATCTATTGTAGAAAAAAAGTTATGTGTGTCAAAAATAGTGTCACTCTTTAAAAATCAGGTTTTTGATATCATACCAATTTTTGTAGGAGAAAAAATAATTCAATAAAATCAATTTTTAAAAAAATTTAAAAAATAGATTTAGAATCTAGACACAAAATCCTAAAAGACTCTAGTTTACTTCATCTTCAAATTCCTAACCATTAAACGGGAATTTGCATTTGAAAGTGAACATTTTCTTAAAAATTTAGAGTTCAGTGTCAGTTTAGGCAAAAAAGTGTAACCCACTATTGTGGGTTCACCCGACTCGAATGCTGCTCAGTATGCCTCTAGAATAAAGGAAGTGGTAAGTGCAATAAGATGTTTGAGTGGTCAATTAGATGAAGATACTATTAATAGTAATTTTTTAAGAACCTTGCTCCCTATCTATGCTATTAGAGTATCAGCTATACAAGAGCTAAGATGTGTGCAAGGAAACAATCTAAGTTTTGAAGGTATAGTAGGTAGACTCATTGCATTTGAGTTATCTAACTTTGACAACTATAGACCTGAGAATGTTGAATCTACTTTCAAGGCCAAGCTATCATTGAAAGATGTTGAACAGGTGAAATCGAAGAAGGGAAGAAAGATGAAATATGTATCCAGTGACAGTAGCACTGATGAGGAAGATGTGGAATAATTAGAAGCATTACTAGCTAGAAGATTTTTGAATAGAGGCAAAGGAAAATTCAAAGGTAAGTTGTCTATCATTTGTTTCAATTGCAATGAAGTAGAACATATTGCTACAAGGTGTACATAGAAAATGGAATACAAAGAAGGCAACAAGTATAGACATAGAAGAGAAGATGATAAGAGAGATTAAAAAGACAAAGGAAAGAAGTGCTATATTGCTGAAGAGGATTCTAATGATAATGATGATGAATTTGTTTATGTGGCCATGAAGGACCAATTTGATGAAGAAGAGCCTACAACACTGGTAACATGTATGAACAAGAATGACAGATGGATGATAGACAGCGGATGCTCACATCACATGACAGGAGACAAAAGTAAGTTTGTTAACTTTATTCAGTATGATGGAAATAGTGTTAGATTTGGTAATGATGCTCCATGTCAAATCAAAGGAAAAGGTTTCATTAAGCTTACAGAGAAAATTTCATGTGATAATGCATACTATGTTGAAGGACTAAACTACAATTTTCTAAGTGTCTCATAGTTAGGCAATGTAGGGTGCAAAGTAGAATTTGGAAATAAAACTACAAAAATCTATGATACTAATGGTAAATTGATAGGAAAAGGAGATCAAACAAAAATTAATCTGTTTTATCTTGATATGAAAAATGCTTCTTGTCTTGTTACAAAATTTGATGATGTGTGGTTATGGCATAGAAGGCTATGTCATGTCAACTTTAATAATCTGATCAATATTAGTAAAATGAAGAAAGTCAAAGGTTTACCTAAACTGAAGAAGCCTGACAATATCATTTGCAAACAATGTCAGCTAGGAAAGATGACCAAGTCAAGTTTCAAGAGTAAAAACTATACATCTAAAGAAGTACTTGAGTTAGTCCATACTGACTTGTGTGGTCCAATAGAAGTATAGAGTTATAAAGGAGATAAATATATAATGTTGTTTGTTGATGACTATTCTACGATGATGATGGTTATGTTCTTAAAGAAAAATCCTAATGCTTTTCAAATGTTTAAGTGGTATGTGGCTAGAGTTGAAAAGGAAATAGGAAAGATTTTGAAATGCCTGAGATCAAATAGAGGTGGTGAATTCACATCAAATAAATTTGAGACATTTTACAATGACAAAGGAATCAAGAGACAAACATCAGCTCCAAGAACTACCCCACAAAATGGAATTGCTGAGAGAAGAAATAGATCTATGATTGACTATGCCAGAACATTAATAATGGAAAAGACTGTTGCTCTAAAATATTGAAGAGAAGTTGTAAATGTGATTTTTCATACATTGAACCGAGTACAAGTCAAGCAAGGTACTAATGCAACACCTTTTGAATTATGGTATGGTCACTCACCCAATGTAAAGCATTTCAAAGTATTTGGTTGCAAATGTTTTATCCTTAAAGATGATAGAAATGGAAAATTTGATGCAGAAAGTGATGAAGGCATATTCCTTGGTTACTTCACTAGAATTAAAGCATATAAGTGTTTAAGTACTAACACTAACAAAATCGTGGAAAGTGCAAATGTAAACTTTGATGAGCATACAACTGTCCAAGTTGAAAAACCAAAGAGAATGGATGAATATAGAACCTTTTGTGTATTCTTATGAAGGAATGCCTATTGAAAAGGATATTATCAATCAAATTGGGATTCAACAGAAAGTTTCAATTTCAGTCAAGTCACAACTAGTGAATGCCAAGCTGCATTTAGAAGCCAAGCTGCAGAATGAAGAAAATACACATTCTAGCTTTAAAGTCAGTACGCATGAAAGAGATGTAGAACTACCTGAAAACGAAGTGCATAGTGACCTTGAATCTAAAAGATCAAACATGGAAACAAGGATAGAACCAAGATTGTCCAAATATGTAAAGAAACATCACCCTGCTGAACAGATAATTGGTGACAAAGATGCAAGACCAATGATAAGGAATAGACTAAGAAATGAATCATGTCTATTAAGCAGACTTGAACCTAAGGTAGTGTATGATGCATTACAAGATGGTGACTGGTATAAAGCTATGGAAGAAGAGATTGATCAAATAAAGAAGAACAAAACCTAGAGTTTGGTTCCCAGACCAATCGACAAGAATGTGATTGGCACCAAGTGGGTACTCAAAAACAAGCTAGATGAGAATGGTGAGATTACTAGAAACAAAGTCAGACTAGTATGTAAGGGTTATGCTCAAGAAGAAGGATTAGACTATGGGAAAACATTTTCCCCTATTGCGAGAATGGAAGGAGTAAGAACTTTACTTGCATATGTTGCATATATAGGTTTTAAAGTCTATCAGATGAATGTAAAGTCTGCTTTTTTGAATGGTATATTGGAAGAGGAAGTCTATATTGAACAACCAGAGGGATTTTTTGATGAGAACAACAGGGATATGGTTTTTAAATTACATAAAGCACTCTATGGTCTAAAACAAGCACCTAGAGCATGGTATGAGAGACTTCACAAGTATCTAGTGCAAATAGGATTTGAAAGAACTGATGATAATAGCAACATGTACATCAAATCAGAAGAAGGTAAAGATATTATTGTATCTAAAATCTTTGTGGATGACATAGTGTTTGGAGGAAAGGAAGTGCTTTGCAAAGGTTTTGCTAACAAAATGAAACATGAGTTTGAGATGTCTATGTTTGGAGAGATCAAATTTTTTGTTGGTTTGCAAGTACATCAACTAAAACATGGTATATTTATGAAACAATCAAAGTACATCAAAGAGATACTTAAAATGTTTAGATTAGAAGACTCCAAACTAGTCAGCACGCCAATGGCAATAGGACATAAACTATCCAAAAATGATGTATCAGTTCAAATTAATCAAAAAATGTATAGATCCATGATTGGAAAACTACAATATGTTGTACATAGTAGACCAAACATAGCACTAGCAGTTGGAATAGTGGCTAGATTCTCTGCTAATCCTAAAGAAAATCATCTCATAGGAGTAAAAAGAATAATGAGGTATCTCAAAGGAACTGATGATTTTGGCCTATATTATAAAAAGAATGAAAAGTTTGAGCTCAATGCATACACAGATGCAGATTGGGGAGGCAACATTAATGATAGGAAAAGCACAAGTGGAGGAGCATTATTTTTAGGTAAAATACTAGTTACCTAGACTAGCAAGAAGCAAACATGCACATCTCAATCCATTACAAAATCAGAATATGTGGCAGCAGCAATCAATTGCACAAACATTGTGTGGCTCACACATCTATTGAAAGGAATGAAAGAAGAGGTAACCAAACCTGTGATATTGTATTGTGGTAATACAAGTGTTGTAAACATATCCAAGAATCCAATAATGCATGCGAAAATCAAGCATATTGCAATCAAGTATCACTATGTCAGAGAATTGGTAGAAGACAAACAAGTGAAGATGGAGTACATTCACACAAAGGAACAAACTACAGACATCTTCACCAAACCATTTCCCAAGGATGCTTATGAATATCTTAGAGGCAATTTGGGGGTAATGCCCCTAACTCAAGCAGTTTAAAGCAAAGAAGTTTCCCTACATCAACAGGAACAAATCATTGAAATATCAGAAGAATGATGCAGAGGATGATAGCAGGAGAAGGAACTCCAAATCAATCACAAGCATGGTGACAGAGGGAGAAAACATGAAATGCAAAGCTTATATTTTGCATGTTAAAGATGCTACATCTTTGGCATTTATGTCAAAGAGGGAGATATATGGAGAACTGATCAATACAAAGTAAGAGGGAGATATATATGAAAGAAGGAGATTTATGAGAAACTGAAAGGAAAAGATATGGAGATATATGAGATCAATTTGTTTGCCATCAATGCCAAAGAGGGAGATTGTTGAAAATGATTGAAAATTCATGAATGAAGAGTAATGGAACTAGTAAAGAATATTTTCAATCATTTTTTTGTCATTGATGTCAAACTTTCCACTTGCAGGAATGACAATTGTTTTAGTGATCCACATACTATAAGTTGGTTGATTGACAAGGAGGTGGCAATCAATAAGATGTAACTACAGTACCTAGAGAAAGGTTGAAGATATGATGTTGTAATGAAGTATAAGGATTAGCTAAGCCATTGATTAAATAGTGTGTTGATGGCATACTCTAAGACACAGAGGATGGACACATCAAGACATATCAAAGATGTAAGGATTAACTAAATCCTAGTAAGTGCCGAGTGAAGATCAAGTGTTGAGCGATCTTCAGGTGCTGAGCAGTCTTCAAGTGCCGGGCAAGAAATAGGTGCCGAGCAAGAAACAGGTGCCGAGTAAAGATACATGTGCCAAGCAAGATACAAGTGCCGAGTAACATAGAAGAAGTCGAGCATGAGTAAAACAATAATGCCAAATTGCTGCATTATTTTGAAAATCAAAGATTTGCTAGATCTTAGCCGACATGGTAGTTATCTAGAATTTTGTGAATCAAATAGAAGATAAGAATGATGAGCTGGTGGCACAGAAACTATGTAAAACATTTTTTGACGAATATAATTGGATTCTAGACAAAGTTTCTAGATAAGAGCAAGATATGAAATAGATACATTGTATCTTACCTAATCTATTGAAACCCTAAAGTTGGAGAGGGATAATCGAGTGGGAAAGGTATTCCAAATTTCTATTTAAGGATTCATAAGGTCAGAAAGCAAAGTAAGATGGAAAAAGCATAAGCATGAAGTGTTGAAGAAGGTGCCAAGGTGGAAAAGAGCATAGATGATCTGCTTCGATAGGTGACCATAGATATGATTACATTGGTATGATGAGTAAGAAGACTCAAGGTGACAAAGCTTGAGATGACAAGCTTACAGAACTATAGTGATTAAAGCCAAGCAAAGGATTGAACTAAAGTGTGATCTGTAATCTGCAAGATATGTTGTAAGTTGTATCAGATCAAAAGCCATTATTGTTACTCTCTAGCAATTGTAACAATTAAAATAAATCCTATGGACTTAGGTTGGTTTAATAGCCATGTTGTAAATCTTTTAACAGGGTGACATTCCAAGTGAATGTTCCAAAGTCCTTTGACCAAGCCCATTCCTAACAGTATGGTGAAATCCTCTAACAAGGTCACATTTAACAATGTGTTTTAGCCTTTAACAGGGTGGGCCTTTAATAGCATAGATCATTAGAAGTGGTTGAAATCAATTGCACAGTTATTTTGTGGGTATCATCCCCACTCCAATTTTACCTTCTTATTCCTAGAGGGTTTTTGGGTTATCAAATTCTTAGTGTTATGGTGTAATGCATGTTTACTTTTCATAGTTGTTTAAATGTTCAAATTGCATGCATGATAATTTCAGTTATGCGCCAATAAGGATTTGTAGAGAAAGTTGCATTGGACCTTGAATAACTGATTCACCTCCCCTCTTAGTTATTCTAAAGAATTATAACAGATATATGTCCATAGGTATGATATCACATAGTACCTCATCTTGGTAGCTTCCAATCTTGAACTTTACTGAGCACTTCTCATTGACCATGACCTTGTGGTCATCTTGTACCCAAGCAATATGGTATGGACATGGGTGTTTCCATCTCTTCAACTTCAACTTGGTGACTGTCATTTTTGACACCAGATTATCATTACTTCCACCATCAATGATCACACAACACTTATATTCACATTTTCACCTTATGTGAAATAAGCTCCTTCCTTAATTAGGTTCATTCTCACCACTTAGTAGGACTCTTCTGTTAACTAGGACTTCTCCTCTTTCAGCATCTTCAGAATGTGAAGATATAGCATCTTCATCAACATGTACAACTCTAGCCTGGCCTTTAGTTCTTTGATTTTTCCTTTCTTGGCATTGGGTACATTCAAATTCTCTATGCCCTTCTTCTCTATAGTGAAAACATTTCCCATGGAAGTGTCCTCTTCCTCCCTTATCTCTATTGTTCTGATCATGGAAATGATTGGAATTGTTTCCCCTCTAGTTCTAACTACTACTCCTAGCCTCATCCTTTTTCATTTGATCATCATTATGACCTCCATAAGATCATCCACCAAATCTTCCACCATGACCTCTACCGCTATTCTTTTTGTCAAACTTCTTGTTAAGTTTTTTTCAACTCTTAGGGAAAACTCGTATGCCTCCTCAATATTCTTCATTTGAACTAGACTCATCTCATCCCAAATGCTTGGCCTTAACCCATAAAGATAATGGGCTACTTTCTCCTTATCAGTTTCTACATGGCTGGTCCTAATGAGAACTCAATAGAACTCTTCGATATACTCTTGAATAGATTTTCTCACTTGCTTCAACCCTTGCATTTTCTTCAATAGATCAAGCTCATAATACATGATAATGAATTGTTGCTTCATTTTAGCTATCATTCATTCCCATTTGGTGATTTTGTCCTTTCCTTTTCTATTTCTCTCCAACTGAACCTCCTACCACTAGATCTTCGCATGTCCCTTTAGTTTTTCCTTCACAAACTTGACCCTGTCGAAATCCTCAATATCTTCATACTCAAAGTACTCCTCTAGTTCATTGATCCAATTAATCATCTCCTCTTAATTAAGATTTCCTTAAAATGTGGGAACTTCACACTTAGGTCTTTTTCCAATCTTAGAGACGGCCCTAAAAAGCCTCTCTTCCTCTGGGTTTAGAACTACCTCCACTTCAGCATTGTCTTCTACTTCGTCCTCATCCTCAATTTCATCTCTTATAGGAAGATTTATTCCTTTGTGCATTTGTTCTTCTAATTCTTGCATTTGTCTTTGGAGGGCCAGGAAACCCTCAAGTGTAACACCTACACCTCTTCCATTGTGCTCTCTTTATGGAAGCATTTTCATGCTTCCTCTAAACCCTAGTGCAAACTATCTTATAATTGGTGATCTATCTACACACTCAACCCAAACCATAGTCTTAGTGCAATCCACCTCATAGTTGGAAATTTTTCCACACACTCAAGAACTCTAGCTCTGATACCACTTGATGAAGGATGCTCCCCTTAATATCATAGAAACATAACTAAAATAAAGAAACAACAACAAATGTGAGAACAAAATATGGACTTCTTATTTGCACCGCAAATGGAGAATTACAAAATTCACAAACTTAAAATATGCTAACCCACATGGGTGCCTTCATTATAGTAATCTATAAGACTAAGCTGCAAACTATCACACAGAGTTATTCTAGACAATGTTTAAGTTTTGCTTAAATAGGCAATTTTATGCCACTCGGGAAGGTTCTAGACATTGAAACTTAATACCTAAGGCTGAAAAACCCTAACAATACATATAGAGTCAACCAAATAGACCTTTGACAATTATTTTAGATATTTCAAGTAGCCCAACTTTGGAAAGTCATAATTCTCAAATCATTGCACTGATTGACTATTATAAATAATTTTTAGAAATGCCAACTCTTGATCTATAGGCCTGGAACTATGCTAGCACCCTTCTGTCAAGTTTTAGACCTCATCCTAGTAGTCTAAGGCCTCAACCAGTGAGCCTGAAGATTTTTTTGCAAATTTTTCCACCAAAAATATGCAATAACTTCTCTAATACTTAAGCTTGAGCAATGAGATTTTTATAGTAGGCTTACAACACTAAAATGAACCTTCCTATAGTCAATGAGAACATTCCAAGCTCATATGGAAAACTTACTAAAAATAACAAGTTCCCATAAATAGTAACCAACCTGTCCACTAGTCCTTTTTAAAATAGAAAAGACTTAAAATAAAATATTTTTGGGTGATGCAAGATTGCTCTTACACCTAGGATGCTCCTGAATTAGACACCTGGGGTAATTTGAGAAGTGATCGTCACATCTTAGGTGTTTAGAGGAAAACCAAGATGGTTAATCTCCTCCTTTGCTAGCTATGATGAATCCTCTACTAGCCTCTTTATCCATTTGACCAGGTATTCTTCATAAGTTTTATTCCTTGTACTTTTGCCAATACAACTGTCTAGTATTGCCTCAATCTCCTTTGTAGCTGAATAAGTGTGTGTGTGTGTATGTGTATGTATCTATATGTATGTATGTATGTATGTATATAAACATGCTCAAATTTTATGCAGATTACACATACTAGGCATCAAATTCCTTAAATTGATAGGATGAGCATGCCCTGTTGGAAATACCAATGAGAAAGTAAGTTCTGAGGGGGGTGAATTGACACTTAAAACACCTCACCATCATCCATCTCATAAGTTAATATATAAACTAAAATAACTTAACATACATCACATCCATAGCATAAAGTAAATAACACATAACACAATAAATATGGTTACCTAGAAACCCTCCAAGGAGAAGGTTAAACATGGGTGGGGATGATACCCATAAATCTTCACTACTATAGTTTTAAAGTGTGGCCAATTATGGCTACAATTTTTTTTTCATAAAATATGATTTACCCTGTGAGGGATCTTCCCTGTTAAAGGCTTACAATACTATTAGGTTTCACCTTGACTAAAGGATTTTAAACTCACAATTAAGTAAGCACTCTATTAAGATATTTACAATAGCCTTTTAGGACTATTCTATTGAGAGATTTACTCTACATCACTTGTAAGAATGATTCAACACCTAATATTTGGTTAGCACCTTTCTGATTGATGTTAGATCTTCTCTTTACTAGTTGTCTCTTGATCCTTCTGAAGAGATCTATCCTTTCTAAACCTCTCACTATATGTCTTTGTTTCTCCTAGACTAATTCTACTTTGCATAACTTTGTTATAGCCATCATAGCCACCATGAATGGTCTCTATATTCTTAACATTCATCTCCTCACACATGGATAAACTTCTTAGGGTTTACCTTCCTTAAATAGGCATTGGTGGAGATGGGCTAGGTAAAAATCAATGGTTGTGGTTGATCCATATTATCGCCTTAAGCTTCCTTAAATCTGATTGGTTGCATTTATTGTATAGAGACTCATAATAAGACTCCATACTTATCTCTTATAATCATAAATTCATGATTATGTTGGCCCAAAAATGGTTTACATGACAAACAACTATGTCAAAAACTATTCACTCTACATCCAAAGCCTCAAATGCTTGGCCTTCACTATACTCTTTATATTGTAAGTTGACTTCTATATATCTTGGCAATTATTGTTACTTGGCACCTGAACCACTCAACATGTATAAACTACTCAACACTAGAGTGACTCAACACATACTATCTTCTCAGCATATACTAGTGCTTGACACTAACTAATCATTTTTGGAATTAAAGGTAGAGTAACTAAGGGGGGGTGAATCAGTTACTCACAAAAATTAAGCCACAGATCCCTTAGATGTCTTAAAGATCTAGTTACTATTGATACTCGGTAAACATAAAAAAAATGTTGTAACTTGGTAAATTAAATTGTTACTTATCTTCAAGCAAACATGCATGCAATTGAAAACAAAATGAACACAAGAGACACTAGATTTAATGTGGAAACTCAATATGGGAAAAACCACAAAGTAACTAGTCACCAATTTTTCGCTCTTCTAAAATGAGCCCTATTAGGAGCCAACCCTGTTAAAGGTTACAATACACACTATTAGGTGTGACCCTATTAGAGGATTTAATCACCCTATTAGGAGTGGCCTTGCTAGAGGTCTTTAGAACAATTCAACTGAATTGTCACCTTGTTAGAGGATTTACAAAATGGCTCTTAAAGAAACTCTATTAAGAGATTTGAAATCACTGCTACAATGGTTAGAAAGAAACAATGAATTGACCTGAACAAGATGCAATTGAATTTCCTAACTACAGGTCTCTGTTTAGCATTATTAGATCCTCCTTGATCAAGTACAGCTTTGCTACTCCTTAATGATCTCTGATCATCCTTCAAATTTGTTTCCACAATAATCAATCTTCATATTACATTAATTCCACACACACTTCCACTTCACACTTAGACTTTGTAACTTGACCTCTTAATTATACCATTCAGATTGTCAAGTTGACCCATTTACATGTTATATTTACCAATAAACCATACATCAGTCAACTACAAATATTACTCTAAACAAATAAGTGTTATTTCATAAAAAAATGAAATCCTTTATGGTCGACCCTGCTCAGTAAATACTGCTTCCAAAATTTTCCTAAGTTAACCTTCTTGACTCGGTCAACATTGCAATATCTATAAAATCCTTTGGTTGTCGAGTTTACTCAATAAAAACTATTTTCCTTCATGAGAGCTCAGTAAGAACTGCTTCTACCACATTTCCTTTGATGACTGAGTGAGCTCAGTAAGAACTGTTTCTGCCACATTTCCTTTGATGACCGAGTTAGCTCAGTAAGAACTATTTACTCAGTAGATACTGCAAGTTTTCTTCACTAACCTCCTAGGCTCAATAGATTCTGTCTTTTTGCCTTGCTGACCTTCTGAGCTTGGTAGACTCTATCCTTTTGCCTTGCTGACCTTCTGAGCTTGGTAGACACTATCCTCTGCCTTGCTAACCTTCTAAGCTTGGTAGACACTATCCTTTGCCTTGCTGACCTTCTAAGCTCAGTAGACATTGTCCTTTGCCTTGCTGACCTTCTGAGATTGATAGACTCTATCTGATGACTGATATGACATTTGTGTGACATCAAAGACAACACACAATTGAACAATTGTATCCAACAATCTCCCTCTTTGGCATTAATGGCAACACAACATGTCATAGCAGAATGAAATTTGAAAACAAGTCTTTTACTGATAGAATACTTCACTTTCTTCTTCAAATATAGCAAACTCCCTCTTTCATAATAATCTCTCCCTTTTGCACAAACTCTTATTATTTTGAAACTTTTAGAAAGATATGATAGTATATTCTCCCTCTTTGAAAACATATGCCAAAGACAACTCAAAAAAATTGAATAGCATTGTACCTGATGTACTAATTCATATGCAATGTCTTCGCTAGTTTGTTGCATCAACTGATAGATCTTCAATTGTGTTTCTGTTGATGCATTACTAGAACTATATTTTAGTGAGCTTTAGATAGGGGAATGACCCCTAACTTACCTCTTAGATACAAGAATGCATACCTAGGTAAAGGCTTTGTGAATATGTCAGTAATTTGTTCCTTTGTATGGACATATTCCAATCTTATTTCCTTTTCTTGCACCAATTCTCTAATAAAGTGATACTTTATGACAATATGCTTGGTTTTTTAATGCATCACTGGATTCTTGGAGATGTTAATTTCACTTGTGTTATCACAAAACAGAACAACAGGTTCTTTGATTTCTTTCTTCATACCTTCCAATAATTATTTGAACCACACAATGTTTGAGCAATTTACTACTGCTGCAACATATTCAGCCTCTGCTGTGGATTGAGATGTACAATTTTTCTTTTTGCTTGTCCATGAAACCAACCTTTTCCCAAGAAAGAAAGCTCCTCCACTTGTGCTCTTTCTGTCATCAATATTTCCTGCCCAATCTGCATTAGTGAACACCTTTAAATTCATATTTCCTCCAATTTTATACCATAATCCATATTCTTCAGTTCCTTTTAAGTATCTCATGATCCTTTTGATTTCCATCATGTGATTTTCTTTTGTTTTTGCTGAGAATTTTGCTACAATTCCTACTGCAATGGCAATGTCTGGTCTTGTGTGCACTACATATTGCAACTTTCCAATCATAGATCTATATAATGTCTGATCCACTTCCTTTGATTCATCATCCTTGGTGAGTTTTAATCCAGTACACATAGGAGTCCCAACTGGGTTTTAGTCTTCCATACCAAAAATTTTCAGTATCTCCTTGATGTATTTAGATTGAGTGATGTAGATGTCATTCTTATTCTGTTGAATTTGAAGACCAACAAAGAATTTGATTTCATCAAACATTGACATTTTAAATTCCTTATTCATTTGTTCTGAAAATTCTTTGCAAAGATCATCATTTCCTACGAACAAAGTATCATCTACAAATATTTCTGCCAAAACAATCTTATTATCTGGTCCTTCCTTTATGTACAAACTACTATTGTCATCTATTCTTTGAAAACCAATTTGAATAAGATAGTTATGAAATATTTCATACCATGCTCTTGGGGCTTGCTTTAGACCATATAATGCTTTATGCAATTTGCAAACCATGTTTTTCTTGTCTAGATCAACAAAACCTTCAGACTATTCAATGTAAACCTCTTCATCCAATATGTCATTGAGAAATGTTGACTTGACATCCATCTGATAAACTTTGAATCCTTTGAATGTAGCATATGCAAGTAAGGTTTTGACACCTTCCAATCTTGCAAGAGGAGCAAAAGTTTCTCCATAGTCTACACCTTCTTCTTGAGAGTATCCTTTGCATACTAGTCTAGCTTTGTTCCTTGATACCTTACCATCTTCATTTAGTTTATTTCTAAATAATCACTTTGTTCCAATCACATTTTTGTCTTTGGGTCTAGGTACAAGAGTCCATGTGTTATTCTTCTTTATCTATTCTATCTCTTCATTCATAGCTTCAATCCAACTTTCATTGTCTAGTGCATCTTTGACATTTCTAGGTTCAAAATTAGCAAGTAAACAAGTGCCTTTCAACTTACTTCTTGTCATTGTTCCTTCTGATTTATCTCTAATGATCTGATATGGTGTATGATGATTTCTAACATACTTGGCTAACACAGGCTCCTTGCCTTTTGAATGACTTGCATTGTTATCATTTTGTGTCTCAACTTTTAGTTCTATTTCTAGTTGTTTAGGCTCGGTAGATGCTAACTCAGTAGCTTCTGTTTGCAACTCGAATTCTTGCAGCTCGATAGGTACTGACTCAGTTTGAACTTCTTGTGACTCAGTTAATGAAGAATCTAGAGTTGAGGATTCCTAATTAATAGGTATACTTGGCATTGTATCAGGTTCTGTGTAAAGAAATCTTCTATAGTCTTCAGGTTCCTTTTTGCTTTCTTCTTCTATTCTTTCTTCAAACTCATCAACTTTCACATGTGCACTTTCTATGACTTTATGAGTAGATAAGTTCAAACATCTATATGCTTTGCTTTTGCACAAGTATCCCAAAAATATTACTTCATCACTTTTTACATCAAATTTACCTTTTCTAGATTCTTTCAAAATGTAACATTTTCTTCCAAATACTTTTAGATAACTTACATTGGGTTTGTAGCCATACCACAACTCATAGGGTGTTTTGAATGAGTCATTTTTCAGCTATACTCGATTCAAGGTATGAACTGTAGTGCTGATAGCTTCCTTCCAGTATTTGATAGCAATGTCTTTCTCAATCATTAAGGTTCTTGCACAATCCATGATAGATCTATTCCTTCTTTCTGCTATTCCATTTTGTTCAGAAGTTTCAAGTGTTGAAACCTATCTTTTGATTCCCCTCTCAATGTAAAAGTTATTGAACTCATCTGAAATGAATTCACCACCTCTGTCAGACCTTAAGCATTTCAGTCTTTTTCATGTTTCCTTTTCTACTCTGGCCAAATACCATTTGAACTTTTCAAATGCTTCTGATTTCTCTCTTAAGTACATGACACTCATCATTCTTGAATAATCATCAACAAACAGAATGAAAAAAATTTCACCAGTATAACTTTCAATGCCAATAGGTCCACACAAATCAATATGCACAATTTCTAAAACTTCTTCAGTCTGATAGTTCTTGCTTTTAAAACTAGTCTTTCCCATTTTACCAATTTGACGATTCTTGCATAGACCTACCTCAAGTTTCTTCATGTTAGGAATACCTCTTACTTTCCTAAATTTACTAATCTTTATCAAGTTGTCAAAGTTTACATGACATAACCTCTTACGCCATAACCAAATTCTTCAATTTGAGCAATGAAACATGAACATTCACCAAGTTCAAGATAAAATAAGTTACCTTTTGTTTGAGTGCCTGATCCAATCAACTTTCCTTTGCCATCCAGTAATCTTGCTTTTCCATGCATAAATTCTACTTTGAATCTATTATTGAGTAGTTGTGCCACACTCAACAAGTTATTTTTTAGTCCTTCTACCCAATATGCATTATCACATACAAGTTCCTTGGTTAGTGAGATTCTCCCTTTTCCTCTTATACAACAAGGTTCATTGTTACCAAATCTTACACTGCCACCATCATAGTCTTCAAAGTATTCAAACTTAGTTTTATCACCAGTCATGTGATGAGAACAACCACTATCTGTGATCCATGTATCATTTCAGCTCATATGAGAAATGATTGACATTTCATCATCATTATCAGATTCATCTTTCACAGCAATGTAAACAATTTCATCTTCTTCTTCTTCATCAAAATCATTAGAATCTTTAGCCATGAAACATGTTTTCTTACTTTTATCCTTGAATGATTTGAAGTCTTTCTTGCCATTTTACTAGTGACCTTTCTTCTCATCTTTTTTCTACTTATTTGGGCACCTACCTGCAATATGTCCAATTTCTTCACAAGAAAAGTAGATTAGAGGAACCTTACCTTTGTATTTCCCTTTGCCTCTTGAATATTTTCTTGCTAGGAGAGCTTCAACCACCTCAAGATCACTATCTAAACTTTGTTCTGATTCTTCATCACTATCTAATTATGTATCCTTCATCTTTTTCTCTTTTTCTTTAAGTGAAAGCTTGGCTTCAAATGCTGATTCAATGTTCTTGACAGCTAGAACATAATTGTCATAGTTGTCTAGCTCAAATGCAGTCAATCTTCCAACTATGGCCTCTAAATTTATTTTATGATTTGCGTCACATCTTCTTTCTTGAATTGTAGAGACTCTGATTGCATAAATGGGAAGTAGAGTTCTAAGAAATTTACTTATAACTGTCTCTTCATTGATATCTCCTCTAGATGCTTTGATTTCACTAGTGCATGCTTTAACTCTTTCAACATACTTCGCAATGTTTTCATCCTCTCTCATCCTCATTTGATCAAATTGTCCTCTCAAAATTTTTTCTTTGACTCCTCTCACATTATCATCTCCTCCATAGATCTCTTTCAACTTGTTCCACATTTCAAAGGCAGTTTTGCAATCCTTGATGTCATCAAATTCTTCATAACTCAAAGAAGATGCTATATCTATCATCATGTTGTTGTGAGTCTTCTTTTTAGCAATATCATTGATAAATAATGTACTAGAAGGTTCTTCATATTTTTCATCGAGGTATTTTAGCCTTGTATCACCAATAGAAGCCAGATGAAGTCTCATCAATCCTTGCCATGCTGAGAAGTTGTCCCTATTAAGTCTTAGAATTTCCCTTTTGTAAGACATCATGATCTTTAACTTAGATCCTTGAAATCTTTTCCTGTAAGCACAAAAGCTCTGATACCAATTGTTGGAATTAAAGGTAGAGTAGCTGAGAGGGGGGGTGAATCAATTACTCACAAAGATTAATCCATAGATCCTTTAGATGTCTTAAAGATCTAGTTACTGCTGATACTCGGTAAACATAACAAAAATGCTATAACTCGATAAATTAAACTATTACTTATCTTCAAGCAAACATGCATGTAATTGAAAATAAAATGAACACAAGAGACACCAGATTTAACGTAGAGACCCAATATGGGAAAAACTACCAAGTAACTAGTCACCAATTTTTCACTCTTTTGAAGTGAGCCCTGTTAGGAGCCAACCCTGTTAAAGGTTACAATACACACTATTAGGTGTGACCCTGTTAGAGGATTTAATCACCCTGTTAGGAGTGGCCTTACTAAAGGTCTTTAGAATAATTTAACTAAACTATCACCTTTTAAGAGGATTTACAAAATGGCTATTAAACCAACTCTATTAAGAGATTTGAAATCACTACTATAATGGTTAGAAAGCAACAATGAATTGACTTGAACAAGATGCAACTGAATTTGCTGACAACATGTCTCTATTTAGCATTATTAGATCCTCATTGATCAAGTATAGCTTTGCTATTCCTTAATGATCTTTGATCATCCTTCAAATTCACTTCCACAATAATTAGTCTTCATATTACATTAATTCCACATACACTTCCACTTCACACTTAGAATTCACAACTTGACCTCTTAATTATACCATTCAAATTGTCAAGTCGGCCCATTTACTTGTTACATTTACCAATAAACCATACATTAGTCAGCTACAAATATTACTCTAAACAAATAAATGTTATTTCATAAAATAATGAAATCCTTTACTAGCGACCCTGCTCGGTAAATACTGCTTCTAAAAATTTCCTAAGTTAACCTTCTTGACTTGGTTAACATTACATCCATAAAATCCTTTGCCTGTCGAGTTTACTCGATAAGAACTGAATTCATTCATGAGAGTTTAGTAAGAACTACTTCTACCACATTTCCTTTGATGACCAAGTGAGCTCGGTAAGAACTATTTCTGCCACATTTCCTTTGATGACCAAGTTAGCTTGGTAAGAACTATTTACTCAATAGATACTGCAAGTTTTCTTTACTAACCTCTTGGGCTCGTTAGATTCTATCCTTTTTCCTTGCTCACCTTCTAAGCTTGTTAGACTCTATTCTTTTGCCTTGCTGACCTTCTGAGGTTGGTAGACACTGTCCTTTGCCTTGTTGACCTTCTGAGCTTAGTAGACACTATCCTTTTCCTTGCTAACCTTTTGAGCTTGGTAGACACTGTACTTTGCCTTGCTGACCTTCTAAGCTTGGTAGACTCTATTAGATGACTAATATGACATTTTTGTGACATCAAAGACAACACACAATTGAACAATTATATCCAACAATCATATTACTTGGCATGTACTGTCTAGACAATTATGCTCAGTATGCTTTGATCACTTGGCTCACACTAATTGCTTGGCTTACTCTAGTCACTCAGCATGCACTATGTAATTGGCGTGCACTATAATTTTGCTAGATAGTGACTAAGTATTTTGTCAGTACCTTTTCAAAAGAAAATGAGATCAATAATCTCCCCCTTTAACATGAGTGTCAAAAACATTTTGTCATGGCATATACATCCTTATTTTGGGCATAAGTCAGACAATGTATGTTCATTGCTTGGCTTCTATACAAAACTTTACAAATTTCAAAATTTGCATATGTATCAAAAATGTTGTCTATCTTCCATACCTTATTACTCCCTTAAGTAAATACTTGATTTATGTTTCTGCTTCTAATAATGTTGCTAAGTAGATATCTTCCTTGACAAAAATTTTCTCCAAAATTTTATAATCCCCCTTTTTTGACACTTATATCATTTAGGTTATACACTAGCAGTGTGTTTGTCCAAAAAAGGCTTGTATAGCTCCAAAATAATCTTCAAATTTGTATCCCAATTATTTTTTGTTGCATCTAAAGATTGAACTTGTATTTCTAGCTAGGTAGCAAGGTCAACTAAGCCATAATGTGTAGAAAGATGGGTATCTTTCTTCATTAGAATTAATTCCTTGTGCAATACGTCCATGTGAGGTGTTAACATGGATTGGATATTGATCAAAGTAGATCTAATATTAGTATCATTTTCTTACAACTCAGCAAGCCTACTCTAAGTTTTTAGTAACTGCTAAAAATGTAATTGACTATTACCAAGAGATTGTTTCAGTGTGGTACCTATGAGTTGCAAATCTCTTTGCATCTAGTCAATAGCATGTTGTGTTTCCTTGGTGAATATGTCTACATTGCATAGCTTTTTGTATAGAGAGAAAATATTCTCTAACACCTTTTTTACATTTTCCATCTTGGTTGTTAGATCAACCTGTCTAAGTGCAAGGGCACTAGATATATTTTCCAGAACTTTTCTATGAAACTTCCTTTCATACCATTCTAATAATTTTACATTTGTGTCTAGGTTTTCATCCTTAATCTTGACCACAATGTTGACAAGTTGCTCTATAATAGGCTTATCTTCATGTATATCTAGGAGGCTGAAAGCATCAATGTATATATCTTTGATTTCATGCAAGACTTGCTTCTGCTTGTGCTCCCTCCTTAGGATTTATTTCCTTTTCTTTCGTTGTAGAGAATCCTAAAGAATACTCATTTCTTTAATAATGATTTTCAATAGATCAAACTTGTGTAATTCAATCACTTCATCTAAGTTGTTATCCTCAAATGATGTAGTGTCAATTCACTCTTTGGTGTATTGGGATTTGGCCTTGATATTTGCAATGGGGTGTCCTTTGTACTCGGCCTCTAAAGAGTTTGATTGCTAAGAGTAGATGTAGAATATGGTAAAGTAACCAATGTTTGTATAGAAATTTTCTCCTTAGGTGTAGTAGTCAACTTGTCATATTTAGTCCTTTCTCCCTCTTTCAGTACTTCACCTTGTGATGGTTGAATGGGTTTAAGACTTGCTTCCTTACCCTTGTTCTCTTTAGTTCCATCCTTGTCAATGATCAATATCACTAGTAAACTTGAACTATTTAGGCTTGGAAATGATGTAGTTGTTGGTTGTGCCTCTATCTCTTTCATCTGAATCACAACTATAGGCATTATAGATTGTGCCTTTGTAGTTACAATTTGATGTCCAAGGTTTACACTTTGATATTTTTATAGATCTAGTGAATCTTTCTCTTTTTCCTCTATAGTTGATGGGGGCACATTTAGTGTAGCTTTTTAGTTCTCCCTTGAAAATGTAATTTATGCCTTCTTTATTTTATCTACAATCACCAATACTAGATTTGAGCACAAAATAGTGGCATTGGTAGAGTCTTTTTGTAGCTTCTTCAAATCATCCTTAGTCAAAGGATTAACATTATGAGATGTATTATTACGAACATCCTTGATAATAACTGATTCTTGTTGACTCTCCTGGTCTTCATGTGGGGGACTAGCACTTGGCAATTGAACATCTTATACATCATGTTGTTCTTCCTCTGCTACTTTGTGTATACCATCTATAGTATCTTCCTTCACTAGATCATCTTTTGCAGTATCTATGACTTCTTTCTCACCTTTCTCAATTATAGATTTTGTGGATAACCCATACATAGATTTCCAAATCAGTGTGCTCTTAGTTACCACATCTTCTACTTGCTTCTTTAGTATATGAAATGCTCTATATTTTGGAGCATATTTTCCTTTATGTTTCTCTATTTCCTTAGAAATCATATGCTTATCCAAAGAAAGTATAACTTTGGGCTAATGTAGCCTCTCTTATTTTCTTTTTAGTAGTTAAACTATATTGCCACTTTTTCTTAACTCTATCATATAAGATCTTTGGTATGGAGTTGGCAATCTCTAGAGGAGTGGTCTTGAATGTTACCATCATATCGTATATGGCCTCCTCAATATTATTCTTGTCTACACTTCCTAACTTATCAAAATTTATATGAGTGAAACCTACCAAATCTACATTAATCTTAATATTTTCACATAAGTTGTCAATGTTAGATAAGGATTATGGCTTACCACTTTGAATTGACTTATGTCATCTAACGCAATCTTCTCTTCATCTAAATCCTCTTGAGTCTTGTATTTCTTTCTCAATCTCTTCAAAGGCTTGCTTGGCTCTTTTGTGGAACTTTCTCTTTTTCCTTTAGCCTTTGGTGTTTCTTTTGCTTGTGTAGTGGTTGCCCTTGTGCTTGACCTTATTAAAGGCACAACTAGCTTTTTTTGTGAATGCCTCACATTCTTCTTTGGTTTTTCCACTACCTATTTCTTTACTTTCCTCTTCTTCTTAGTTGCATTGGGTGCTTCCCTAGCTTCTTCTTCCTTGACACCTTTTTCTTTACCCAAACCTTGAGTGAGCTCAAGTGGTCCTTGACCTTCTTCCTCTACCTCATCATCATCATCATCTTCTTCTTCTACACCTTCTCCATATTCCTCTTTCAATTTCTTTACAATTTTATTCTATTTCATTATGACAAAGGAAATCTACAAGTTAATAGTTATCCTAGACTTTGCCTCCTTATAATTACCAAAAGATGTAGCATCCTTGTCAATCTCCTATACAAATAGTGGATTAATGGTTCTTGAACCCTCATCAACATTTATTTCAAATGGTAGGGGTCTCAACCATCTAACCTTAAGTATAGCTTCCTACACATATGTGTAGTTGGCCTTCACTACAAAACATATACCATTGTAGTGTTGTTCTACTAGGGATACATGTATTCTCAACTTTTGTTTCATTGACTTCTTGATGTCCTCAAAATAGCTTGTCATAACAGAATCAAAAATATCTCCTAATTGTTCAATAAACTCCTTTATCTGTTGAGTAACTAACTTGTTTGACTTACAAACAATTTTTCCAAAATTAGGGAATGTGTTTTGCACATAAAAGAATGTGCACATGATAAATGAGCCAAAATTACACTCTAAACTCTTTTGCTTCCTAATTTCTTTGAAATTCTCTGATAGTTGTTGAAGCTATAACTCAGCTAGGTTGTAGGAATGATCACATTTTACAATCTTGTAGCCTAGGTCAACTACCACGTAGAATACACTATTCAATAGGCTTGACTAAAAGAATTTGTGTGCTATAACTCTAACTGCAAACATTGCCAGGGGATCTAAAATTGTATCAACTGGCATCCCTCTTTTATTCTACATGGCTTCAATGTTCTTTTCAATAACTTTCTTTACATTGCTTCTCATACTCTTTGGTTTATCTAGGGTAGAGTACCCTGATACTCAGTGTACAATCCTCTTTGAAATCCTAGTTGGTCCATTTTCTAACCATATCTAATTGTCATGTATATGGCTCAATACAATATTAATTCACTTATTTTTTAAAATGTGGAGAAAATATAGGGCATGAGTTAACCCTTTTCTCTCAGCGATCTTGTTTTCTTCCCTCAAAACACCATTATCACATAGCTTCTTATAGGTTTCCCTAATATCCATCTCTCCAACCTCACCAACCTTGTAAGTGTAACAACATCACACATCCTGAATCATTAAAACCTATGGTAGTATCATGGATAACACACCAAATAGATCTCCCTTATACGTGACCTCAAGAATTGTATGGAATGGGGATTGTCTCAAATCATTGCTAATTAACTAAGTATTGAAAACTTCCTTCCCCCCTTTCCTAACTATTGTTGAAGAACTAGCTGTGATATTGATTCTCTACAGTTTGTGAAATATGAAACAATGTAACTCGACACACACTAAATACCTCTCAAATCTAATGAATGATGTTGAGTTGTAGGAGAATCTAGTTCACAAACATTTGAATCTCCTTTTGCTAACCACCTTCATACTCTTTGTGCTCTTCAAACTCTATTAGGTGCAAATGAGTCAAAAATCAACTATATAACCCTTCAAATTTGGCATTAATTTCTTAGTGCTTACATAGTTGTAAACTTCACTACCATAGAATTTTCAACATGCTCAGCTAACATAGCATACTTGGCTATCACTAGCATATCTCTAATAACTCAGCTATAACTAAAATTTTCCAAATGCTCAACAATAACATAGAAAAAACATAACAATAGAATATCTCATACTTCTAATCACTTCATTGCATCTTGATTCATGCATATATAATCCTTTCAAATCTTAGATAATTGGAATTGATGCATAATATCATATTTCAAATATCAATTCCACACATTCCTTTGATTGCCTAGTTGGGGGTGATTTGATCACTTGATCCATTGGATAAAGTGATCTCATCTTGATTCGATGTGATGTAATCTTCCTTCTTTTTCCATGTCTTGTTCATCCACATCTTCACCTTTTCAACATCAACCTTTCTTTTACCTTTGTTGAATTCATTTCTTGGTTTACATGACTAAGTTGGACAGTTTCTGGTGACATGACCAATTTTAAGACAACCAAAGCATACAATTTCATTCAACCATCTATTATAATTGCCTTTAAAGTGTGTTCTTATGTAATTTTTAGGAATCTAACCATATTCTTGGTAATAGTAACAACTATACCTTGTGTTGTAATACCAATCATAAGAATTTCCATTGTGATGTCCCTTTGTCTTTTTGTTTGATGCCTACTTGGATTTGGATCTACATTCATATGCCTTGTGTCCATATTTCTGACAGTTGTAACAATAACCTTCAAATCTCTAAGTGTTGGTGGTCTTGATCTTGCACTCATGAGCCTAATGTCCTTGCTTATTGTATTTATGATAGTGTCCCTTGAATTTCTTCTTAGGGTTCTGATTTAGAATGTTTCTCTGGCAGACATTTGTTGTGTAATCCTATTTTCCACAATGATGACACATGGGCTTAATGTTTTTTCCTTTATTGTTCCCCTATTCCCCACTTTTAGATGATTCTCCTTTTTTAGTTGTGAAATAGCCTAAACCAGTAGTGTCATTGATTCACCTTGGTTCTTCCATTAATTTTTCAAAGTACTTGATGGCTTCACTAGGCATGTTAAGCTTTTCTTTTTCAATCTTCAATTCATTCTGCAATAGGGTATTTTGTGTTTCCAAATTTTTAATCTCAATGTCTTTCCTATTTAGTTTTTGATTTATAATCATCAGCTAATTCATCATATCTAATTGAATGTTTGACAATCTCTGTACATCTAATTACTTCTCCTCAAGTCTATTAGCCAATAGTCTTTTGTCCTCTTTAATCATCTCTCTATCTTCTTCAGCTTTCTTTTTCTATTAAGTTGTTTTACACAATAGTATTGATTGTGCTTATTCTAATTTTAGATTCCCAACTTCTTCACTTAAGGCATTGTTCGTTTCCATGAGATCTACAATTATTGCATCAAAATCTTCTAATTTTCTATCCTCAAATAATCTAGTAGTGTCTACTTCTTGATATTGAGTGTCATCTTGTTGAACATGTATTTCCTTTCTTCTCTTTAGTGAATGTTGTAGTTCATTTCTTGCCTTCTTGAGTTGATGTAGGGCAAGTTGTATTTCAATCTTCTGGTTCTCAATAGTCTTTCCCAATTTGTAGGCTTACATCTTCAAGATCTTACCTCCAAAGTTGTGAAACTTTCTTTCAAAAGAACAAAGCTTTGATACCAATTGTTGGAAATACCAATAGGAAGGTAAGTTCGAAGAGGTGGGGGGTGAATCAAAATTTAAAACATTTTCCTCTCAAACACATCACCATCATGCATCTCATAACTTAACATACATCACATCCATAATATAAAGTAAATAACACATAACACAATAAAATTTGGTTACCTAGAAACCCTTGAAGGAGAAGGTAAAACTAAGGTGGGGATGACACCCACAAATCTTCACTATTGCAATTGTAAAGTGTGGCCAATTATGGCTACAAAGTTTTGATCATAAACTATGATCTACCATGTAAAGGATTTATCCTGTTAAAGGCTTACAAGACTGTTAGGTCTCACCTTGACTAAAGGATTTCAAACTCACAATTAAGTAAGTACTTTGTTAAGAGATTTACAATAGCTTATTAGCACTACTCTGTTAAGAGAATTACTTTGTATCACCTATTAGAATGATTCAGCACCTGATCTCCAGTTAGCACCTTTCTACTTAATGTTATATCTTCTCTTTACTAGTTGTCTCTTGATCCTTCTGATCAGATATATCCTTTCTAAACCTCTCACTGCTTGTCTCTATTTCTCTTAGACTGATTCTTCTTTGCATAACCTTTTCATAGTCATCATAGCCATCATAGCCACCATGAATTATCTCTATATTCTTATCATTTATTTCCTCATGCATGGGTAAAATTATTAGGGTTTACCTTCCTTAAATAGACATTGGTGAAGATGGGCTAGGTCAAAATCAACGGTTATGGTTGATCCATATTGTTGCCTTAAGCTTCCCTAAATTTGATTGGTTGCATGCATTATATAGGAATTTATAATATGATTCCATACTTATCTCTTATAATCATAAATTCATGATTATGTTGGCCCAAAAATGGTTTACATAGTAGTTTGTGCCATGAAAAACAACTATGTCAAAAACTATTTACTCGACATCCAAGGCCTCTGATGCTTGGCCTTCAATGTGCTCTTTATGCTATAACTTGACTTCTATATAACTCAACACTTACTATTACTTAACACCTAAATCACTTAGCATGTATAAAATGCTCGACACTGGAGTGACTTGGCACATACTATCTACTTGATCCATACTAGTGCTTGGTACTGACTAATCATATTACTCAATATGGACTATGCACTTGGCTTGCACTATAATTCTACTAGATAGTGACTAAGTGTTTTGTCACTGCCTTGTCAAAACCAAAATGAGATCAACATGCCCTATCATAGTATCTCAATGGTAAAAATGGGGAGATCATTCTCAAGTCCAAATCTTGAACTTGAGCCTAATTTGTATTAAAATATAGGACAAGTATCTCATTCCTGAACCTTCCAAAAATGTCAAGATGATGTGAATTTGAGATCCTTGCCTTTGAGTTTAATTTTAGACTTTATCTTTTTAGTCGAGTTTTCTTATTGGTGTATGTGGTGTCTTTTGTGATTTTAAAGTCTAATTAAATCAACCCCAAGGTAATTTTTAAATGGTTTAATTTAACAATACTTTTAGGAGAGAGAATATTATTTTATTACATTTAATTAATTGAGAAATTAATTGAAAAGATTTTATTGAAAGTCTAATCTTAGAAATTAAAGAAACTAAAATTGTTAAGGCCAAATTTGATGTAATTATATTTGTTTAATTTAACAATAATAAATTTAGAATTTATATTTAAATAATAGTATTTAAATATTATGATTAGTTAAAAGAATAAATATATTTTCTAAAAATAACTTGCTAATTAAAAATGAAGTGGAAACTAATTAAATAACCATTGTTCAAATTAAAATTACTAAGTGTGCACAAGGAAATGAAATAAATTAAAATAATAAAAGATTATTTTAATGAGAGGTCTTTACATGTTAGTAAAACTAGAAAACCCTAGGCAGGTTTCGAGTCTTTATTAAGAGATTCAAACTCATTTCTCCACACAAAGGTTTAGAGGAGAAAATTTGGAATCGAAAGACAATAATTTTCTAAAGGACCTAGGAGACATGAATTTGCAAGCACTAAGCAATTGCTAGGTTGATAGCATTAGATTGAGGTAAGTTTTGTAGGAAATCTCTTTAAAACTTCTTTATTTTTTGTGTTTGTTATGTCAATATTGCTTATTGAAAATATACTAAAAATTGAAACCCTTTTTTGTGATGCTTGTCCATTGTTATTAAATTTTTTGGGAGAAAACAAGATATAAACCCTTATTAGAAAAGCTTGGATTTAGAAAATTAATTCATGGTTAGGGTTTGGAAAATGAGAAAAGATGGTTATTATTTAGATTGTATTGGTTGACAAGAATTCCTCTATCAAATTTATATTAGGAAAGTTTTAAAATATATATATATATATATATATTGGATGGGGCAGGGGCACCTCCCACCCCCCTTATTTTATGCTACACATGTTGTGAGACACAACAACAAAACTTATCATGGCTGCCACACCAAGCACATGACAGTGTTGCCACAACTACTCTATTAGCCAAAACAACTTTGGTGCCCATGCTACATGAAAATGACCCCCTTTAGGGGTTCATTTTTTTAAAATCATATTTATAAAGTCTTTATTTATTTATATTTTCTTTAAAATATATATTTATTATTAAATATTTTTTATATTATTAAAAGAGTTATATTTAATATTATTTAAATTTAGTTTAATTTTAATTAATTTTTTATTATAAATTAATGGCATTAAATTTAGTTATTATTAATTAAATTTAATATATTTTAAATATGATTATTATTTAATTTTACTATAATTAGATTTAAGATATCATCAAATACAAATTTTATGCAATTATTAAATAAAGTGATTACCCATGTTAAATATTATTACTATTTCTCTAGTTAATTATATTATGCTTAGATCAATACATAGCTTATAAATGGAAAACATGGATTCTTAAACTATGGAAATGAAAATTTTATTTTATGATTAAACTAAACTTGGAAAAATATATCTACTGGAAAAAAATTACAAACAAAAACTTAACTTTTACCCAAATCAAAATTCATGGAGTTTGTACTAAAACTTCATGGTTGTGTACTACACTTGTTGTAATGTCTTTTGTGATGTTATGTTTTATTTGGTGATGGGTCTAGGAAAGCTTGTAGTTGGCCAAATCATGAATGTTTACTACAGGCAAGGAATTGTGAGTATGTTTTTTAGTGACTTATGTCACGTGTGATTCTATATGTGCTTTTGTGTGGATAGCCAGTATTTCTATGTAAGTTTACTTGTTTCGGTTTTCTTGATGTAACCTTTGAGGTTTTGATCCATGATCTATTTCTGATTCTAGTTTCTTGTATAAGACTAATGTGATTATTGTGATTTGATGAGATGCACTTTATGAACTTAGGTTAGGTCATCTATTTGTATGTTGAGTAATGTATTGTGATGGGGACTAAAGCCTTAAAGAGACTGCCAAGATAACCCATTGTAAGTTATCTTTATAAGTGATAACAATTTTATTAATGGGGTTTGGAATGAATTAAAAAGAGTTAGTATATTGCCTCACCCATGCCTCAAATGCTAGTACAACCTAGGATGGGAATAGAGAGGATACTTGATGGATACAAATACTACATAGAGTCATAGAGATCAGAGTTCTGAGAGACTTCCATGATAACCTTAAAGTTGACTCATGTGATGATACTTGTTCACATGCATATTAGGTTTCCTACTTGTTTTTGTTTGCCTCTAGAATTAGATGGTTCATTTGTGTTCATAGTACCTTTGAGATACAAATCTATCAGGATTCCTTGACCTAGATTCTTGTTACAACTTTTGGATTATTATTTGTTTGGGGTTTAAGAATATCTCCTTAGCATGGTGGGAGTGGACCATTTAGGTTCCATGAGGTTGGGTGGTAGTGATTCTTATACCATTGAGATCCAACAACTGGATGAAGATGCTATATGTACCTTATGCAATTTCTTTATTCTTCTTATCTTGTGGTTATGGTCTAAAGTCATACTCTGGTATTTTGTACTTTGGTTATTTGAGATCCTATGAGATGTTGTATCTTATCATGATGTATAATCTTTTAGCATTTCATAGCTAGTGACATGTGTAGAGGATGAGTTTGCATTCCAATTATGCCACATCACATCTTATGTACTTGTATATTATTTCATGTGATTTTGTACATGTGATTATTCTATGACATGGACTTTGTTTATTTATCATACTTAAAATTAATAAAACTTATGTGTGTGATTCAATGTTATGGAACCCTTGGGAGATGTGACTACTATTGTATTGCTTATATAAGTAAGTGAGTTATTGCTTCCATGTTGTTATCTCTTGATTGTTTTAATCTTTAAAAAAATGTCTAACAAACATAGTAACATTAACATTATAGGTTAATTTATCTTGGGTTCCTTAGTAGGGCATTATAGGTCTTGATTTTACTTATATGACTGATTCAATACTTCTGGGGGGCATCTTGATTCCTCCATTCTTGTCACATGTACTCTTATGCATCTCTCTCTCTCTCTCTCTCTCTCTCTCTCTCTCTCTCTCTCTCTCTCTCTCTCTCTCTCTCTCTCTCTCTCTCTCTCTCTCTCTCTCTCTACTAGTATATTTGGTGTTAATTTTCAACCTTATACCATTTTTAGTAGATTTGGTGTTAATTTTCAACCTTATACCATTTTCCATTTGATTTTAATTTTTTTTTTTGTTAAGATCTTGTGTTGGTTGAAAATTTGACCAACATGAGTTTGTTTGGTTGAAATTTTGACCACATGGATTATAAACAAAAAGAGAGAGAAAAGTGTGTAGGATGAGGGATTGAGCTCATTTCTCTAGTAAGTCATTTACTCCATACCACTTTGAATGCATGTTATAAGTTACAATATTTTGAATGCAAGTAAATGCAAGAGGAGGTTATAAGTTGTAGGATTTTGAACTAGAGCCCAACCATCAAGTGAATGGTAGAAAGCGCGTCAATGCATAAAACCCTCATTTTGAACCAAAGACAAACCTTGATAGCCGTGAAATGAAAAGAAAGAGAGCTTGAGGAAAAAAAACTAAAACCCTACAAAATTACTAGCTCATACCTATGGATCAGTGCCTATTATCTTCTACTACTTCTAGTTAAGAAATTGGTGGGGATTCTACTACTATTAGCATGATAATATTGTAAATTCTTTTGGTCAACATGAATGCTAATATTATAACTTGTTTTGGACCTTGGTACATGAAAATATCATTGTTTGGGAGCTTGCATTTTTTTGGATGTTGTTTCCAAATGTGCTTTTGAAGTCATAATACATTTCTCAGTCAGAGTAGAGTATATGAAATATGGGCTCTAGTGTTATAGGTACAATGGGGGAGGTGGACAAGACTAGGTGCATTAAGTATCTATTGACTAGTAATAACTGATGAAATTTTTTGATCCCTAATTTGATTCTCAAAGATAAATTGTGTTCTTTGATTGAAGATCATATCAACATGTGGTAGATTTTATGAGAGATCATTATGGCATTGGCCACTCTGTAAATCAATCTCCTTAAACTTACTTCTTGTACACCAATTTGTAGATGTCAAAACACAAGTACAACATTGTAATGTCCCCTTTCTAGCATTCATAGCATGATGTTGTTGTTAGCCTATTTCCCCACAGTCCCGTAGGCTAACTAGGACATTAAAGGGGCTTAGAGGCCATTTGACCTAGACAGTTTCAATTGCAGGTCTTTCTGAGGGGTTCTGGGGCAACTTTGGGCATACTTACTATTTATAGTAAGTCATCTTGGACATGGTCGGACATTCAGTCATAGTGGTATGTCGATGGTAATTGTTTAAAATTGACAGGAAAACTTATTTATCATTGATAAGATTTGTTATGCATTGATAAAGCCATTTTATAAAGTTAAATTTAAATATTTAACTTTATTAATGCATAGACTATAGTTTGTGGGAAATATTTAAATTAAAAGAGTTCCCTTTATTTTTATAACACATTAGAGACATAAGGTACATAAAGGGAGTTATGTTTTATCCCACATTGAGAAAACGAAGGATTGAGCTCTTGTGAGAACACTATAAAAGAAATGGAAGAGCTTTTTTTTGTATGCTTGGATGAAGATTAATGTTATGTTGTTGGATATTTGATTATCGGGCTTGGAGGACGGAATCCCTCTTTGCTAGCATTCTCTTCGCTATTGGAAGACACATTCAGGAGGATCAAGGGTGTTTTCACTTCAGGAAACACACTGGGTTTCATTTGGGGCGTTTGCATAAAGAAATTTACAAGGGTTTGAGGTGCAGATCTAAAGTTAGTTATTGCTATAGTGCCGCATGAACAGTATTTTGCTACAGTCGTCATGAACAATATTTTACTACAGCATGGCGTGAACAGTGTTGGTATCAAGTTTACTTGTTTTTCTGGCTGATTAGAAGTTTGGAGGGCTGGCCGACTACATCTGCAAAACACTACGGCAACTAATTCCAGGTTTCTTCTGTCAAATTTTGATATTTTGCATAATAATTGTTGAATACAAGTCTGAATAGTTGTTGCAGCCTTTAAGGCAGCTGTAAGTGCACATCTACATTTAAAAATCACCCTTTATTAGCAGATTGAAAGAGTTTCCAGATTTTTCATATACTATTGAATGTGTGCCAAGTGTTTGTGAAAATGTTATGATGTGTATTATGCATTTTAATGTCACTTCATAGTTGTTCATAAATCTACTCATTGGAAAGCAATTTATTGAGGAAATCAGCTTTATGAGTTTGCATACAAAGTGTTTGACAATATTCCTTAAGTTAAATTTCTGCAAGTCAAAGTTCAAATCAGGGGAGGATATTACAGTGGTATCAGAGCTATAAGTCCTGCCATCCTGTGGAGGTCTTATAGGAAATTTGGAACTGGCGGATAGAGGGGAAAGTGTTTGATGAAATGTTAAAACACTAAAATTAGAGCATTTATGTTTGAGCATGCGACAGGGGTCTTATAATTTTCACAATACCAGAGCAAGACAAATTAGGAGTTCAGACCTGCAAAGCAAACAGTCTAGTTCATCTGTACAGGGGGGTATAGAATCCAGTCATACAAACACAGCAGAGGTATTCTTTGATCAAGATAGCAATATAGGTGACCAAGATGATAGGAATACAAGATTAGGTGGAGGCGGGAATGTCGGTCCAAAGCCTGGAGAGGAAAGATTCTTACAGTTATTAGAGACCTTGGTACAGGGTCAGCGAGTAGCAGAACAAAGGGCACAGGAAAAAAATTAGAGATTGGATCTTATGATGCAGATGATGACTCATCAAATGGGGTTGAATGTTAACATGGGTGGAAGAAACAATCAGAATGGAAATGATTAGGATGGGACACATAATGGAGATGAACAAGTTGGGAACAATTTTGGTCATGCACCCCAGCGAGCTAGGACAGTGAGTTCAAGGCCCATGATTCCTACATTTCCTCCTAGAGCTCCAGAGCAGCTCGTACCAGAGCCCTAGATTACTGATATACAGGACCAGTTGAGGAGAGATTGGGAAGTCGGAGGGCCAGATTTTACTGCTGTAATTACCTTTAGGGAGTATATGGATGTGCAGATGAAACATATGCCACGTGGACATGACAGGAACCAGAGCTATGAGCTACGGAAGAAAGTAGGGAGACTTGAGTTACCATATTATGATGGCTTAGGAAAGTCTACAGCAAGAGTTTGGGTTTAAAAGCTTGACACATACTTTCAATTGAACCCTATGCTCGAGGAAGAAGCTATTACGTACACAACAATTCATCTGGATGGGTTAGCACACGAGTGGTGGCATCATGGTATGGTCACTATGGGACATGCACACATTACCTCATATGTGGAGTTTACAGAGAGGCTGATTGAACGTTTTCATAGGAAGGATCCAGAACTCCATTTCAAGGAGTTAGCTTAGCTTAAACAGTGGGGATCATTGGAAACATACATTTCAGAGTTTCAAAAACTTGCAGTGTTAGTAACAGATGTATCTGAATGGAGGATACTAGTTCTATTTATGGATGGGTTAGCTGATCCATTGAGAGGATGGATTAAAGCTCTCAACCCTCCCACTTTGCAGGAAGCCATTAAGAAAGCTCGTGACATGGATTCCTCTTCATCTTCAAAAAATAAATTCCAAGCAAAGAGTTTCCCTTCAAGGAAAGATAAGGACAGGAAACCTTTTCATAAAGAGGTTCAGCCAGCTAAGGAGGAAAGTAAGAGGTTGGAAAATGAGACACTTAATGATCTCAGGAAGAAGAAGCTTTTTTTTCATTGCAGGGAGCCTTGGGATTTGTCACATAAGTGTCCATTGAAAGCAAAAGCTAAGCAGATGGAGTACTTTTCAGCCGAAGAGTCAGTAGATGGAGATTCAGAGTAGTCATCCAAATGAGATGGAGATGATGATAGTTCTTCACAGGAGGAAGCACGTGGTGATAGCACGATAGCTCAGTTGTCAAGTATACAGGAGGCCGTCATTTTCAGAGTTAGGGGAACCTTGGATGGATAGAGAGTTGTGGCACTCATTGATACAGGGGCGACACATAACTTCATTGATGAGGAGTTTGTGACACGCAGAGGGCTACATACAGAGGAGCATAGGGGATTTAAGGTGAGGGTTGCCGATGGCTTCAAAATTGAATGTACCAAGAAAATCTCCAACTTGCAGCTTCATTTGGGAGATTATGACATGACAGGAGATTTCTTTGTGGTCAACATTGGTGATCAGGATATGGTGCTTGGGATGAACTGGATGAAGTCTCTGGTAGAGTTTACATTTAACCTTAAGAAAATGGAAATGAGGTTTGAGGCAAATGGTAAGAAGATAGTGCTCAGAGGCTTTTCAGATGGGAGACTTCGAGTGGTGTCACTCAAGCGGATGCAGAGTTTCTTTAGACATGATCAGGTGCAGTGGGCAGCAGAGTTTAGAGTAATGCCTGAGATGACAAAGCAGCATAAACAAGAGTATCCACCTAATGTACAAAAAATAATAACCAAACATACTAAGGTGTTTGGTGAGATACCTCCAGGGAGACCCCCAGATAGGGGAATCGAGCATGTTATTGAATTAGAGGAAGGGGCTAAGCCAGTTATCATCACACCTTACCTCCATCCAAAGAGATGTAAGGATGAAATAGAAAAGGCAATTAAGGAGTTGATTGACATGGGGCACATACGGCCAAGCAAAAGTCCTTTCGCTTCTTCAGTAGTATTGGTGAAGAAGAAGGATGGTACAATGAGGATGTGCATTGATTATAAGGAGCTAAACAAGAAGACAATCAAGAACCGATACCCTATCCCGCGCATCGATGAGCTTATTGATGAATTTCATGGTGCATGCTACTTCTCCAAGATTGATTTGAGATCCGACTACCATCAGATACGGGTTAGAGAGGTGGATGTGGAGAAGACAGCTTTTAGATGCCACTATGGACATTTTGAGTTCTTAGTCATGCCCTTTGGGTTGACAAATGCCCCTGCCACTTTCCAGTCCTGCATGAATAGAGTGTTTAGAGATCAGTTGAGGAAGTTTGTGTTGATATTTTTTGATGATATACTGATATACAGCTGTACTTGCGAGGAACATTTGAAGCATATTGATACAGTGCTCAGTATTCTAGAGAGGGAGTCATTATATGCCAAGATGAGTAAATGTGAGTTTGGGATGATAGAGTTGCTCTATCTAGGGCATATTATTAGTGCAGGAAGTGTTCGGGTTGACCCAGACAAGATCAGGGCCATTCTGGATTGGCCACCACCGAGGAACACTTCACAACTCAAGGGATTTCTCGGGCTTTGTGGGTTCTACTGCAAATTTGTGAAGGGATTTTCACAGATAGCAGCACCACTTATAGATTTGACACAGAAAGATAGTTTCAAGTGGTCAGAGAGGGCTCAGGATTGTTTTGACAGGTTTAAGAAGCTGATGAGTACATGTCCTATTTTAGCCATTCCAGATTTCACCAGGCCCTTTGAGCTGCAGTGTGATGCCTCGGGAGAGGGCATAGGAGTTGTTCTCATGCAAGACAAACATCCCATCGCATATGAGAGTAGAAAATTATTAGGTGTGGAGAGAACCTATAGCATCTACGACAAAGAGATGCTAGCAATCATGCACGCGCTAGCTAAGTTCAGGCAGTACTTAGTGGGAAGCCGGTTCACAGTAAAAACAGATCATAATAGCTTGAAACATGTCCTTGGACAGAAGGACCTTAATGACAGGCAACAAAAATGGGTGAGTAAATTATAGGCCTATGATTTTGACATAGCCTATGTCAAAGGGAAGAAAAATATTGTTGCAGATGCTTTATCTAGAAGGCCTCATTTGCTTGTTGTTGGGATAGTCATGGATGATTGGAGAGAGATGATCTTGGCAAAATATGCTAAGGATAGTTGGGCATCTAGCATTATTGAGGGAGCTATTCAAGATAGTCGATACACTGTCGTAAATGATCTGATCATCTACAAGGAAAGGATTTATTTAGTACCCAGGTCTGCTATGAAGCAGAAGATTTTGAGGACATTTCATGATTCACCAATGGCAAGACATCCCAGATTCTTTAAGACATATTGGCAGGTGAGAGAGTGCTTCACTTGGAAAGGAATCAAATCAGAGGTGCTTCAGTTTGTGAGGGAATGCCCTGTGTGTTAGCAGAACAAACAGGAACATTCTTTTCTGGGTGGTTTACTACAGCCCCTACCCATACCAGAGAAGAAGTGGGATAGCATTTCCATGGATTTTATCATAGGCCACCCCAAGGCACAGGGTCGGGATTGTATCTTTGTTGTGGTAGACAGATTGACAAAATTTGCACATTTCTTTGCAATTTCGTCTACATATTCAGCAGCACAAACAGCAAAACTATTTTTTTGAGAGGTATTCAAACTACATGGGATACCACAGAGCATAGTCAGTGACAGAGACAGCAAATTTATGAGCCACTTTTGGTAGGATTTGTTCAGGTTATGTGGAACAGAGCTCACTTCGAGTACCAGCTACCACCCCTAAACTGATGGGCAGACAGAGATAGTGAACAAATGGGTTGAGGGGTACCTTCGAAACTACATTGCAGGAGAGCAGAAGGCTTGGGTGAAGTGGCTACATCTAGGGGAGTACTACTATAATCCCTCTTTCTATATGTCTATTCAAATGTCCTCTTTTATGGCACTGTACGGGTATGATGCTCCTAATTTTTTGGATTTTTTATTTGGGGACAGCAGGGTGCCTAAGGCCAAGGATACTTTGCAGGAGTGCTAGGACATTATGCAATCCTTGAAGAAAAATTTGCAAAAAGCACAAAATTAGCAGAAGCAATATGCTGATCAACACAGGGTTGAGAGGTCTTTTGAGGTGGGAGATATGGTGTACCTCATGTTACAACCATATAGACAGTCCTCTCTCAAGAAGAGTGGAGCAGAGAAATTGAAACCACGCTACTATGGACCGTTCAAAGTAATCAAGAGAGTGGGCGAAGTAGCTTATGAGTTGGAGTTGCCTGCAGATAGTAAAGTGCATAATGTGTTCCATGTGTCATGCCTTAAGAAGGCATTGGGTCACAATGTGGTGCCTTTAGTAGTATTGCCACCTCTTGATGATGAGGGAAAGCTTATCTTGGTTCCCGAGGCCATACTTGACTCCAGGGAGAGGGTGCTTCACAGGAGGACTATCAGGGAGTATCTAGTGAAGTGGAGGAACCTACCTGTCGAGGATGCTACTTGGGAAAATGAGCAGATATTGCAGCATCCAGAGCTGAAATTGCTTGAGGACAAGCAATTTTGGGAAGGGTGGACTGTAATGTCCCCTTTCTAGCATTCATAGCATGATGTTGTCATTAGCCTATTTCCCCACAGTCCTGTAGGCTAACTAGGACATTAAAGGGGCTTAGAGGCCATTTGGCCTAGACAGTTTCAATTGCAGGTCTTTCTGAGGGGTTCTGGGGCAACTTTGGGCATACTTACTATTTATAGTAAGTCATCTTGGACATGGTCGGACATTCAGTCACAGTGGTATGTCGATGGTAATTGTTTAAAATTGACAGGAAAACTTATTTATCATTGATAAGATTTGTTATGCATTGATAAAGCCATTTTATAAAGTTAAATTTAAATATTTAACTTTATTAATGCATAGACTATAGTTTGTGGGAAATATTTAAATTAAAAGAGTTCCCTTTATTTTTATAACACATTGGAGACATAAGGTACATAAAGGGAGTTATGTTTTATCCCACATTGAGAAAACGAAGGATTGAGCTCTTGTGAGAACACTATAAAAGAAATGGAAGAGCTTTTTTTTGTATGCTTGGATGAAGATTAATGTTATGTTGCTGGATATTTGATTATCGGGATTGGAGGACGGAATCCCTCTTTGCTAGCATTCTCTTCGTTGTTGGAAGACATAGTCAAGAGGATCAAGGGTGTTTTCACTTCAGGAAACACACTGGGTTTCATTTGGGGTGTTTGCATAAAGAAATTTACAAGGGTTTGAGGTGCAGATCTAAAGTTAGTTATTGCTATAGTGCCGCATGAACAGTATTTTGCTACAGTCGGCATGAACAGTATTTTGCTACAGTACGGCATGAACAGTGTTGGTATCAAGTTTACTTGTTTTTTCAGCTGATTAGAAGTTTGGAGGGCTGGCCGACTACATCTGCAAAACACTACGGCAACTAATTCCAGGTTTCTTCTATCAAATTTTGATATTTTGCATAATAATTGTTGAATACAAGTCTGAATAGTTGTTGCAGCCTTTAAGGCAGCTGTAAGTGCACATCTACATTTAAAAATCACCCTTTATTAGCAGATTGAAAGAGTTTCCAGATTTTTCATATACTATTGAATGTGTGCCAAGTGTTTGTGAAAATGTTATGATGTGTATTATGCATTTTAATGTCACTTCATAGTTGTTCGTAAATCTACTCATTGGAAAGCAATTTATTGAGGAAATCAGCTTTATGAGTTTGCATACAAAGTGTTTGACAATATTCCTTAAGTTAAATTTCTGCAAGTCAAAGTTCAAATCAGGGGAGGATATTACAAACATTTGGATATCTTGTCTAGGGGATAGTGTAGGATATACTACATACCATATTCATAAGTGTTCATAGAGCTTAAAAGAGTCTAATTGAGTAGATTGTGCATCTCATCAAACATATAGTCATTACCCAAATGCTACAAATAGATTGTGATTCAAGACAAATTGCAATTTCATTTAAATAACTTTTGATTATTCAATTTTGAAACCTTGATTACATCATGCCTTATGTAAACATATCAACAAAGAAGGGGATCTCTCTATAGAAATAACAACCCCTAAAAATGGACATAACTGAACTTGTTTGTTCATATATTTAGCATACACAAACCTTAATGGTTATAATATACAAATAATGTACATTTAGTGCATAGTTGTTAAACTGGCAGACCTATGTCAACTATCCAAAAATATTTTGATGAAGGTTTGTGTTGCACGGTCCTCTCTATCTTTCTGAAATCCCACATACTGGCAGGATTATGCTCTGATACCACTTCCTAAGTTACTGTTTCCATCACAATTGGGAAAGACTACTTGTAATGTTCCTCTTAATAATTTTTAGATGTAATATTATGTAAAACAATATTATAATATAAATATGTTGAATGTCTTACCACTATGTTGAATATATCCCTCTTAAATCTCTATAGAGAGGGAGAAAGATGTCTTTGTCCAAAGTTTGTGATTGTTAGATAATTTTCAAATGTTTATGCATATGAAAAGTTTAAAAATAAGAAATCTCAAGTAGATTTAGTAATTCATCCCTCATTATATAAGCATATTTTCTAATAATATAAATGGATGATAAAATAAACAAAGTTAATCAAAAAATTACAAAACTTTGCTAACATGATCTATATACTTACTATTTAAAAAATAAAATCATTCAAATGTTCATATTACATAGTGTTAACGAAACCATCAAATTTCTAATGTATAATTTCTTAACAAAAATAATAATTTTTATAATTGTCCCTTTGTATAGACCTATGAGAAACCACCTTCTCATGTTGCCGCCTAATGTCTGAGTCTAACATATTAGTTTCCTCTTATAATATGTGTGATATAGATTCAAGTAGTAAGATTTCAATATATTGATCATTTGGTATATTATTTAGAGACAAAGTGATGATCTATTTTTCAGAGAAAAAAAATTTCATGAAGATCAACAACATTTTTAGAAAGTAAAGCTAAGGAGTCGAGTGATAAGATTTAAGAATATGATGAAATGGGTGCTTCAAAACCAATGACATAAATTATTTATTAAAAAAAAATTGTGTATATTGCATGATCTTATTATCTCCATTAGTTTCAAATCAAATATATAATACTTCCAAATAGATAGAAAAATCTTAAGACTTTAAATTTGTGTAGGTCATTTAAATATTATGAGTCCAAATAGAATAGACATACCAAAATATATAGTATAACATTTTCTTTAAAATAGGAAACCAAGATGTTTTTCATACTAACTTATTACATAAGGAAATATCTAAAATCAACTTCACAATGTGTTGTAACTTTGGCATAGGTGTTTGGACATCGATAGATTTTATTTCAGCATTCAAGTTTTCAAGATTGATCAACACCCTCACTTGTAGACCTCTCACATCAAGCACTTTCTGTACTATTTCAACACCAATGTTCTAGTTTTTGAGCTAATAGTTCTTGAGGTGCATTTTCTTGTAAAACATTAATTTTTTTGAAAAATTTACTGAGAGGCATAAATTTTTTCACAAATATAGCAAGTCTAAATTCAATGTAGATACATGTTACTCTACCAACTGAAGCTTTTTATGTAAAAGTGCAAACATTCAAGGTTGATCAAACCTAGAGAAACCACAATCAAACTTTGAGAACATGTCTTTGAAACATAAAAACTCACACCAACATAACTAAATAAAGATATACAATCACCATAAGCATAATTCCAACTCCTTAGCACAAAAAACCAACAGGCAAGAAATGTGGAGCATGTATTTCTCATAGGAAACTCTATCAAAAACTATCACACACAAGTGAATGCTCTTCTAAATTAAGATCCAAAGCACAAAATCTTGAATCTAATATCTCTAAACACTATTTAAAAACACACAAATAGAATCAATAGACTTGCAATATAGGAGAAATGAGGAAAATGTCTCACAACATCACAACATCAAAAACTCATCCAAATTCTTCTACTCAAACTTGCGACACAATACCTCTCCTACATTAAGCTAATTTCTTGGCATCTGATGATTTTGGGAGATTGACCACATACCCCTCCTAAATTAAAATATATATGGCATGCCACAAAAACCTACATAGTTGAATCTAGAAGCAAACACTCTGATATGGCATTCTTTCAAAGTGAGAATCCTATTTAGCTTTCAAAAAGATGAGAATTATGCTCTACTTTTTAGATGCATTGTTGACAATATTGTTTCCATGTACTCTAAATTTATGACATTTTCTAGTTGTTAGTGTAGATAGAAGTGCAAGCTAGTAAAATTTCACTTCAAGTGACTCACCTATAGGATCTTCTTAGCCATTGAACTAATGCACCTTGTATGGTTACTAGAGTTTCTTTAATAGTAATTCATTCCAACAAGGATCAATCCCCATCATAAAGGCATCAACATGAAATAAGTCAAGATACTCATGGACTTGATGATTCTCATACTTCTTGTATCAATATTACAGTCATAGTGTTCATGGTTGGTCCCAATCATCCCATCAACATTCACCTTCTCAAATTTGCACCATAGAAGATCCTTAATGACCAAATAATAGCAAAATCCTTCATCTCACCCTAGCTAGTTCTCTTACAAAGGTTGCTAGTGAACCTCCTAAAAATTGCAAATTATTGAAGATAACTAAATTTGATCTTGCTAGGTGGGAGCCTACTACTAATGATTAAAAAAACCCAAATATGTCGAAACTAGATGATAGTGACTCACATTCTACTATTGGTGCTTTAGCTCTTGCTACTTATCAGAATTGTTTCTCTCTTTGGATATGATGATTAAGGTTCTCTCTTGCTTAGACTTTAGGGGGTGACTAGCTTTACTCACCTTTTTAAGTGATATATTTGTATGTTTGAAAAGCATTTTTAATATTAATGTTTGTTTCATCAAAAAAGACAAGTGCATATTCTCATTTCAATAATGAAAGGATTGTGGCATACTATGCTCATTTTGTAGGGTTGTGCTTATGTTTGAGGCTTTAAATATTGTTTCTCTTTTCCATTATTATTATATTCTTTGAATAACTTAGCTAAGGTTTCAATTCAAGTACTTAGCTTAGACCAAAAGCAACACTTGTTATTTGGAGCATGAGATACTCTTTTCAATCTTACTTCTTAGCCTGATTTCCAATAAGGTTGGCTTAGAGTGTCATGTCTTGTTTTCTTCTCACCCTATATTTTCATTTTATGCCAACTCTTGTTCAAGATCCACATTTTAGAGTAAGAAGCATCCTTTGTGATATACAACAAGCCCTTGCACTCTCCAATCAAAGTAGTGTTGATCAATAGCTTAGATTCTTTTTTGATACATAGCATACATAGCCATCATACCTCCTACTTTATTGCCTTGAATGTTCACTTTGAGGTTGCTAAAAAGTTCTAGAAAAAGAGAGCTTGGGATTAGATATAACTACTTTGAGGTTTCTGAATAGTTCTAGAAAAAGAGAGCTTGGGATCAAATACAACTACTTTAAGATAAAGCCAAAAAACCAATCTTGCTAATAGACAATAATCTCTAAGGCTCATCTTCTTGATAGAAATTTAGAAAGAACCAAACATAAATTTTAAAAAATCATTATACACAAGATAATCTCTCTCTCTCTCTCTCTCTCTCTCTCTCTCTCTCTCTCTCTCTCACACACACACACACACACACACACACACACACACACACATTTTGTTCAACATATTTATAGGATTTTTTAGATCCTTTTTAATATGGAAAAACTCTCCAAATATGAGTTTTTTTCACAACTCTTACTATAGTCCAAACTATAATTACTTTCAATTATAGGAAATTCTTGATTTTATTTTATAGGGAACCACTCCCCAAATATGAGTTGTTTTAACAACTCTTATTATAATCCAAACTATAATTACTTCCAAGCATAGCTTAACTAATTTCTATTCTATATATATAAAAAAAACCTTCTATTCTATATAATTTTCTTGCATCAATGCATATATTAATATTAATATTGATGTAATGTTAATCAAATTTGAAACAAAAATCCCTACACTACATAGTCTCTTCCTTTATTGATTAGAAATTAGGCTAGGGCTTACTATAACTAGCTCCATTAGGTGCATAGATTGATCTATTAGTTTGGTGACCTCCTATAGACCAAGAATGAGTTGTTCCATCTAGAAAATCTAACCCACAATCTTCCCTTATTGATTACTTACTCAAACAACACATTCGAAGGGTAAATACATTATCACATTTAGACTAGGGCATCAAGTTTGAAGTGGCTAATGAGATTTTCCCATCCTAAGCCTTTGAAGTCTCAAAATGAATCCTACCTACTTTCATTTCACTCAAGGGCATCAATTTTCAATAGTGAAATTGCAAGTTATGGCCATTTCTTGGCTTCAAACCCTTCAAATGAGGATTTTGGACCCACAATCAGAAAATTTGCTATAGCTACCTCAAAACTCAATCAAATTGAACCAAATCAATTGCAAATGAAAGGTAACATAGGCATCCAACTTCGCTTGTGCATCATCTATTCATACCAATCCATATAGAGATGTACAAAACAAATTTTCTCCAGAAAATAGGTTTTTCCCTTCATAAAAGGTCAATTATTCCATACAACTTGATGATCAGTTATGAAATGGACACAATGAGTCCTAAAAATACCTTCATTCAATCAGTTCAAACCAACTTTTTATGGTTATGAATGTTGGAAGGTCAAAAAGACATTTTTAACAACTTTTCCAAAATTGCATTTTTGCATATTTGCAATTTCTTGTCAAATATGATAACTTTTTATATTTTTAATCCTAATGGACACCAATTGATCCCAAACTTTTAGGAATGGTAGGAAATGCATGTCTACGAAGACACTCAGAAAACAAGAATTAGGTGTTTTAGTGATGAAGTTCAAAAACCAATGAAATTTAAAAAATTTAAGAATTTACATCTTCAAGAAAAAATAAGAATGATGTGACACAAAGGAGGATATTAACAAAGACCATTGTAAGCAGACAACTTTTCATTGATTATAATAGGGGAAAATTTGAGTGAGGTGACCAAATTTTTCTTTCAAAACCATATGTGTAGATATAAACATTAAGTACAACATGTCTAATATTTGTAGATATACACATTAATTAAACCAAATTTTTCTTTCAAAACCATATGTGTGCTATAAACATTAAGTACAACATGTCCAATATTTGTAGATATACACATTAATTAAACCAAATTTTTCTTTCAAAACCATATGTGTGATATAAACATTAAGTACAACATGTCCAATATTTTTGCAGATATACACATTAATTACACCAAATTTTTCTTTCAAAACCATATGTGCAAATATAAACATTAAGTACAACATGTCCAATATTTTTGCAGATATATTTTCCCCTATTTAATGCCTTTGACTAGGATCATGTTGTTGAATACAATTGATTAATTGTGTATTATCTTTGATGTTACACAAAATGTCATATCATTATCAGTTAGTGCAGGATAAGCTCACTCGGGCAGTGAAGATAGTTTTGTGTGTCTAGCAAGCATTCTAGAGTTTGTCTAGCTTAGAAGGTAGTTTCTACCAAGTTCACTCAGGCATCTAAGGAAAGTCTACAAAAGATGAGTGTTAACCGAGCTCACTTGGTTAATGAAAAAAATGTTGGATGGAACTAATGCCAATCAAGCTCGCTTAGTTACCAAAGGATCTATGCAAGTATGTAGTATTAACCAAGTTAATTTGGTTAATATGAGAAAATCATTTTTGAGTTAGTGCCTACCGAGCAAGGTTGGCTAATGAAGGATTTTCTTATTTTGGCATATTGAGTTCAATTGATTTGATTGTTGATTCAAGCTGGCTGACTAGATGAATATTAATCATTACAAGTTGTATTTGAGCCAACTTGACAATATGAAAGATATAAATAAAAGGTCAAGTTGAGGATTAGAAGTAAGATGATGGATATGTGAATGTATTGAAAATTTGATTATGAAAAGATGAAGAAAATAATAAGGATAAGTAAAATATCCTTGCAGAGCTGCAAAGATATATTTGATTAGGAAGGATCAAGTATACAAGCTAGAATTGAGATCTATAATCAACATTTCAGTTGTATCCAAATCAATCATGTCATTGTTACTCTCTAACCATTGTAGAAGTGATCTAGATCTCTTAATAGAGTTGGCTTAACAACTATTTGTAAATCCTCTAACAAGGTGGAAGTTCTATTGAATTGTCTAAAGACCTCTAAGAAGGCCACTCCTAATAGGGTGATAAAATCCTCTAACTAGGTCACACCTAATAGTGTATTTTGTAACCTTTAACAAGGTTGGCTCCTAATAGAGCTCACTTTAGAAGAGTGAAAATAGTAACTAGTTACAATTGGTGGTTTTTTTCAAATTGAATTTCCACGTTAAATTTTGGTGTCTAATGTGTTCATACTATTTATTTTATGTATTTTCAACTAAGTTAAAGTAATGGTAATCATAGATAACATCTTAATATTTGCATGCTAATTAATTGCTAAGTAATTATAGTGTTTACTGAGTTACGACATTTCTTTGTTTGCTAAGCATCAGTAGAATCAAGTTTTAATAGAATTATTTTGTACTAACATCTAATGGATTCAGGATTTTTTTTTGTAGTAATTGATTCATGCCTTCCCTCTCAGTTACTCCTCTTATATTTTCAACAATTAGTATCAAAGCGTTTGGTTCTTGTAGAGAAGGTTTCAAGGACCTAAGCTAAACATCAGGATGTCTTATAGAAGAGAGATTCCCAAGTTGAACAAAGACAATTTTCTAGCATGGCAAGGACTTATGAGGTTACATTTGGCTACTAATAGCAATTCAAGTTATAAATATGTTGATGATAAATACAAAACTCCCATTGGAACATTATCAATAGAAGATATTGTTGAAAAGAAGAATCATAACATCATAATGATTGATATTGCATTTACTCTCAATTATGTTGAATAGTTGTAAGCAAGGTACTCAAAACTCTTCTTCCTATTTATGAAAATAGAGTATCAGCTATTCAAGAAATGAGATGTGATCCAAATAACAAAATATCTTTGGATGCTCTAGTTGGAAGATTAACAGCTTTTGAATTAGATAACTATGATAACTATGTTCCTAGTTGCAAAGGTATTGAGTCTACATTTGAAGATAAACTCTCACTTAAGAAAATCAGTAAGAAATCAAAGGCATGTCAATTAGGAAGTGAAGAAGAAGAAACAAAAGAAAGTTTAGACAATGATCTTGAAGTTGTTGAAGCCCTACTTGCAAGAAAGTATTCCAAAGGCAAAGGAAAGTACACAGATAAGGTTCCTCTGATCTATTTTTCTTATGAAGAAGTTGGTCACATTGTTGCAAGGTGTCAAAACAAATAAAACAAGGATAAAAACAAAAGCAATAAGCACAAAGACAAGAAGGATTTCAAGAACTGCAAGGACAAAGGTAAGAAATCTTGTCTTATGGCTAAAGATTCTGATAACAGTGAAGATGAAATGGTCTATATTGTTGTAAAAGATGAGTCTAATAATGAAGGAGATAAAATGGCACTTATGTCTCATGTTAGCAAAAATGATACGTGGATATTGACAATGGTTGTTCACATCATATGACTGGAGATAAAACAAAATTTGAGCATATGGAATATTATTATGGTGGTAGTGTGAGATTTGAAAATAACGAACCTTGTAACGTAAAAGAAAAAGGATATATTTCTTTGACTAAAGAACTTGTATGTGATAATTCTTATTGGATTGAAGGATTAAAGCATAATCTATTGAGTGTGGCATAGTTGAATAACATTTGACTTAAGGTAGAATTCATGGATAGAAAGGCCAAACTACTAGATGGCAAAATAAATCTAGTTGAATCTGGCAAGCAAACAAAAGGTAATCTACTTTATCTTGATCTTAGTGAAAGTTCATGTTTTATTGCTCAAATAGAAGAAAGTTGATTATGGCACAAAAGATTATGTCATGTAAACTTTGATAATTTGATTAAGATAAGAAAATATAAAAGAGTACGAGGTATTCCTAGTTTGAAGAAACTTGATATGGGTCTATGCAAAAATTTCCAAATTGGCAAGAGGGGAAAGACTAGTTTCAAAAGAAAGAACTATCATTCAAAAGTCTTAGAGCTTGTGCACATAGACTTATATGGACCTATTGGAATAGAAAGTTATAGTGAAGAAATTTTTTTCATTCATTTTGTTGATTATTCTAGAATGATGACTGTAACGTATCTAAAAGAAAAATCTAAAGCTTTTCAAAAATTCAAGTGGTACTTGGAAAGAGTAGAGAAAGAAACAGGAAAGAAATTGAAATGTTTGAGGTCAGACAGAGGTGGTGAATTCATCTCAAATGAATTTTTCATTGAAAAAGGAAGTAAAAGACAAGTATCAGCTACTAGTACACCTCACTAGAATGGCATAGCTGAAAGAAGAAACAGATCCATCATGGATTGTATAAGAACATTGATGATAGAAAAGAATGTTGCAATCAAATGCTAGAAGGAAGCTATCAGCACTACAGTTCATACCTTGAACAAAGTATAGCTAAAGAAAGACTCAAATCAAACTCTTTACGAACTATGGTATGGCTACAAACCCAATGTAAGTTACTTGAAAGTATTTGGTAGCAAATGTCATATCTTGAAAGAATCTAGAAAAGGAAAATTTGATGTCAAAGGTGGTGAAGGCATATTTTTAGGATACTCCTACATAAGTAAAGCATACAAATGTTTAAATTTGTCTACTCATAAAATCATAGAAAGTGCACATGTGAGAATTGATGAGTTTGCATAAAAGAGTGACAAAGAAAGCAACAAAGAGCCAAAAGATTATAGAATATTTTTTTACTCTGAACCTAATACCCTACCAAATCTATTTGAAAGAAAGGAAGCTTCACCTCCCAAGTCCCCAAAATCTCCAACAATTACCAAATTGCAAGAAATGCAACTTGAGTCACAGTCTGAAGGACCAAGTCAGAAGGTTTTGTAGATCCTAGAAAAAGGGACATGGTTTGAAAATTACATAAGGCATTATATGGACTCAAGAAAGCTCCTAGAGCTTGGTATGAAAGACTTCATAATTAATTAATACAGATTAGATTTCAAAGAACAAATGATAACAACAGTCGGTATATGAAAGAAGGACTAGATAAAAATGTTGTGTTGGTCTAGAATTTTTTGATGATACCTTATTCATAGGAAATGATGACTTGTGCAAAGAATTTTCAGAAGAAATAAGTAAAAAATTTGAGATGTCTATGATTGGAGAAATAAAATTCTTTTTTGGATTATAGATTCAATAGAGGAAAGGTGGTATCTACATTATTCAATCTAAATATGTCAAGAAAATACTAAAGAAATTTGGAATGGAAGATTCAAGACCAGTTGGAACCCCTATGTCTACTGGACATAATCTTTCTAAAAATGATGATTCCAAAGAGGTAGATTAGACCACATACAGATCAATGATTGAAAAATTGTAGTATGTAGTGCACACAAGGCCTGATATTGCATTAGCAATCGGTATGGTGGCAAGATTTTCAGCGAATCCCAAAGAAAATTATTTGATGGCAGTCAAAAGAATCATGAGATATCTGAAAGGTATTGAAGACTATGGCTTATGGTACAAAATAGGAGGCAATTTGGACTTCAAGGTATTCACTAATGTTAATTGGGTAGGAAGTGTTGATGATAGAAAAAGCACTAGTGGAGGAGCATTTTTTTTTGGTAAAAGACTAGTGTCTTGGACAAGCAAGAAACAAAATTGTATCTCTCAATCCATAATAGAGGTATAATATGTGGCAACAGTAGTTAATTGTTGTAACATTGTTTGGTTCAAACAACTAATGACAGGTATGAAGGTAGAGATCAAGGATCTAGTAGTCATATATTGTGATAACACTGGTGCAATCAATATATCAAAGAATCCAATGATGTATACTAAAAAAAACACATTGCTATAAAATATCACTTCTTAAGAGAGTTGGTGCAAAGATAAAGAAATTAGATTCGAATATGTGAACACAAAAGAACAAATTGCAGAAATATTCACCAAGCCATTCCCTAAGGATGCATTTTTGTATCTAAGAGGTAAGCTAGGGGTCATTCCCCTATCTAAATCTCATTAAATGAAGTTCAGTGATGCATCAACCAGAGCATGTTGAAGATCAATCAGTTAGTGTAGTATTGACAAAGGCATACTGCAAATGAATCAGTACTTAAGGTACATTGATTTTCATCGAGTATTGTCTTTGGCATGTGTTGTCAAAAAGGGAGAAGCATATTGTCATATCTCATAAAAATTTTGTTGAAAATATGTAGAAGTGTGTTTTCATAGTAAAGAGATGCCATAGAGGGAGATTGGAAGAGAAGAATTATCAAAAATGGAGAATGAACTTGGCAGAAGTTCTATGTAGACTAAATTTTTCTAAAAGAGGGAGAAACTGAAGGTAGAAAGTGTTCACACTGACAGAGGGAGTTCTCATGGATGAGAATTGAAATGAAACTAAGGATATGTTCCTTAGTTTATTCTTGCTTGAAAATTTTAATTGTAATATGACATGTTGTGTTGCCAACAATGCCAAAGAGGGAGATAGTTGAATACAATTGATTAATTGTGTATTATCTTTGATGTTACACAAAATGTCATATCATTATTAGTTAGTATATACTAAGCTCACTCAAGCAGTGAAGATAGTTTTCTGTGTTTACTAAGTATTCCAAAGTTTGTCTAGTTGAGAAGGAAGTGTCTATCAAGTTCACTTAGGCATCTAAGGAAAGTCTATGGAAGATGAATGTTAACCAAGCTCACTCAGTTAACGAAGAAAATATTGGATGGAATCAATGCTAACCAATTCAATTTGGGCATCTATGAAAAGTTTGTGAAAGATGAGTGTTAACCGAGCTCAGTTGGCTAATGAAGAAAATGTTGGATGGAACTAATGCTAGCCAAGTGTAGTGCCTCTCGTGTTTGCAGTCTATACCTTGTCTATTTTTTTGATTCGAGAGATACTTCTTACTCTTTTAATATTCTTGGAGATGACCTAAGGGTCGAATGTTATACTTTGATTTGGTACCATTGATGCTAGACTAGTATGTTGTTTAGTTTATCATATTTGTATGTTGATGCTATTTTGAGATGATAGTAGATCTATGAGGATATCTAGTTATATCATTTATTGGACATATTCATTGATCATGTTATGAGATGAATTTTATGCTATGGTTATTTACTTCATTCTTGTATATTTACGCTTTTTGTGAACGTGAGTAATGTAAATGAATTAAATAGGTTTTTTAATACATGTTGCTTCAGCTATGATATTATATGCAATTGCACTTGATCATGTATTTTAGTGTGCAGGAATTATATCCCTAGTAGTGGTACATGGAGTTAATGATTCAGTTGTTCATGTTTACCAATGTCATCCTTGTATGGTCGATGTATCCTTATTTTAGTTATGTTAATTAAAACCTTTCAATGATTAGCAAATTTGAACTCATCTACATTATGTGATTAGACCAGTGAGCATGTCTGTGCATTTAGAGGTTTGCTCTATCGTGAAAGTGTTATGTGTTTTTCTGTGATTTTGGGTTTTAAGGTTTTAAATCTTTTCTAATTTAATTTCTAGTAGCTTTGCCTTAGGTGAATTTCCATTTCAGATAATAACCTATTTTCATTTGGATCAATTCGGAGTTTAGCTACTATAGTTAGCTATTTTTCCTAACTAAGTATTCACTCAAAATGAATAAGTATTGGAAAAGTGAATTCATTATTCACTTCTCACTTTTCAAAAATAGAATTTGAAGAGAAAATTTGAAAATTCTCTTTTGAAGGATTCTTGTTTTGTTCATTTTGGGAGTTGTGAGCATGGGATCTGCGCAAGGTTTGTCTTATTGGATTCGGCTCGAGGAGTTTATGATTTGCCTTCAGTTTCAACTGTTTCAATGGATTATTTATTTTATTCTGTGGGTTTTAGTTTTGGCCCCTTTTGCTGCCAAGTAGGACCTTCCCGTTTTAATGTTTTTGCTCCATTTCTACTTCTGTTTCTTGTAGCAGTATGTTAGGAGGTTGAAAACCAATGTTCCCCTCCGTTTCTATTTGTTGGTTCTACTTGATTGGTCAGGTATGAACATTTTCCCTATTTTTGAAATGGGGGTTTGAGATTTTGAGCCATTATGCTGGCCGTTTTTTCATATGGTGTCTGATTTCTTTTATTTTTGGATTTTTTGGGTTTGTGCACCCAAAGGCCAAATGGGTTTTAATTTCGGATTTTTTTTTTTGAATTTGGGGTTTTTACCTTGTTTTGCATGTCACCCTATTTTCTTGAGTTTTCTCGGCACAATGTGGTTCATGGACTTGGATGATCTGTTTGGATATCAGTTAGACCACTGTTGCATCTTTTTTTATTGGTATGCATGTTGTGTCTATCCTCCCGAGTCTATTTCGGTTAAGTGACTTTATGGTTGTGTTCTCATCTAGTCCTTGTGTTGATTTTCGTGATGGTGGTGCACCACACATGAGTACATGTGCATACAATTATATTTGGACTTGTGGGTCTCGACCTTCTGTGACTTTTCTAGAAGATTTGATCATTGGGTTTGGGTTGGGAATTTGCATGCCTACGGGCACTCATCATTGGATGATCATGGGTAGGGTAGGGTGGCATATGGAGGGGGGCTTCTATCTTGCAGCTCAATGTTCATGGCACCGAAGGTTGGCAAAGGGAGCTTTATATAAGTGATAACTAAACAAAACATTAGGTGGTGATAAAATTTAAGATAATGAAAAGTTTTACAATTGTGTGATGGTTCCAAGGGAGTCCCTTGAGAGTGTTGCCACACATGATTCAAGCTTGGAGCATCTTCAATGCCAAGTGACTCTCCATGATGTTAGTCCCTACATAGTAGCCATTGAGATGTCTGACCAAGACCTGTAGTTTATGCACTGTCTATGTCTTGGATCCAGTCATAATACTACCTGGTGTGAGTGTTAGCCATGGATGTTTGTTATGCGTGTGTTTTTGGTTGGATCATTATCTCCATCAACATGGTAGGTGTGGACCTATGGATGCCATGTGGTTGGGAGGTGTAGCTACCTTCACCATTGCTAGGGACTGGTGTACAGAGACGGTCTTGCATCCTAGTGTGACCATTGTTGGATGTGTTCACTTGGTACTTCATTTTATAGAGTATGTTTTCTCATGATTTATGCTTTCATTGGGATGTCATTTATCATGTTTAGTTGTTTTATTTTTAATGCATTCCTTATTATGATGTTTAGCATGTGGTAGGTGATGTTATCTACTTGTAGGTTTATCTTATGCTTACTACTAGCATGTTAGATTTTCTTATGTTTATCTTGTCGCATGTTTAGTAGTGACATCCTTATCATGATAGTACCAATGATCTGATCAATGACTTGGGATGTTACGCGTGGGGGGATGGCTAGGGCTCACAATGGTCTTATGATGCCATTGACGGTTGAGAGGAACTGCGTACCTAGTTGGGTTGTTTTATGCATCGTGATGTTAATTATGCTTAATGTGATGTTGTTTTCAATTCACTACAATGTTTTCTTTCTATTCTTCCCTTTGTCATTGATTTGATGGTTAGACTTTGCTTCTAATTTTCCATCTTTTAGCTTTGATTCGAGTGTTATCACCTCAAAATATGAATCTGGTACTCCCTGGTGTGGAGGAACCTTGGTTCATAGTTTCCTTAGCTTTTTATTACATTTTTTGTGTGTGTGTGTTGATGTGCACTTCTTCACATGAGAAGGAACTTCTTTGTGCAAAATTTTGATGTTCTATAATTTCACATGGAAAATATGGGCTATTTAGGCTTGTCAGGAAAAAGTTTGAAAGTTGGTTTTGGATACCCTTTTGGGTTTTCCACCTTCCTAGTTCAAAATAGATTTCCTATGGGGTTTAAAATATATTGTTTAAGTATAATTCCTTATACTTAAGATATATTTTAATATATGCGATGATTCATTTGAGATAGGTTCCAGACCTCTATGAGCTAAGATAAAGATTTTAGGAAATTTTAGGGCTTCAGAAATTTAGACTTAGCCAAATTTTAGAGCTTCAAGATTTTAGACTTAGCCAATTTTCAAGAGTCAGCTTTTCTCTTCACCTTGGTTGATCTCATATGTTTTCTTTTTATGTTTTGGTTGGTAGTGGTGTTTGGAGATCCATTGGTGTGAGGTTGTTTTTTATCTTCCATTGTAACCTTTTTGATCTGTGTAAGTTGTTATCATGTGCACTTACACTTGGTTTTAATATATATATATATATATATATCTATCTATATATATGTTTTATTATTTGATATCTTGTTGGTTCATGTTTTAACTCCTATTCTTGTGACTAGATTGTTCTGACCTTATCTTGTTGTTCCTATAGGGATGACTTCTGCACATAGACCTGGTGGTCATGGTGGTACCCATAGTGGTAACCATGGGAATGAACACCATGAAGAGGAATGTCAGGAAGGAGAGGGAGAATAGGGTAATAATGCTAATTAGAATCTCTTAGGGGAATTGATGCCAATGCTCTAGGAAATTCTTACTCGAATGGGCCCTCATGATGAGGAGCGCTAGCATGATCAAGAGCGGGAAGAGAGATCCCACCATGGAGAGTCCCAACATTCATAGCATAGAGAGGAGGAGCATGAGCGTGATTGGGAATGTTCTTGTACACCACTAGCGGGTAGAAGGTACCATCAGGATGGTAGGGATTGCGAGAGTGATGATTCCATTAGATTGGATGTCATGAAGTCCCTTCAAAGTTTTAAACCACCACTGTATGATGGTAGGGGAAGTGGCCTCAAGGCTGAGACTTGGTTATTGGACATGGAGCACTACTTCACCATGTATCCATATTCAACCAACATGAGGGCATGTTGTGCAATTATGCAGTTGAGGGACCACGCATCCATTTGGTGGAATATCGAGAGTCAGAAGATTCAAGTTAGCATTGCAGATCTCACTTGGGGGATCTTTGAGGAGAGATTCTGAGAGAGATTCTTATCTCCTCAGTTTAGAGAGGCTTGTGCTAATGAGTTCCATTCAATCTGGAAAGGGAACATGACTATGGATCAGTATGAGATTTGATTCTTTGAACTTAGGTAGTATTCATGCTATAACAATGATGATCTACTCTTAGCTCATCATTTTATTCGAGGCTTGAAGGACTCCCTCATTGGAGAAGTCCACATGCATCAGCCCAGGATTCTTGTTCTCATTGTAGAGAAGGTACGTATTACTGAGGAAAATCTGGCTAGAGGTTTCAGTAGTAGATCTAGTTCTTACAACCAAAGTGCAAAGAATTCAAGGTAGGATACATAGTATTCTCAGTCCTTAGGGAAGGGTCAAGGCTAGTCAAAACCCTCTCAGGGTGGTTATCATGGTAAGAGTAAGAAGAAGTTTTGGTGAAAGGGTGGATAGTCTTTTGATACTTTAGGGAAGAAAGGAGATAATCAGAACTAAGGATAGAAATCTCAATAGGATCATCCTCTGCAGAGTGTTCAACAGAATTCTAGTAGGGTAATGCACCTTACCCTAGTGCTACTCAAGGTGGTCATGGAATAGGTTCTAGTTTTTTGGGAAACTATTACTCTTGTGGGCAACTTAGCCATAGATCATTTGAGTGTTCCATCAAACCACCTATAGGACCTAGTAAGGGTGCGGTGAGATCTGAGCCTACTATAGGAGATGCAGGTAGGAATCATGGAGTCTTTGAGGTGGTTGACAACCATCAAGCTGAGCATCAAGGTACGGTAGTTGAGGCTACAGGTATGTTGCATGGTATTTCAACCTCATTTTTTTTTACTCTAGTGCTTCTGATTCTTTCATTTCACCATCGCTTGTTTAGCAATGTGGGCTAGTGGCAATGCGTCAGGTTGATAGGTGGTACGTTGAGTTAGCCATGGGTTCTAGGGTGGTTGTTGACTCATTGGTTACAAGTTGTTGTTTGAATTTGGGAACCTTCACCACCACAGTGGATCTACGCATTCTACCTCTAGGATCGTATGACATTGTGTTGGGCATGGATTGGTTAAACACCCATTAGGAAAATATGGATTGCCATTGTAAGGTGGTATAGTGTGTAGATGACACAGGTGGGTAGGTGGAACTTTTGGGAGTTCAGAGACCAATCTCGCTTTGTATGATCTCAACTAATCAGCTGAAGTGGAGTGTGCAGAAGGGTTGCTAGTTATTTCTTGTGTCTCTCAGTGATCTTGAGGAAGTCAAGGGCCGTACGGTGATGCTTGATGATCACCCACTCCTTCGTGAGTATGCAAATGTGTTTCTCGATGAGATTCTAGGTATGCCACTGTAGCATGACATTGATTTTTGGATCAATCTTGTACCAAGAGCGGAGCTGATTACACGAGCTCCTTACCACATGACTACTTAGGAGTTGAGTGAGCTCAAATTGTAGTTGGAAGAATTGTTGGCCAAGGGCCATATTCATCCTAGTTTATCCCCATGGGGTGCACCAGTCATCTTCGTAAAGAAGAAGGATGGTTTGTTGCATTTGTACATCGATTACTGGTAGTTGAATAAGGTGATTGTGAAGAACCTTTTTCCTTTACTGAGGATAGATGACTTGTTCAATTAGATGAGGGAGGCTCAAGCATTCTCAAAGATTGATCTTAAGTTAGGATACCATCAACTTCATATCCAGGAGGCTAACATTCATCAAACAACTTTTCATACATGGTATGGGCATTATGAGTTCACGGTTGTACCCTTTGGGTTAACTAATGTGTCGTTAGTATTTATGAGTTTGATGAATGGTGTATTTCATACTTACCTTGATCAGTGTGTCATATTATTCCTGGATGACATATTGATCTATTCAAAGACTAAGGAGGAGCATGAAGTCCATTTATGTCAGGTATTGCAGTGCTTGAGAGACCATCAGTTGTATGGAAACTTGAGTAAATGTGGGTTCTTCCAGTCTAAGGTGAAGTATTTGGGACACATCATCACTGGTGATGGTATTGCAATGGATCTGGAGAATATTCGTGCTATCATGGATTGGCCGACACCCACTAATGTCTCAAAAGTTTGTAGTTTCATGGGATTGGTGGGCTACTACCGTCGCTTCATGAAGGATTTCTCATGTGTAGCTCATCCCATCACTTCTCTTCAAAGGAAAGGGAAGAAGTTTGTTTGGTTAGACCAGTGTGAGGTAGCTTTTAATGCTCTTAAGGAGTGTTTGACCTGTACACCAGTCCTTGCATTGCCTAATCCTGTAGGTGATTTCATGGTTTTCACAGATGCTTCATTGGAAGGTGTGGGTGCGGTGTTGATGCAGGATGGTCGAGTGATTGCATATGAGTCTAGAAAACTCAAAGACCATGAACTTAACTACCCAACTCATGATTTGGAACTCACAACTATAGTGCATGCCCTTGTCCATTGGAGGCATTTTCTTTTGGGACACATGTTTGAGTTGCATAGTGATCATAGGAGCTTGCAGTATATCTTTACTCAGCCAAATCTAAATGCACAACAATATCATTGGATGGAGTTCTTATGTGAGTATGACTTTGATGTTCATTACATTAAAGGGAAGGAGAATGTCATTGTGGATGCTTTGAGTAGAAGGCAACATGAGGTATCTATGATGTCATTAGGAGTGGATTTGCAAAGCCGTATCTTAGAGGCTTTTCCTGGTGACAAATAGTATTAAGAGTTGAGGGCGGAGATTGAGTCTAGACGTACCCTTGAGGGGAGATTTTTAGGTTATGTACTTGAGTCTAATGGACTACTACATCACATGGGGCATATCTATGTACCCATGTTGGGTGATCTTTGTACCTTGGTTTTTTCAGAAGCACATCATGCACCGTATTCCACACATCCTAGTGTTAAGAAGATGCATGTTGATCTCAAACAGTTGTACTTTTGGGCAGGGATGAGGCACGATGTTACTAATTTTGTTGCTAGGTGCCTTGAGTGCCAGAGAGTAAAGGCAGAGCATCAGCATCCAGTGGGTCTTTGCAGCCACATACCATTCCAGAGTAGAAGTGGGATATGATATCTATTGATTTTATCATAGGGTTGCCTATGTCATCTCAAAGACATGATTGTATCATGGTGACAATGGACAAGTTGTCCAAGGTAGCACATTTTTCACCCATGAGAGAATCCTACACAGCTTCTTCTGTAGCACATGTTTTCTTGGAGGATATTGTTCGTTTGCATGGGATTCCTTGTCGAATCATTTCAGATAGAGATCTAGTGTTTACTTCTGCACTATGGACATCTCTCCAGCATGCTTTGGGTGGACAGATCAATTTTAGTTCAGCTTATCACCCAGAGACCAATGGTCAGACTAAGAGAGTGAATCAGACTAAGACTATTTGTACCTTGTTGAGTTTGCATACAATAATGGTTATCATAGTTCTCTTGGCATGTCACCTTTTCAAGCCTTGTACGGTAGACCATGTCATACCCCTTTGAGTTGGGATCATTTAGAGAACCGTGTTCTTTTGGGTCTAGAGATGCTTTAGGATATGGAGTAGTAGGTCATTTGCATTAGGGAGCATTTGATTACTGCTCAAGACAGGCAGAAGAAGTATGTAGATGCCCATAGGTTGGATCATCACTTTTCTATTGGTGACAGGGTGTTTTTGGGAGTGCATCTGAGGAATAGCCCCATCCATTATGGTAAAGGCTCTAAGTTGGCACCATGTTTTGTCAGACCTTTTGATATCCTTGAGAGGATTGGTCTTGTTGCTTATCGACTAGCATTGCCACCTAGCCTATCGCGCATTCACAATGTTTTTCATGTTTTTGTGTAGAGACAGTATATTCCGGATGTGACCCATGTTCTTGATTGGGATGCTTTGCAGGTAGCAGACGAGCAGCTTACTTTGGAGCCCATTCGTATCCTACAACATCGGAGGCTAACCTTGTGAGGTCAGGACATAGAGCAGGTAAGGGTCCAATGGGACCTGAGTGATGAGACCTCTGTGACTTGGGAGGATGCTACACGATTGAAGGGATTGTACCCCTATCTTTTTGTTGGCTTCTAGGAGTAAGCCTATGCTAGTGGGGGAGGATGTAGTGCCTCTCATGTTTTCATTCTGTACCTTGTCTATTTTTTTGATTTGAGAGATACTTGTTACTCTTTTTATGTTCTTGGAGATGACCGGAGGGTCAGATGTTATACTTTGATTTGGTACCATAGATGCTAGACTGCTATGTTGTTTAGTTTATCATATTTGCATGTTGATACTATTTTGAAATGATAGTAGATCTATGAGGATATCTAGTTATATGGTTTATTGGACATATTCATTAATCATGTTATGAGATGAATTTTATGCTATGGTTATTTACTTCATTCTTGTATCTTTATGCTTTTTATGAATGTGAGTGATGTAAATGAACTAAATAGGTATTTTAATACATGTTGCTTCAGCTATGATATTATATGCAATTGCACTTAATCGTGTATTTTAGTGTGTAGGAATTATATCCCTCATAGTGGTACATGGAGTTAGTGATTCAGTTGTTCATGTTTACCAATGTCGTCCTTCTATGGTCGACGTATCCTTATTTTAGTTATGTTAATTAAAATTTTCGATGATTAGTAAATCCGAACTCATCTGCATTATGTGATTAGACCAGTGAGCATGTCTGTGCATTTAGAGGTTCACTCTATCACAAAAGTGTTATATTTTTTTCTATGATTTTGGGTTTTGAGGTTTTAAATCTTTTCTAATTTAATTTCTAGAAGCTTTGCCTTAGGTGAATTTCCATTTCGGATAATAACCTATTTTCATTTGGATCAATTCAGAGTTTAGCTACTATAGTTAGCTATTTGTCCTAATCGAGTATTCATTCAAAATGAATAAGTATTAGAAAAGTGAATTCATTATTCACTTCTCACTTTTCAGAAATAGAATTTGGAGAGAAAATTTGGAAATCCTCTTTTGAAGGATTCTTGTTTTGTTCGTTCTAGGAGCTATGAGCATGGGATCTGCGCAAGATTGGTCTCATTGGATTCGGCTCGTGGAGTTTATGCTTTGCCGTTAGTTTTAGCAGTTTCGATGAATTATTTATTTTATTCTACGGGTTTTAGTTTTGGCCCCTTTTGCTGCCAGGTAGGCCTTCTCATTTTAATTTTTTTGCTTCTTATTCTTGTAGCAGTATGTTAGGAGGTTGAGAACCAGTGTTCCCCTCCGTTTCTATTCTGGTTCTACCCTATTGGTCGGGTATGAACATTTTCCCTATTTTTGAAATGGGGGTTTGGGATTTTGAGCTGTTATGCTAGTCATTTTTGCATACGATGTGTGATTTCTTTTATTTTTAGATTTTTGGGGTTTGTGCACCCAAAGGCCAAATGGGTTTTAATTTTGAATTTTTTTTAAAAAATTGGGGTTTTTACCTCGTTTTATGTGCCACCTTATTTTCTCTAGTTTTCTCGGCACAATGTGGTTTGTAGACTTGGATGATCCGTTTGGATATTAGTTAGACCACTTTTGCATCTTTTGTTGCATTGGGATGTATGTTACGTCCATCCTCCCGAGTCTATTTTGGTTGAGTAACTTTATGGTTATGTTCTCATCCAATCCTTGTGTTGATCTTTGTGATGGTGGTGCGCCACACACGAGTATGTGCACAAACTATTGTCAGAGGACTTGTGGCTCTCAACCTTCTGTGACTTTTCCAGAAGATTTGATCATTGGGGTTGGGTTGGGAATTTGCATGCCTAGGGGCACTCATCATTAGATGAGCATGGGTAGGGTAGGGTGGCATATGGAGGGGGGTTTCTATCTCATAGCTTGGTGTTCATGGCTCCAGAGGTTGGCAGAGGGAGCTTTATATAAGTGATAACTAAAAAAAACATTGAGTGGTAATAAAATTTAAGATAATGAAAAGTTTTGCAGTCGTGTGATGGTTCCAAGGGAGTCCCTTGAGAGTGTTGCCACATGTGATCTAATCTTGGAGCGTCTTCGATGCCAAGTGACTCTCCATGATGTTAGTCCCTACATAGCAACCATTGAGATGTTTGACCAGGGCCTATAGTTTATGCATTGTCTATGTCTTGGATCCAGTCATCATACTACCTAGCGTAAGTGCTAGCCATGGATGTTTGTTTTGCATGTGTTTGTGGTTGGATCCTTATCTTCATCAGCTATGGTTGGATCCTTATCTCCATTAGCACAGTGGGTGTGGACCTATGGATGCCATGTGGTTGGGAGGCGTAGCTACCTTCGCCACTACTGGGGACTGATGTACAGAGACAGTCTTGCATCCTAGTGCGACCGTTGTTGGATGTGTTCACTTGGTACTTTGATTTACGGAGCATGCTTTTTTGTCATTTATCATGTTTAGTTCTTGTAGTTTTAATGCATTCCTTATTATGATGTTTAGCATGTGGTAGGTGATGTTATCTACTTGTAGGTTTATCTTATGCTTACTACTAGCATGTTAGATTTTTTTATGTTTATCTTGTAGCATGTTTAGTAGTAACATCCCTATCATGATAGTACTGATGATCTAATCAGTGGCTTGGGATGTTATGCATAGGGGGGTGGCTAGGGCTCATGATGGTCTTATGATGCCATTGACGGTTGGGAGGAACCACGTACCTAGTTGGGTTATTTTGTGCATCATGATGCTAATTATGCTTAATGTGATGTTGTTTTCAATTCACTGTGATGTTTCCTTTTTGTTCTTCCCTTTGCTATTGATTTGATGGTTAGACTTTGCTTCTAGTTTTTTGTCTTTTAGTTTTGATTCAAATGTTCTCACCTAGGAATGTGGATCCGGTACTCCTCAGTGTGGAGGAACTTTGTTTCTTAGTTTCCTTAGCTTTTTATTACCTTTTTTGTGTGTGTGTTGATTTGAGTTCTCATGTGAGATTGCACTTTCTCATGCGAGGATGCAAGTCATCACATGAGGATGCAAGTCGTCACATGAGGCTATTCACTTCTTCGCGTAAGGCTGTGCACTTCTTTGCACAAAATTCTGATGTCCTATAATTTTGTGTGGAAAATAAGGGCTATTTAGGCTTATCAAAAAAAAGTTTGAAAGTTGGTTTTGGATACCAGTTTTGGATTTTTCACCTTCCTAGTTCAAAATAGATTTCCTAAGAGTCTTAAAATATATCTTTTAAGTATAAGTTGATGTATTCCTTATACTTAAGATATATTTTAATATATGTGACGATTCATTTGAGATAGGTTCTAGACCTCTACGAGCTAAGATAAAGATTCTAGGAAATTTTAGGGCTTCAAAAAATCAGACTTAGCCAAATTTCAGGGCTTCAGGATTTTAGACTTAGCCAATTTTTAGGAGTTAGCTTTTGTCTTTAGCTTGGCTGATCTTGTATGTTTTCTTTTTATGTTTTGGTTGGTAGTGGCATTTGGAGATCCATTGATGTGAGGTTTTTTGTTGTCTTCTGTTTTGACCTTTTTGATCTGTGTAAGTTGTTATCATGTGCACTTACACTTGGTTTTTTAAAAAAAAAATAATCTTGCTTGTATTTCATCTCTATTTCCAAGGATCTCCGAGTGGGGCATTACACCAAGCTTACTTGATTACCAAAGAATCTATGCAAGTATGCAGTGTTAACCAAGTTTACTTGGTTAACACAAGAAAATCATTTTTGAGTTAGTGTCTTCTGAGTAAGGCCAGTTAACGAAAGATTTTCTTATTTTGGCATATTGAGTTCAATTGATTTGATTATTGGTTCTAGATGACTGATAAGATGAATATTAGTTATTACAAGTTGTATTTGAGCCGACTTGACAATATGAAAGATATAAATAAAAGGTCAAGTTGAGGATTAGAAGTAAGAAGATGGATATGTGAATGTATTGAAAATTTGATGATGAAAAGATAAAGCAAATAATAAGGATAAGCAGAATATCCTTGTGGAGCTAAAAATATATATTTGATCAAGAAGGATCAAGTATACAAGCCAGAATTAAGATCTATAATCAACATTTCAGTTGCATCCAAATTAGGTCATGTCATTGTTACTCTCTAACCATTACAGTAGTGATCTAAATCTCTTAACAGAGTTGGCTTAGCAATTATTTGTAAATCCTCCAACAAGGTGGTAGTTCTATTGAATTGTCTAAAGACCTCTAAGAAGGTCACTCCTAATAAGGTGATTAAATCCTCTAATAAGGTCACACCTAACAATGTGTTTTGTAACCTTTAATAGGGTTGGCTCCTAATAGGGCTCATTTCAGAAGAGTAAAAGCAGTAACTAGTTGCAATTGGTGGTTTTTTCCAAATTGGGTTTCCTCATTAAATCTTGGTGTCTAATGTGTTTATGATATTTATTTTCTATGTTTGCAACTAAGTTAAAGTAATGGTAATCACAAATAACATCTTAAGATTTGCATGCTAAGTATTTATCGAGCAATTATAGTGTTTATCGAGTTACAACATTTCTTTGTTTGCTAAGCATCAACAAAAACAAGTTTTGACAAAATTATTTTGTACTGACATATAAGGGATCTAGGATTTATTTTTGTAGTAACTAATTCACCCCTCCCCTCTCAGTTACTCCTCTTATATTTCCAAAATATACACAGTGACATGGATTGACATTTATAAGTCAACAGACCTTATAGATATATATTTTTTATTTGCATATCTTCTTTTTACTATCAACATCAGCTTTAGTCCTTGCATGTCTCTCATTTTATAGATTGCAGATATCACCAAATAGGTATTTGTCTGATGTGTCTTCCTTAGGTGAGGAAAATATGAGAATAGAAGACAAAAGTGAGACATCTAGTGGGTCTAAAATAGGGAGATCAACTAGAGGTCAAAAGATTAGAAGAAAATTCAATAAAAGAATGCAATTTTTTCTTTCTGGGGGGGTCATGCTCTTATGATATGAGAGTGAAGGCAATAGGAAGGTTCCCTTAAGGTACACACATCTTTAGAAAGAATGGGTACCCAAGGAACTACCTCTAGTTAACACTAATTTTTCTATTAAGAAAAGGATATATCACATAGCTCCATCTTCATACATGGTTTGGGCCTATTTTTCGCGGATGGCATAAAGGTCAATTACAATAAAGTTGTTAAATTGATGGAGTATGTAGGCCCTTCTTACAATTACAACAATTGGATGTGGATTGTGCAATATAAAAAAGTTATGCGTAGCTATGCATTGTTACCAAATTATATAAAATGCAAAGAAAATGATCAAAGTAAAAGGTTCGCTATATATATTGATGGAAAGCCTACAAGGAATATTGTTGGATTTATAAATAGTTCTTGACCTATGTCAACTAATAAGTTGTTGAATTGTATATTTGAGGCACATGAGGGAAATCATTCTTTTTTATGTGCAATAAAATCAATAAGTGTAGGGGAAGAGCTTCTAATAGATTATAATTTGAATTGTGTAGATACAAAAAAAATCCTCTATCATGGGACTGGTAAGTATAACATTTAAACCAATTGCCTCCAATTAATATTGACTCTAATATATAATCTATTTTTTTATTAATAATTTATTTTGGCAAGTCTATTACTTTCATTTTGCTGTTGATTTCTAAGAATTACTATTCTTTTTCATAGGGTGACATGGATAGACCACCACCCATAGGTGGGGATGCACCATCTCACACACCTTCAATGAAGGTAAAACCTTAATTATTATAATTGTTTAAATTACATAGAAACAAATTTTGTATTATTATGTTCTTTTCTTTATGGATTTGGAGTTATTTTGATGGAATTTTACTGATATTGATGTCACAACTTGATACTTATTGATAGGGAAAAGCATAAATGACAACAGATCAAATGTGATCTTTATCTATTGCAAATGTCTTTGCTAACAATGTATTCTTCAGCTCGTGATGAAGTGTGGATGCCTCCTACGATCACCGCTCTAATATTGTCGATTACATTGTTGGCAACAAAGAGCTTTCATGCATCTTTGACTATACCAAGTACAACTACTAAAACCTTGTTTTGCTATATTTTGTTATGTGCTAATCATGCATTGTTTTTTTTTTGTTGGGTGGATTTTATACTCATAGACCTATTTTGTGCACTAATAAATATACCTATAGTTGATAGAAAAATAGAGACCACTACTAGTGAAGCTCAACCATTTCCTGGAGCAACCCATGTGACTAGTACTGGTTCATTTGTAGGGACATTGTTGTTGAACAATAAAACTATGTTTTTGTTAAAATTAACAAAGCTTCTAGGTGCTTTAAAATTATTATTATTTACAATGTAATTGTTGTTTAATTATACATAATTCATTTTGGACTGATAATCCCATGATGTTTTCTATGATACTCTTTATAAAATGACATTGAAGCTATTTGGACCCACCATATGTAAAAGGTACGTAGTTTCATATCATTGCTACAATATTTTTTCATTTCTTCCATTTATTATATTATATTATTTTTCTTCATCTAACAATTTGATTTTTTCAAAAAAGGTGGAATGATAGGGTCCTGAATTTTTTTGTTTAAATCAACTTATTATATCTTTTGAGGACGTCTTTGGAAAAAATAGTTTTCACAATGCCCTATTTCTTAAAAGAGAATGCAAAAATATAAAGACCGCGAGAGACCAATATAGAAGGGCTCTAAAGGATAACCCAAATTACAAGCATCCTCCTATGATTCCACCGATGGAGTGGAATGAAATAATAGAAGATGCAAAAGAGAAAAGGCTACAGGGTAAAGGAATTGAACCAAAAGAGGGAAAAAGAAGGTATGTCATAATAGTATTAAGTAGAATGTAATCATGCACTAATTAGTGATCATTTTATTTATATAATCTAACATGTTTCAAATTATCCATAGACTGCAGGACACATCAAAAGCTACACAAGTGAGAGTACAAAAGGTTGGCCAACACAAACGTGGCTCTGGTGGCTATATGAAACTTCACTCTCAACTTGTAAGTAGTGGCAATAGAATTTCATATAATTTTTTTAATATAATGTTGCAAACAATTTTGTTTAATCAAATCATACATGAAAAATTGGCGATATTAAGCAAAAAACATAGGGCATAGAATTCAATATAGATCCCACAGATGAAGTTAAAAAAATGCCTTGAAGGAAGGCTATAAAGTCATAGCTACACGCCTATGCCAATAATATGAAAGCCATACCCAAGAATCTAGTGCACCACATGAGATAGGTAAATTGGTGAAATGAAAAGTAAATCAAATTAAATAGTTGAGAAATTTCTTTTTTGGTGTTAGTTTCCAACATAAATTGACTATTTTTGTTTTATTTATCAAATAATGATATCAATGTGCATAATATTTCATTGGAGCCTTCAAATCCTATCATAGAACCTGTGTGTGATGAAGCCCATGATGTGCATCATAGTGATGGAGGTATTAATTTGCTATTCAAAATTAATTATGCAATTATGAATATAATTTAACATCTTCAATTGCAATTTGACTTTTTTGAATATTTTAGAGCATGTTGAACATCATGGTGAACGAGTGGAGCATGTGCAAAGTGTTCAACATCTTGAGGTGGCAGTGGATCAAAATGTTATTATACATGATGTGGCATTGTCAGGCAAGAAAAATGTATGTTATGTTCTACTGGTTAATGAAATATTTATTACAGTGAAGAAAAAAGAGTATGTTAGTTTAACCCATTTACTTGTTATTGCAGCATAGCCCCCTTTAGTGCAGCAGCCTCATGCTCCTCAAAACAGGAGGAGGCATCATAATTTGACGTTGCATGTGCCACAAGAGTTGGAGAATGAGGAAGATATTGATACTCCTATCAGCCTTTTCCTTAAGAAAGCTAAGAAAAACAAAAAGAAGAAATGATTTTTTTTAAATGCTCTTTAATAAACCTTGTTTGATAAACTTTTTTGGATAATAAAAGAACATTGTTTTAAGTAATTATCTATGATTGTTGCATATTAATATTGATTTTTATGTCTATGTTAATGAATATTATTATGTGTTAATGAAGTCTTGATTAATATTGTGTATTAATGAATTTTATATCATATTAATGAATGTTATGTGAATGTATTGATTGAACATTATAGTTCATAAATGGATGAATGAATGAACAAAGTATTTAATTAGATGTTAATGAGGGATTTAGATTGATGTTAGGGGGATGGGGGGTGAGGCTAGATGATCTTTCACCTTCATGTGGTTGGCCTTGTTAAGTAGAGAATATTAAAGTATTCTCGAAACCAAGTGAAGCCCAAACTAACATACCTTCATTAATTAATCAATTTCATTCATTTCAGGTCTAGAATGATGGGATGATACTCTATGGTATATGTATGAATCTCTAGAGGAATATTAGGTACTCGATCTTCTAGCTTCAACAACTTTACCACTTGCCTCATTTTGGGTCTTGCAGCTGGATTTGGATGGGAGCACCAGAACCCATCCCTACCAATTGTTCCATTTTAGCCTTCTCAAACTCCCCATTTAACTTTATATCTGCAGCATCCAAAACTTTTCCTTGACCACAGAGATAAAAAATAATGATAAAGTTATTTTGATATTTGATTGATAATTTTGTATTGACAATAGTCACTATAATGTCTTCTTTATATAAAGAAGACATTATAGTGACTATTGTCAATACAAAATTATCAATCAACTATCAAAATAACTTTATCATTATTTTTTATCTCTGTGGTCAAGGAAAAGTTTTGGATGCTGCAGATATAAAGTTAAATGGGGAGTTTGAGAAGGCTAAAATGGAACAATTGGTAGGGATGGGTTCTGGTGCTCCCATCCAAATCCAGCTGCAAGACCCAAAATGAGGAAGTGGTTAAGTTGTTGAAGCTAGAAGATCGAGAACCCTATCCCTACCAATTGTTCCACTTCAGCCTTCTCAAACTCCCCATTTAACTTTATATCTACAACATCCAAAACTTTGCCTTGACCACAGAGATAAAAAATTATGATAAAGTTATTTTGATATTTGATTGATACTTTTGTATTGACAATAGTCACTATAATGTCTTCCTTATGTGTGTGTGTGTGTGTGTGTGTGTGTGTGTGTGTTTGTACACACATATATATACATATATACATACATACATACATATATATATATATATGTATATATATATATATATATATATATATACATATATACATACATACATATATATATATATATGTATGTATGTATACATGTATATATACACACACATATATACATATATACATATATGTGTATACACATGCATATATACATATGTATATACATATATCTATATATACATATGTACATATATATGTACATGTACATGTACATGTACATGTGTGTGTGTATATATATATATATATTCTCTGATAAATATTATTTAGTTTGAATATCTTACATCCATGGAAGTCTCAAGAAAATAATAACTCCTTTGTACTTATGTTAGAAATGTTTAGATGACGGCTTTATAGATTACTTCAATTTGATTTTAACTTCTATGGTATAAGGATATCTTAATATCATATTTGTGCCACAATTCCTCTTGTAGCTCTTGTGTATACAAGCTTGGGACTCTTCTCATAGAATGTTACTTTTTCCATGAGTGGTAGTTGCAAGTTGAGCATGTTCAAATGAGATATGATTACAATTTGCAATGGTCAATCCCTTCTATAGTTATGTAGATGTAAATCTAAATTCTCTAATTTCCACACTGCATATATTCCACTTCTACATATGCCACATAGCTTCTCTCTATCCATGTGAAAATGGTGGTTATAATTGTAAGAGATTGCTCTACGTACTACAGTGTGATGCAGAGCCACACCTTGGAAAACTCAGGAGGATTCAGTCACTCAACTAAGTTGCTTCAAGGGGCATCTACAACCTCCAGGATCACACACTAAAATCAGATTCAATAAACAAAATTTTGAAAATAAAATCCCCCAAAATATCTTCTTGTTGCCTCCGGATAGACCTGTGAACAGACATGTATAACTTTTGAACCAGATCAAAACTCTTCAATCACTCTGGTGAAGATGGGCGTAATTAGGCCTATAATAACATATCCAAAGCTCATGAAAATCCAATAGTGCATTTGGGAGATATTACCCACGCACTGAGACTAATTTTCTGCAAACATACCAAATTTGACCCAAAACTAAAACTTTTTAATCTTCTGCAAACTATCAACTTGTTTCCAGTGAGAAGATAAGAAAAATCTGTTCAAAACTTAGACCATCGAAAACTTGCACAAAGACAAAATGAAAAAAACATTCCATATCTCTCCAAATTCGATTCCCCTACTACATAGCCGACTGACTCTCATTTTAAAACTGACTTTCTTTTCCTAATTAAAGGATGTGAAACATTTTCTTCTTATTTAGAAAAGAAGAACGTCTTCTATCCAAAAAAAGGATAAGAATCTGAAACGTTTTTTCTACCAATATTAGACAGTCGTTTTCTAAATCAAAAATATTCTAAAAACTGCCTACTACCTATTATTGGATTCTAAAAATCATTAAACACTCCACCTACGAACTAAAAAAAAACTATTCTAATTTAATATCCACACACTTGGTCCTAGGTGGCTATATCTGGAGAGCTTATCGAACTGCTACTCTAGGTATGCCACCACATGTAGGACGTTATTACAAACTTCAAAAACTAAAAGCATTTAAAACATAACATTAAATTTCCTATTACATTTTCAACAATGTTGCCTCCTATAGTGTTTATCTTCTCTGCCACTGCAGCATACTCCCCTGTAGAATGAATCTCAAGTCCTCTTGAGATGATGTGTTGTAGAAATGAGTCTCAGTCTTCTTTCGAACTTTCCAATTTCTTCGAACTAGGATGAGCATATCTACAAGAAAAACAAAGATAATATCCAACTTCTCCACATTGTAGCTTTGATTCTTTAATGCTGTAAATGTCACAAAAAATTCTCCAGCATGATTCACTATACATGAAATCTGCATCCCTGCATAAACATTATTAGAAGAAAACATATCATCAGCATTAAGATTATTTGAGTTCTCTTTTTGAATATGAGCTTCCTTATACACCATGTAATGTGCATCATATCTATCTTCATCAATAGTAACCATAAACTTATCTGCCTCTTGACTATCAACCAGTTTCACATCTTGAATCTTAAGAATCGTATTTATCTCTTCTTCCTTTACTAAACATTTATCATCATCTTGATCTTCTGTAGTAATCTCACTTTCAAATATCTCTTTCTTATTACAACTTTGCTCAAGAACAATAACAGTATTGCACTCTTTCCTTTCTTCTTCAAGCTGAGTTTCCATACTACCGCCATGCCTTTTCCATTCTCCTACAATGGCTGCAAATTTTTTCCATAAATCAGATTCTTCTTCAGAACTTGCTGTTACACATTTCTTAGCTTCATCTTCATGCCATTCCTCTTGACATTTTTCTTCATTATGCATATTTAAGGCTTCATCAGTTGCCTCCAAAATCTTTTCCATAGGAGTACCTTCCAGCATTGTACTCTTCTCTATTTTCAAAGGACATGCTACTATTCCAACCACAGATTGTTTGCATTCAAATCCAATAGGGCTTGTTTTGTTACTGCTCTCGTCAAGAGATACTTGCTGCACTTCTTGTTGCTGCACTTTGTGTTCTTGCTGCACTTCTTTCAACTTAGCTTTATTCTCTTTCAACTTAGCGTCATTCTCCTCAAGTCTCCTTCTCAAATTGTTTATCTTCTCTTCTATCTTTCTTAGCTCTTCTCTTTGTTTTTGCCTTTCTTCTTTCTCTCTTTTCTTCTTTTCCTCTATCTCCTTTTGTTTAGAATCCTTTCTCTGTCGATACCTTCTAAAAAGATACAATAAAGCTTCTTCTTCTTGTCCCATCATTCCTCAGCTAGGTTATTTTCTTCTTATCTAGTCTCCTGGACTTCTTCTCAGACTATTTCTCTCAATCTTTCACAATCACACAAACATATACACAACTACTTTTTCTCAAACCTTTTGATGAGCTCTGATACCAAAAATGATGCAGAGCCACACCTTGGAAAACTCAGGAGGAAAAACTCACTCAACTGAGTTACTTCAAGGGGCATCTACAACCTCCAAGATCACACACTAAAATCAGATTCAATAAACAAAATTTTGAAAATAAAATCTCCCAAAATATCTTCTTGCTACCTCCAGATAGACCTGTGAACAGACATGTATAACTTTTGAACCAGATCAAAACTCTTCAATCTCTCTAGTGAAGATGGGCGTAATTAGGCCTATAATAACATATCCAAAGCTCATGAAAATCCAATGGTGCATTTGGGAGATATTACCCACGCACTGAGACTAATTTTCTGCAAACATACCAAATTTGACCCGAAACTAAAACTTTTTAATCTTCTGCAAACTATCAACTTGTTTCCAGTGAGAAGATAAGAAAATTTCGTTCAAAACTCAGACCATCGAAAACTTGCACAAAGACAAAATGAAAAAAACATTCCATATCTCTCCAAATTCGATTCCCCTACTACATAGCCGACTGGCTCTCATTTTAAAACTGACTTTCTTTTCCTAATTAAAGGATGTGAAATATTTTCTTCTTATTTAGAAAAGAAGAATGTCTTCTATCCAAAAAAAGGATAAGAATCTGAAACATTTTTTCTACCAATATTAGACAGTCGTTTTCTAAATCAAAAATATTCCAAAAGCTGCCTACTACCTATTATTGGATTCTAAAAATCATTAAACACTCCACCTATGAACTAAAAAAAAACTATTCTAATTTAAGATCCACACACCTGGTCCTAGGTGGCTATATCTGGAGAGCTTATCGAACTGCTACTCTAGGTATGCCACCACATGTAGGACGTTATTACAAACTTCAAAAACTAAAAGCATTTAAAACACAACATTAAATTTCCTATTACATTTTCAACAATGTTGCCTCCTATAGCGTTTCTCTTCTCTGCCACTGCAGCACAGTGCCCATTGTTAGTGAATGTCTAATGAATTGGTAACACTTGTTCCTCTAGTACCTCCCCATGCTCAAATGTATGGTATGGAAACATATTGCATGACATGTTCCCTTAATTGAAGTTCAAAAACCTTCCCATCTATGCTCTATAGTTCAAAAACCTTCCCATCTATGCTCTGTTCATCATACTCTCTTCATATTGCACATTGAACTTTCCTCTATACCATAATCAAAATATACTGAAATCTTTTCAAGCTATATGGAAAAGTTTGAATTAATGTTTCATGAAAAATAGAGATATGTTACAAGGTTTAATTATGTATAAATAGATGGGACATATCCATGGAAGGTAGTACAATGTACAAAAGTATAGACCAAATGGTTGCTTACAAAAAAGCCCTAAATACTTGGGCAAATTGGACAAATTCACAAGTAGATTTCAAGAAATCAATGGTATTTTTCAGCACCATGGCACCTCATCATTCAAGGTTGGTCATATTATATGATATTTATTTCTAATTTTAGTCAACAAGCTTTAAATTTTCATTATCATCCACTATAGTAAATTACACTGCATTGTTCGAAGTTATTATTTATTTATGACAAAATTTCTATGATTAATTTCTCTTTTTATTTCCTCCATGGCCCCAAGACAACCCCTTGCATCAAGCTTGGTAATGCTTGCAAGGTGGAATTTGATGTGGTTGATGCCTCCATGAAATAGTCCTTCACAAATAATGAAAATTACAATCCTAAGTTCCAATCCTTCAAATGCATACTTTCAAGCCTTATCTCTACAACCTTTAGGATGAATGACTACATTTCCAAATGGGTATGCATCTACTATGGTAGACCTTGAAGCTGAACCCATGTTAGATCCTTCTCTTTTTGTCATTATAAATCAACCTACAAATAAAAATTGAAATTTCAAGTTAGTATCTTCACCTATAGACATCGTAAATGATGGTTGTGCTCTACTAGTAGTAGAGATGTTGGTGAAGATGGCAATGGATTTGTGGATATGTGGGCCACAAAGAGAGCTTACTATGCCCTTAAGTGTCATTTATTATTCATCAAGATTGATTAGAATCCCTTGAGATTCAACCATGGTTTCTCTCATGACTTAGTGATTTTTATTTTTATTTTTCTCTATGCCCCCTAGAAACCCCCCCACATCATGCTTGGTGATAATTGTAATGCGTTATTTTAGGTTGATTATGTTTCCATGAAATAGTCTTCCACACTAATCGCAAATTACGGTCCTAGATTTTTCTCTTAAGAGACATATTTCCAAGCCTTATCTCTAGCACCTTTAAGATAAGTGCCTACATATACAGATGGGCATGGGTCTACTGAGGAAAATGCTAAAGCTGATTTAGTTATAGGTCCTATATTTGTCATTATAAATCAACCTACAAATACAAATTGAAATCACAAGTTAATATCTAAGTTGCTTGTTTGATTTTGAAGAGCTAGTCTGTCGGTGCACCCAAATTTTGAAATGGGGTTTTTGTTTGTTAGTAAAAAAACATGTAAAATTTATATAAATTATATATCTATATTTATGCAACCTATAAGCATGAATTAAGATTAGAATGTCACATAATATCATATAAACAACAAAAACACCATAAACTTGTAATCATGACACCATAGCGAGTTTCTATACACCTAGATGCAACCAAAAAAAATTCAAAAAAACTTATTGGGAGTTTACTTTTGGTTCTAAATCTACTTCAAATTTGTCTAAGATTCTTACAAATGACCTTGGAGAAGCTTGGGAGGCTATCTTGTCTATTGAGTAGCAAAAGAACAAAAAAAAATGATTTTTCTTTTTTTTCTTTTTGACATTGTTGGACATTATATGCACATATGTGTTCAAGTTTTTCATCCAGACTTGCTGAGTTACTAAAAACTTGACAGAAACTTGGTGGATTTTTTAAAAGAAAATTGGCAACGTTTTTCAGTGAGTCAATGGTGCAAATACTTGTTGAGTATAAAAATTCACGAGTTTGTTACTACTCAATGAATATTTTATTTATATATGTAACAATGACCTCCTTTTATAGCTTTTAGAGTGAAAATAACAAATTACCTATTTAAAATTATTCATTGATTGCTCAAAAGACCTTTTGAATTATAAATTTCTTTTAATGAGCAATGGTCCCCTCTTCTAGGTGTCAAACATTTTAAAACACTTTATTGCCATTCAAAGAGCTTTTACACTACTCTTTAACATTACACAACAGAAGTACAAATAATAATTCAATGCCTCACCTTAGTTGTGGAAAGCACCAAAATTAAATTGGAAAAAAACTCTGGTTAACTAGGAGACTTACTAAAAGTAGACTTTCTTTCCAAGAAGTTTGGAGAACACTCTAGGAGTATGAAAACACTTTAGAAAGCTTCAGAACACTGCATGCTAGCAACTGAGCTCATTATCAAATTATTCTCAACTCACTAATAAGCTTGCGGAAAAACTTTGGCTGCAGCAACGAGGAGCAGGTCATGGGGGATCATATGTCTCCTATTTGAGAGAGATGTATGATGAAGCAATTAAGGGTGTTAAAAATCGATTGATTCAGAAGTCTATTCCCAATGGATTGGTTTTTGTAGGGGAGTTGCCATCTGGGGAAGATGGAAATTTCTATCCCAAAATGGATCATCCAGTAAGAGCTACTTCTCTTATTGTCTTCTTATTTTTATGAAATGCTAAAAATACAAATACAATATGGAATGGAATGCTTATATGCTAGAATCTTAGATTATTAGTTTAAACAACTTCTCATTGCTACATGATAAAGAATTAGGGTTAAAATGTTACTAATGTGTTGTAAGGACTAATCCTGCAAAACCAATGTCTAGTTAGCAATCTTCATAAAATGCGGAAAATTCAACGTGAGTCAAAGTTAAGGAATATTGAGCAATCAACAATAGTTGATTAACTATTATTAACTTTAACATAAATGATACATATACATATATGCCCAAATCTAAAAGAAACTATAATTTCATTACTAGAATACCTTGATGTACCGATTATGTTGATTATTTCAATAGAAGCTCTATAACCTGTCTAAGAACACAAAAGGCAAGAATATTGTAGGAGTGCTTTACCACCCTACCATGAAGTTGTTAAGCTTCTTCAAAATCTTTCCTAACATGAAAGATACCCAGCCCGGCATCAAGGGAGACTAAACAGGTAAAACCAAGAAAAGTAATGGAATTGTGAAACACATTGTCTACAATTCAACCAAATGTAAGTGACACATCTTTGCAAGACAAGTAACACAAATTTTTGAAGCCAAATGAAAGATGATATATTTCAATCAATTACATAGGAAAAGTAAAAAATCTCAATAGGTTTCTTCTCCTATGTCCATCAGGAAGGCATATCAAACACATTAAGGAAAACTCTTTCCAAAATATTAGGACTTCACCCTGTAATAGTAAGGTAGTACAATCACTCTCTTAGTGACTCATAATTCATTTCAATTAAATCATGTCACCATAAATCTAAATATTTTCCACACTACCATTACTTAGTTATCTCTATGTGCAATATTTCTAGATATCTAATCCAATGTGGGCAACCCTCTTAGTATAATTATTTATTCCACATGAAACAAGTCAACTACATAATATAACTGTGCATCTATAATACTCAAGGTGCACCCATTATGTAATATTTTCAATCACATAGGATCACATTTGTCCTACATGTTTTCCTCTAAATGAAAGGTCTACTCATTAGTCAAAATCATATTATAAGAAAAGGAAATTTTTATTGATGATTAGTCATAATGATGGTTTAAACATAATAATAATTACATCAAAGAAATTCTTCCATAGTAATGAAATAAACAAGAATTTAGGTCAACTAATACAGTACTTGTTGAATCTAGGTGGACTTTTGACCATGCATAGAAAATATATATGCAATAACAACTTAGCCCCAAGAAGCTTCATGACCACATTACTAGTAGGTAGAAAAATACATCAACCAACATATTATTCCATCCTAACTTCTCCTATGAGTTAGGATCCCACAAAAAAATATTGTCTAGAAGCATATGTAAATTTCAATTGGGAGCAAGGGCTAAACTAGAAGTTGTTCAATCTGAACTTCTAATCTAATCATAATCTTATCAGGAATAGTATAAAAGTTAGTGGCAGTCATGTAATTTAAGGCACTTAACTAGTCACACCACCATATCCTAAGTTCTTTTCATTAAGAACTTTGGATTGAGCATTCTTGAAAAATAGACGTCACCATGTTTTACTTGAATCCTTAGCCTTGACACAACATCACTAAATGAAATAGATCATAATTCAACATTTTTGGTAGAGTACTATCTAAGGATATATAGAAGACATTTCTAAGAAATCATATCTCCTCATTTGTATGACTATTGCATTGATGTTATAAACATTTTAAGACTTATAATTCAAAAACAGGACACAACATTGTCCAAACAATAAGAACACACTACAGTCATAGTTTTGGTGAAAAGTGGCAAGTTTAAATCTATACTAAGTCTCAAAAATACTTCAACAACTATTAGAAAATATCAGCTGACATAATTTCTTCTTTTACTACATTGTCTATTCAGTACACAATGTTACCTTTACAATTATCTAAAATAGTTTGTAAATATAGATGTTATTGTTCACTCCTCATAAGTTACTTTTGAGATTATCTAATTACCTTAGCAAGTTATCATTGAAATCTAGAACAATGTAAACACATCAAAATGATCATGTTCCTATAATTTAATATCAACAAAGAAATCAAAAGGAACCAGCTACCTCATACAAAAGCTTTGAAAATCTGATTCACTCTAGAAAGAACATATGGAACCCCAGCATTATTTTGGTGAAAGAGAGCATCTACATATCCCTAAACAATAAAAAATTATGTACTTTACTTATTGTCATTTCGCTATGAAATCCTACTCATTCCTTGGATTAAATTGGCAATTTTGAGAGCATTTATCTCGAGTTCCACATATAAAAGAAAAGAATAAAACAATGTCCTTTGTTTCAACTTTCAACATTACATGACTTTGTTCAAGGGATAGCATAGTGTGTTCAACAGTTTCTATACTAAGTTAACCACAAGCTAGGTTTTTGTTTTTCTTCAAGTGAAAGTTGTATGGAAGGAGGTACAACACTCAACTTACGAAACTTAGGGACTATTTTGGTTTTGTTTTCCTATCGTGAGTATCAAAGAAGCATACAACCATCTAAAACACTGAAGATTAATTATTTAACCTAGATGTGCACATAATTTAGAAGTGGTTCCAACACAAACTCCCAACAAGCATTCATTTAAAAGTAGGAAAGAAATACTCCTTGCTTCTATGATTAAAGATCATAGAATATAGTTATGAGGAACCTGGGTTGTGAAGAAGTCTGTTCCTAGAGTACGATGATCAAGCTTCTTCCTTGAGTTGCTTCCCAATCTCTTTCTTGCTCCCACCACCAATTCCCCAGCAATTGTCATATTCTTTTCTGATATGCAAAGGTTCTCAGAGAAACAAGTGTAATACATGGATTCCAAGGAACATAGGTCAGCTGCTTTTGTTTTCCAAGCCATCCCAAATTTCATTGTTATTTTCCCCCACTTTTTCTCATCTAGTGATACTGTTCAAATGAGATCTAAGGAATTGTGTCAATTACCGAGAATGTAGTGGGATAATGAATGAAATACCTTAGTAGTTGAGAGAAGACTAGGGGTTCTTTACATATTCTAATGTGGTTTCTTATCATTAATTATAGTTTATGAAAATGGTTCATTTTCTCATCCATGTGGAAATATGATGCCAATTATTCAATGAGAAGAAGTGGGTTGTGACATACACTAATGTCATGCTTTCATCATCATTATTAAGAACTTATGAATCAAGTAAATGAGTTGCTTGCTCATGTTTCATGTTACATTGATCAGCTATTTCTATTAGAACCCAACAATTTTTCTTTTAATTGTATTTGAAGATATGTTTCCTCATTGGCACCCTTGCACTTGGGCCAACTAGAGGCCTGACAAAACAGAGGGTAACAGAAGAAGGTTTAATGACTATTGAGGACATAGAAAACTTGAAGCTTGTAGAGGATATCATGAAGACTTGTTATGAGATGTATTACATAACAACTACTGGCTTGGCACCAAAAATTGCACATTTTCATACATAGGTGAGCTACTTTGGAGGAATTAATAATCTACATCAAATACATTTTATTATTTTTCTTACTGCTCATGTTTTTTGTAGCTTGCTTTGAGGGTATAATTATGAATTTGAAACTTTTGAAACAAGAATTTTATCAAGATGGATTACAGGGAGGGAATAAATGTTCTGAGTTCCTAGATAACATAATAATTAGACATGCAAACCACCATAACCTTCTACGACCTGAGACTGTGGAGTCATTGTTTATGTTGCACCGCATAACTCAAGATCCCATGTAAGATGTTTATCAACATTAATTATATCCTACTACATGTTACAACATCTAATTTTTACAAATTTTTTGAATCATTATTTTTCAAATCATTAACTGATTTGACCTTTCTCTACTTCTTGATTATTTTATAATGGCAAGAGTTTATGAAAAATGGTATCCTATAAATTACTATGCTAAATAATGGGTGTACTCATTTTATTTTACTATATAGGAAATTGGAGCTAACATGTTTGCCTTAGAACCAAACTTCATCACGTCACCATATATCCATTGTATAGTTTTGCTTTAGAAGTAGTCAAATCTCCGAGGTAAAGGTTGGAGGTGCCAATACAAGTTAACTTACATCTTTATTGCCAAAGAAAGGGAATTCGTTATAGCTAGATGGTCTTTCAAAATCCATTACCATGTTAGTTCCTAAATTGATAACATCAAAATGAGTGGGTTTTACAAAGAAGAGCACTCATTTCTAATGATTTCTTCCCCAAACAACCACAATATGTTTTATTCCAGAGAACATGCCACACCATTTCGTATTTTGACATACAATACACATCTATTAGTCATGTTAGAAATAGTATTTAAATTGATATTCCTTTTTCTTTTAAAATAGTGCATCTTGTGTTAATACTTGTAAACTAGAGGGTAATATAGAAACATAACAAGAAGGATATCGAGCATCTCTTCTTTTGCATGCATAGACAAAGAATCATCTTTCCTTGTTGCAATTCTAGATTTAACACACTAAGCTAAACCTTTCCATACAATTGCAACATGGACCTCCTCTGTGGTCAACCTTGGACCAACCTAATTTATCTTTGCAATGTTATGTTTCCTTTCCTGAGAAAAATTCCAAATTCCAAGCCAATGTAATACCTTGTAAGTTACATAAAATTGTCTTTCTACAATTCTAGAACAAATTGTAAAATGACCAAACTGCTAAACCTTAAAATGGATGATGGTAATTACTTAAGTAGAAACCCGAGTTCATATCCACAAAAAGAGAAAAAATGCAATTAGGCCAAAGAAACAAACAACCAAATGACTAAGGAAATGAAAAATTACTCTATGAAGTACATTGGTGTGACCAGTAATGTATGTTCATAGTGCAACCCATGCACTGCAAATCATATAGATTTGTTACAGTTTCGTCATTTTAATTATAAGGATTCAGTTTGTCTAAAAATACATCATCTTTCAATATTACCTCACTTTTAATGTACCTATACATATTCTCATTTTTACAACTCTTTCTCATGACATAGATTTCTTATTCTTTTGTTTCTTGAATCTTAGTCTTTTGGTGATTGTAATATCCTAGATATATTTTACTTGATGAAAATCAAGATTGATTTTGTTATCTCACTATCCTTCTGTTTGGCACAGGTATCTAGAATGGGGTTAGCAAATTTTACAAGCTTTTGAGTCTCACACTAAAGTTGATTCTAGTGGATATAGTTCTTTGAGTGATGTGACTATTTTTCCATCTCCAAGAAGAGATAAAACAGAGACTTTCTGCTTGGGCAAGACTCTGAAGTATCTTTACTTTTTATTTGGAGACAATAATGTTATTCCTTTAGATAAGTTTGTCTTTAATCACTATAGAGAACTGAACCTTGAGGTTAGTGATTCCCTCCAATTCATCCATTATTAGCATCACCATCTTTGATAAAGGAGTGGTATCCACTGTATCCATATTTAATAAAACTTTAGTTGAACTCTATAGACAATAACCTAACAAAACTAAATCTTAAGTTGTATGTTGAGTTGGATTTTGATTTGGAAGATTGTTTGGTTATAGTGGTAGTTGATTGGGTCCTCAATGCTTCCATTTAATACTCAACCAAATATACATATTGTGATTAGATATTTACGTAGATACAATGGGTTATTGCAATTGAAGGGCACAATGCATTTTGGTATTAGATGTTTAGGGAATGATGAATTGATGCTACAGGGAATTGTGGGTTTTGGCTGGGCAAGAGATGCAGGTGACAGGAAGAGGACTATAGGATATTGCTTTAGAATACAACTTGTTTGATGTTTTTAGTATGTGTCATGATATTCCTTTCTTTTGTCACCTAAGATGTCTTGTAGTGATAGAGCATGTTTAGAGTAGGATTTTCTATACCTCATCTCTCATGATTCATGATAAGAAGGGATCAAAACCATACGATCTCTTTCATGTTTTCAATTTAAAATAGTAGCAAAACAAGGGTGGTCCTATAGACTATGACAAATTGAGTGTCAATAGGGATCAATAACATACTAATAAATAAATAACACACTAATAGAATAGTTAGTAGTGCACCTCAAGAATGTAGACAACTCACTACCACCTTAAGATAAATATCCAAACTAATCACCGAGCAGGTTGATGTCAATGATTACTTTGGATATTTATCTTCGAGAATTTTTTTTAAACAAAACATGTTGGTTGAAAGTTTGACCAATGCATCGATTAGGATGTTGTCGTGGGTTTGGCATCCTGGTCGATCGAGGGTCAAGTTTGGTCAAAATTTCAACCAAACTCGGTCAAACTTTTGACCAACACATTGACCAGGATCTCGTCATGGGTTTGGCATCCTAGTTGATGCTTTGGTCGAAAGTTCAACCAAGTTTGGTCAAAATTTTGAGCAACATTCCCATTAACAAAGGAGGCCATTTTTGACCAAATTGTGAGTTGAAATTCTGATGCTCACAAGACTTGGTCAAAGTTTCAAAGAGAAATTAGTGACAAATCAATTTGTCAAAAATTCAACCAATTGTCGTTGAAAAATGAGTCAAAATGTACTAGTGCTCTCTCTCTCTCTCTCTCTCTCTCTCTCTCTCTCTCTCTCTCTCTCTCTCTCTCTCTCTCTCTCTCTCTCTCTCTGATAAGAGTTTTTTTCCCACCAAGATTTTCTCCTTTTCTTTATTTGGATTTGTACGTGGGTACCTAATCAGACCTTATTTTTAGGAACCATTCATGCTTTTATATTTTATTTGTATTATCTTTTAGCTACTCCCTAAATTAATGTTAAGTGGCAGTTTGGAGCATTTAGGATGATATTTAATTATAATTACTTTACTCACTTAAGCTAAACTTAGGTACTTTCTCCTTTTATTAAAATAGGTCAATAATAGCTTAAGGTGTCTCATTCATTATAATTATGACACTCGCAACTATATATGCTAATTTAATCTTGCACCAGAGTTTGCATCTATGGTTTTATTCATCCTTTTATAAAGATTCATTATCTCATTTGTAACATAATTTTTTGTGCAATCAATACAATATTCTTGTATTGAGCAAATTATTCTTGCTTGATTTTCTTATGTGATAAGTGGTGTGCTTGCAAAGGATTCTTTGCTTCTACAGTTGAATTGTCAACATCTACACATGTATTCTCATCCATGTCCTCTTGTTATATACAATTTTTTTATAGATGTATTCTAATTTTGTCCTCACTCTAGTGAGATTTGGAGCTAATATGATCCCTCTTACTTATAATTTTCTTCTCAAATGTTCATGCAAATTACCTTTTTGGATTCATTATGTTTTAAATGAGGTATCCGAAACTTATAAGTGATTATCAAATTCATTTAGAAATTTAGAGACAAGGTTGTGTGTCCTCCATCTCTTGTTATTTTAAAATTTGAATATATTAAACCTTTTTTTAGAAGGTAAATTTGTCTAGAAACATGCAAGATCATCTAAAGGCCAAGATGGAGCTAAAGAAAAATGTCAATAATTTGCATGAAAAATAAAAAGTCTTAGGCAATAGAAGTGAATATATGATTTATTAGATCATCAAATATAAGAAAGGCTCAAATAATATTTTCCTCCCACAACAATATCCATCATGACAGAGGCCACAATTACATCACGAATTACCACTATTTGAATACTTGAATCAACCACGATAAAACATTAAATAATTAGTGATGAATGAATTTGATTTTTTATTTATAAAAGTCTTATAATCATGAATATTTTGATAATTGTATATCTTTTTCCTATATTATATAGGTTAAGGTATAAGAGTCATATTATTATCTATAATCCTTATATATTATATATCTCTAAGGAATAACCTATAACCTATATATATATATTAATATAGGGTTGAAGTCAAGAGTACCAAAACTGTTCGACAAATATTTTGTGAGAAAAAAAAACAATGCAAAAGGCTCTTATTTCCTCTCCACAGAGGAAAAACGTGAACGGGGATGGTTTAAGCGACACCGACACCGACACGTAAGCTTATATAGCTTGTATGTGCTGTTATATGCCTCACCTGTAATGAATAAGCTTATGTAGCCTGTACCTGGTGATATATGCTACACCTGCAATGATCTTTGAATGAAGAAGAATGTTCATGGGCATTTAGAAATCTGCTTTCCAACATGAACCAGACAAAGGATCTTCCCGAATAAAAAGTGACCTCAATAAATTCCCAAGCAGAAACTTCTTCAGTGGACGATAAAACATTAGATTTACTCTAGAACTATAAACCATACTGTTTTAAAGAAATACAAGTTATATATTTGAAATCAATGATTTCCATTAATCGTACAACAGAGATTTAAATTTGACCTACAAAGTTCATATGCTATATAAAAACCCTAAAATTCCCTATACCCAGATATGCATGCACAGGGATTAAGGACAAAAACCCTACATTGACACAGCAGTCTCCTAACGCTTGCAAGGGACCAAGTGCTCACAGCATACTATCAGTTCGTGCAGGCAATCTTCTGAAGAAATTAATCGGAACAGAAGGGAGCTTGTGCCTAAATCTTGGGTGGCGCAAAGCATGGAGACCTGCAAGTAGTGCTACCACTCTGAAAGGAGTGATATACAAAACAATTGCAGCAAATAAGCAAAATATGATGAACATGGTAGTGGCCCGCGGGTCTCTCCAACTTAGGAGAGACTGAAATCTCTCTCCTTGAGTAGCTATGTCTCCAACCACGGTTTGTATCCGCCCAGCAACACTTCTTAACCTGACATATCTCATTGTAACAGTTTGAGGGTTACTTTTAGAAGGGAATGTGTCAAATTCTTCATCGAGTTCATCAGGATGCACTCCTTCAGCATGAGAGAGGCGAGTGTCCATGTGGGCGGGAAGTCGAGGCCGGTAGCGGAAATGCCATATGCCGATCAAGAACATATACAAGAAAATTGTGGGAAGTACGAGCTCTGGATAACAGATCAGAATAAAGAACAAGAGATGGACCAGGACGGTGGTGATAGGGTTCTTCCAGTGACATATATCATTGAACCATTTGCCAACTGCAATCAGCGGAGAGAGCACAGACATTATGCGGAAAAAGTTGGCCTTACTCCTTCGCATGCTCCACATGTGTGAATCCCCATCTATCATGTATTCTACAACTTCCTTTGTAAGAGGTGGCTCTGCCCTGCTCAGCCTCATCTCCACAATGTTCATGGCTTGGTGTCTTAGGTTTTCAAGCTGACTTACGGAAAAAGGGTATAAGTAGTGCATCTTCGGCAGCAAAGGGTAGGTGTAGAGGTGCATCACGTTGGCCAAAGATGAACAGCTGAAACGGACGGCCAATTCAAGCTCTCCCATCTTTTTGACTCCAGAGGAGTGCAGTACCAGTAGAGGGTAAGAGTTAGTGTAAATTCTGTCAATTTCTAGGGTTGAGAGGCGAATCCTTATCTTTCCAATCTTTGAATCCTTAGCTCCGGCCCCTGCCTGAAGATGGCAGTTATCAAAAACCCCAACGGTTAAAACAGTGCATGGATCATAAACTTCCCATGTGTATTGTTCATTCCACTTTGGATTGAAGCTATCGATACACGTCCTTGTTCTGACCCACTTCTGACCATATTTCGCAACACAGTATGCATCGGTCGTTCCTCGTTCACCTTTCATCTTCATGGGAAGCAGAGTCTTTGCATTCAGTATACCCACCTCTAAGTTGCCGATCGCTGGATTCCATAACTCCTTTGCAGTAGGCCTGAGGTCACTGCTATAGTGTGTAGATTCATCAAGGACATGATAACCACCCTCGAGACAAACCCTCAAGTGGATTCTGCTTGAAAATCTGTTTTCCTTCTTCCTCTGCTCCCCTTCTACGAAATTGTGTCTTTCCAGAGTGAACCACTTGGAATTCACGGTTCTATAGTCCAAACGTTTTTCAACTGTGGGCAAATGAATCATTTTTCTCCCTATCACTTCATCCTCCTTTTCACGTATCCGGTCCTCCACTGACAGGATTAATTGTTCTTCGAAGGGCTCCGCCGCAACAAAAATCAAATCCTCATTCCACATGGGATTTGTGGCTCGAGTATGAACTTTCTTTGTCTTCAATAATTGATGGCCAAGCTGCACCTTAACACTGACATCAAGGGAACGCCCTTTGTCACTAGGCAGCAAATCCTGAGCTTCAATAACATTAACCCTAACATACCATAGTTTTGGAGACATATATACTTTGGATCTAAGATTTGCCACTCCATCACCGCGAACCGTGGCAGCTTCAGAATGCCATGCTTCTGAAAATGCTTCGTCAGCCTGTGTACCCATCCATACAGCCAACATGAGCTCACTCCTATGCGTAGGGTCTCCTTTTCCGTCCTTGAGCTTATACCACTGAGGTGCCAAGGGACTATCCGGAGGCACTCTGGTGGGGACATCATTGAGGTCCATAGTGACATACCCGATAGATTCATCCATTCCAATTCTTTTGTCCCTCACCACTATCTCAACCGTGGAAGCTTGTATCCTGTTCTTGGAGAAGGCAAAAACCTGTTTCCACTCTGGATTTGCTTTCTTCTCAAAATGCTTAGTGGTGCCTTTGTAGTTTCCCAGCCTCACCTCCACATACGGGTCACAAGTCCCCGTGATATTCATGGCAGAGAGATCTCTGGCCTTTTCCACTCTAACATAGAGATACTCCATCTGTTCCACCAGATCATAGGTGCTCGACGTCCTCTCGCCGCTAAACCATCTGCCTTCCTTCACTCGTGCATCTCCCAGATGTGGAGAAGTCTCCTTCAATTCATAATCTAAGGACCGTGAGTGAATATTGTGCATTATCACTGGCTCTGGGTCAGGCCTCTTCTCTGCAACAAATGACATGCTCGGTTGTGATGCCTGTTGTTTGTGTATTTGCAGCTTAGGTTCATCCTTCACCTCCAACATAGGTTTCTCTATTGCCTCCTGTTGCTCTGGCTTCTCTTGCTTGTCTGATTTCTCCTGCTTCCCCGTCACTTCCTGTTGTCGAAATTTAATGTTCCAACAATTAGAGAGTTGGAGAAGGAATCAAATAAGATTGTAGATATGTTTGAGTTAGCTGTCAAAAAGTTTCTAGTATGTTTCCACGGTCCATAATAGTACTCTTAGTGCTTCTGGATTTTGATTGCATGTCCATTTTTGAGCCAATGTTTCGGGTAACACTGAGTGAACCATCATCATGGCAAGCAGGAGAGCACAAGTTACCCGAAATGTTGGCTTGAGAATGGACACACAATCAAAATCCAGAAGCATTAAGAATACTGTCAAAAAGCTCTCATTTGTTGTTAATTACATCTAGTTTGTTGTCATGTGTATTAGCATAATTATAGGATCTTGGTGAAGTGATATAACTCTATATATTTGTAATTTCCAATGATGTATAACACGTGACTAGTTCATCTTGTTATCTATTTTCTTTTGTATAACAGCTCTATACCTTATTTAACATTATCAGATTTCTACAATCCATTTGACTTGAGTTTTTTGTTTCTGGATTCGATTGTATATGTTTTTTTATCATCAACATTCTGGATCACACTTTGTGATCCATCATCAAAATGAGAGGGTGCAAGAATAAAATAGCTCTATACCTGTTTTTCGGTTGCTTCCTGCATCTCTGTTGCTCCTTTCTTCTCTGGTTTTTCCCGCTTCTCTGTTGCCTCCTGTTTCTCTGGTTTCTCCTGCTTCTCTGTTACCTCTTGCTTCTCTGATTTTTCCTCCTTCTCTGATGCCTCCTGTTTCTCTGGTTTCTCCTGCTTCTCTGATGCCTCTTGCTTCTCTGGTTTCTCTAGCTTCTCTGATGCCTTCTGCTTCTCTGGCTTCTCCTCCTCTTTTGGCTCCTGCTTTTCTTTCTTGACCTCCTCCTTCCACTGAATTTGTGGGATGGTTTCTTTCTTTTTCTCTTCCTCATCAAAAGTATAAAATTTCAATTCAATATCTCCCTTGACAACGGAAAAAATGCCCCAAAAAATACCCCTCTTCTCCAAGGTAAACTTTTGTACGACCTCCACACCTTGCTTGATACTGCTACCTTGAATTTTCAACCTACCCAGAAATTTTCTACCAGGAGGAGGATTCTTCTCGTGCCACACATTTATCTGTAGAAACTGATTCTGCAAATTCATTGGATTGGGCACATCAAACATCAATTTCTCATTCCAAACAGGGTTTAGAGTTTTCTCTTTGGTCGGAGTTCGACTTGTTCGGTTATCATAGTCTACTTCTACAAAGGCACTCGAAGTCCCCTGGCCATCCTTGGGCATCAAGTTGTGAGCAGCAACCACCTCAACAACCAGTTTCTTCACTTTACCCATTGTTTGAAATTTGAACAAGCAAAAGAATTTTAATGATGTCCACAAGACCACATGGTTTAAAGTACTAGAAGTTGCACAGTTAAACACATTTTCCTATCCTTTCTTCAGTGGGCTCTTCTATTGTGAATCCTTACTAAGAAGGTTGCAAACTTATTGAATCTCGTCTTCTCGCCGAACTCGTTCAAACTATCCACCTTCAAAGTATTTTCAAACTGCTTACGATTTCATTAACATAGACAGTGGGCATAGCACGTGTGTCTCTATGAACTTGCCTTGGCCAGCATTTGAGCACTTTCCACCCACGAGCTCTGTCTCAGGAATTTGTGCAAACCATCAGTTGAGTGCTGAAAAATACTACACAAAGATCAGTCAAGAGCTCACACTATCGGTTAAAGTAGGGCTATTTGCAAGAACTTGATTGTGTAAATTTTTTAGCATCAATGTTTCACATTAGTAGGGTGCTAAAAAAAATACTGCAGAAACCCAGCTAGAAATTGAACATTACGGAATTTTTGTTTTCATTTGAGAGCTGAAAACTACTCTGGAAGTCCAGTTTCAAGCTTAGAAGTCCATCAACTGAGATTAAAAGTCCAACATAATAAACATAAGTTGTTATGCAAAAGCCTATGACTGAGGGCGCTTACCTTGGCCTCTGAATTTATTTCAGGACTCTGAGCAGTACTTCAGTTGGTTGGTGATAAGTGTCCAGACATACAGGTGGATGATGTTGAAGACTTCCTTCAGCAGAAGATACCCAATAGATTGGATTCTTCTTAGCTTGAGAACTTGACCGTAAAGCTTATGGAATTCAGTTCCAGAAAGATTAGGTGAATTACCAAATAAGTTTCAAGGAAAAAGTCAAGTAGCACAGAGTAATTTGTAGGATAAATTAATTTTCATTAGGTGGTTGGGGGATGAATTAGATCTGGAATTCAAGGAATCATGACAGAAGTTTAAGATTAAATATTTATTAATGAATAAAAGATGTTCTTCTGAATATTTTCATTAAAGCATGTCCTCCATGACCATTGCTGATGGCAAACAATGGCACTTTTTTGTGTTTTTTTGCCATTGTTTACTTGAGAGTGGTAATTGTGGAGTCCAGCGATGTATGAAATAAAGTTTTCATTTAAAGACTGGATTGTCTTTGTCACAGCAGCTTTTGCTTTCCTTTTCTCCCTTTCCATGTCTTTGTCAAACCGCCTTCTCTCACTTTTTAGCATCGCTGTTTGAGAATAATGTTGGACTTTCTTAATAAGGTTGAGGGAGTCGAAGCTTTGCTTTCAATTCTATCACTGTTAACAAGATTGTCTGTTCAGAACTGTTTCTTGATTCTGACTATACAGAGAACGAAAGAGGCGCTCACGTTTGAATCTACATCTATCAGATGTTTGGTGCATCTTCAGATTGAAATGTTTCACCTACTTTATCCTCGGCAAAATTGACATGTCAGGGTATGTGTAAGCTAAAAATTTAGAAACTTGCCACATTTAAATGCTAATACGCTACGACTTCTATATTTCTGATTCAAGTGTTTTCTCATTATCTGAAATAAAGAAATAAAATTTGGAATCTAAATTGAAGAATTTCATTTTAATTTTAATTAAGTTTTTTCATCTACAAAGTCAATTTAGTTAATCTGATACAAGAGCACAAGCTTTATACTAAAACCTTTTTGGCTAAGAGTTAAGGAATGAGGGTAATCCACTTCACCGAATTCGTCCCAGGCTAAAACCTCTTTAGCTAAGAAAAAAAAAAAAACTTAGTGGTGTCCAATCCGCTAAATTCACCCAAGACATGATCCTGACCTCATCCCTTATGATGTCAGAGTCCTGCTCTCAACAAAACTTAATATGTGGTGGACTCATTAAGAACTCGTCAAATTCACTAACAAACAAGGGCTCATTGACTGACCTAAAGAATTTCAGAAAATGTTCATAGATGTCAAAGAAAATAAGGAAAAAGAGATATGAGGTGTAGTTTAATGGATATATTATGTGTGGCATATCTTTGTCATTTTAATTAAAAAGAATAATTAGAATTATGATTTCTTCTTGTGACATATATCCCAAACTCTATATTAGCTAGATTGATTTATCTTACCATCATGTCTAGTATCAGAGTGTTTGTATGGTTTCAATCCTATCAATATGAAAGTAGACTTCTGCACAATCTTAACCTCAAAACATCCACAAAACCTATGTTACATTCAATGATGTAGTCTCCTCATTTAACTCCTCTCAACATGCATCACATAATGTGGACACAACTTTACTCCACACTATTTTTCATTTAGCTCTCGCACACGTGTGTGCGCAATGTCACATAACCCCAATAATATAACCCTACATCATTCTTTGTGCACATCTCTCATGCATGATTGCACAACAATGCTTGCCCCATATGACACCTTGCACATGGGAACACATGTTTTTATTAGTTGTATTATGCATGTTCATTCAACATTTGACCATGCATTTGCCACCAATGATCATGCATGACAACTAATGATACAACCAACAACAAGCTCAACATTTAACATTGTCCTATCCACATGCAATGAGCATCATAAATGCATGACACCTATGTACAAATTAGTACAAAGCAAAAAAACAAAGAAGATCCAACCAGCAACCCTTATGCATGCATTGTATTCTAGATATATTCTTTCATGCAACACATTTATATTGCACAACATTTCATGTCCCTTAAACACACACATTTACGTTCTAATCTAGGTTTCTAATTGTATATTTAAAAAAATTATAGATTACCAACTAATTAGAATATATTGTTGTTATATGGAGCCTAATTAGACTTGAAGATTGATTGTTCCCCACTTTTATCGGTGGAGTTACCCCCTACATTTTTCAATAAAGGTTTGGAGGAAAGCACCCCCAAGATGGGCTCAAAGAGCAATGCCCCTTGTGGGGTCTAGAGGCAGCACCTATGATGCACTCCATGTTACAATACATAGCAAGGTCAAGGGGAACACCCTGCAAAGCCAAAAATGACTTTTATTGTTGTATAGATGTGTTCAGAGCTATTTTTCTATTGGTTGGCATATTCTAAACCTAATTTTGTTACTAGCATAAGTCTTGTTAAAGGCTTAGGGCTAGGGCTTTTCATATGAGAACTTGGTAGCTTTTGCAACAATATTAAGTTACAAGTGATTGCAAATTGTAATCAAGTTGATTTACTGGATAATAATATTTGACTCTTTGTTTTGGTGGTTATAGCCTAAGATTGAGTGAGTCATGTTAAATCTTTGTCTTCTTGTTCAATTTATGTCTGTTTTATTCCTCTACTTTATTAATTAAATTTTCATGTAACTATTAGATATATGTCTTTCAAACCCTAAAAAAGTATTATTGCACCATGCAGATCAATGAACCCCTAGAGAATAAGCTAATAGTAGAAGATGGTGTTGAGCAACATAATAGGAACTTAAATGTTTTTCAAAGTGATTATGACCGAAAAATAACTCATTGTGACATTTTATGTGAATGATATCATTACCAATGAGTTGTTGAATTTTGTAATGTAAGATTTGATATTCATTAGTGGAGTGGTCATGAAATTGGTGAACATGCAAAAAGGAAGATTTGTAATACTGTGATTATGCTTCTTCTTCATTTAGGTCGAGTAATCACCTTAGCACAAAGAAGGTTAGGAAAAATGATTTCTTGATTGAAGATAGATATAGAAGAGTGTTAGATGATAAAGGAGAGGATGTGGAAAAAGGAGGACTAGATTTGAAACTAAATGCTTCAATAGGTTTATCACCATTCTCAGTGCTTTATCACTCAAATTCTAAACCACATTTGAGATTTTGAGTTGAATTCTCTTGAGAATCGCGTTGAAAAAATGACACACTAAGTTATTTGAAGGGTCTTGTGTTAAAATTAAAAAGTTTGTATTCTCCTGTAAAAGATGGTGTAAAGTCTAGTTACCCCCAATCATCATCTAATAGAGCACTTGTAGGAGAAGATAAACAAATTCTTTTCGTAAGCAATTTCAGACCCTATCATTGACAACGAGGGTACATATTGTGTTGTTATAGATGAACTTCACCTTGCAATGAGGCATTGAAGGAATAGTGTGCATAGCATGTAACCATGGTTGTTCTAAGAGAAGATTATAATTGAAGAGTATCCCACATCACTTGAATAGGTGTCGGTAAAATAAAAAGACTTACATTAGCAAGCAAAGTGATAATACCCAAGTTTTGTTTAGCTACATTATCAAAGCCATGGATAGGAGTGGAATTGGGTTTCATTGCTGAAATATTTCCATTTATCTTATGTAAAAAAGTCATTTAAGTTCTACAAACTTTAAGTCTTGAGCCATTACCAATTAAAGCTCTTCAAATAAGGCTACCATTGATAAGAACAACAAACATGAGATAATAATGTTGATCTTGAATTTCTTTAGAAATAAACTCATCCTGAGAAAACATAATTTGTGCCTTTTTGTTGGTTGCATTCATGCATTCTAATGTAAAAGTTATGTTTTCTTGCCTAGGAGGAAAGACAATCATGTTTCTCAATGCTTGTTGTAACACTTAATGATAAGTAGCTGAAGTGTGAAGAAGCTCTCAAAGAGATATATTGGCAAGAGTAGCATGAAAATGTTCTACTATGTCTATTCCTTTCCAAGATTTTGAGAGAGATAGGGTAGAGGAGGAAGCACTAGTTGAGGAGGAAGAGAAGGAGGAACAAGTGAACTTTTAAGTTATCTATTATTTCTTGTGTTAGTGTGGAAAATTGCATGATAGTTAGGTTGTTGAGCAACTTTAATGACAATGATCAGTTCATTTTGTGTTAGAGGAGTATGTTGACAAAAATGGGCAAAAACCTTAGGATTTTCACTACTCAAAACATTGACTTGATCAGGATCTTGATTGTTCATGGGTTCATTACCTGAAGGGAGAGAATTAAGGAAATTAGTATTGATATTATCCCTTTCTTGCAAGTTATCCTTACAATACATATTAGGGACTTTGTTTAATGCTTCATCTCTAGATAAGATAAGATAAGATAATTTATTAATGTCCAATAGGATACCACAAACAAGTCTAAGGGATTGAGAATACAAACAGGGGCCAGAAGGTAGCCAGACCACCAAACAGTGTCCAAGAAAAATGAAGGTAAGGCAATGTTAAGAAAGGTATTTATGATGTCCTCCTCTTGCTTTAAAATATCCCTGTGAAGGTGGTATTTCATAGGAGAAGGTTCATCACTCATAAGTCTTCATTGGTAGAGGGAATTTCTTTAAGATGAATAGAAGGTATGGTGTTCTTAATGGTATGCTCATTCATATCAAGAGAATGATCAACAACATATTGCAATGACTCATCAAACATAGGTAGTGTTTGTATGGGTTCAACCCTATTAATTTGAAAGTAGCCTTATGCACAATCTTAACCTCAAACATTAACAAAACCTATGTTACATTCAATGATGTAGTCTCCTCACTTAACTCCTCTCAACATGCATCACATAATGTCAACATGACTTTGCTCCACACTATTTTTCATTTAGCTCTCGCACAAATATGTGCAATGTCACATAACCCCAATATAACTCTACACCATTCTTTGTGCACATCTCTCATGCACTATTGCACAACAATGCTTGCCCCATATGACATCTTGCACATGGGAACACATGTTTTTATTAATTGTACTATGCACATTCATTCAACATTTGACCATACATATGCCACCAATGATCATGCTGGAAAACTAACCATACAACTAGCACCAAGCTCAACATTTGACACTGTCCTATCCACATGCAACAAGCATCATACATGCATGAAACCTATGTAAAAAATTATTGAGGGCCTAGCTTATGGTCCCTTGCATAAATATGTTGTACAAACAAAAAAAATAAAGAAGATCCAACTAGCAAACCTTATACATTCATTGTATTCTAGATATATTCATTTATGCAACATATTTATATTGCACAATATTTCATGTCTCTTAAATGGACATTTACATTCTAATCTAGGTTTCTAGTTGTATATTCAAAAATATTATAGATTAGTAGCTAATTAGAATATATTGTTGTTATAAAGAGCCTAAATAGACTCAAAGACTAGTAGTTCCCCACTTTTATTGGTGGAGTTTCCCCCAACATTTTTCAATGAAGGTTTGGGGGAAGCACCCCCAAGATGGGCTCAAAGAGAAATAACCCTTGCGGAGTCTAGAGGCAACAGCTTTGATGCACTCCATGTTGCAACACATGGAAAGGTCAAGGGGCAACACCTTGCAAAGTAAAAAATGACTTCTATTATTGTATAAAGGCGTTCAGAGCTATTTTTCTATTGATTGGCATATTTTAACCTTACTTTTGTTACCGACCTAAGTCTTGTTAAAGGCTTAAGGCTAGGGCTTTTCATATTAGAACTTCGTAGCTTCTTGCAACGGTATTGAGTTACAAATTGTAATCAAGTTGATTTACTAGATAATAATATTTGACTCTTTGTTCGATGGTTGTAGCTTGAAATTGGGTGAACCACATTAAATATGTGTCTTCTTTTTCTATGTACGTGTGTTATATTCCTCTACTTTATTAATTAAATTTTCATGTAACTATTAGATATATGTCTTTCAAACCCTTACAAAAGTATGGTTGCACCATGTAGATCAATGAACCCCTAGAGAGTAGGCTAACAATGGAAGATGGTGTTGAGCAACATAATAGGAACTTAAATATTATTGAAAAATAACTCATTGTGGCATGTTATGTGAATGATATCATTACCAATGACTTGTTGAATTTTGTAATGTAATACTTGATATTCATTAGTAGAGTGGTCATGATATTGGTGAACATACAAAAAGGAAGATTCATAAGATTGTGATTATACTTCTTCATTTAGGTTGAGTAATTACCTTAGCACAAAGAACGTTAGGAAAAATGATTTCTTGATTAAAGATAGATATAGAAGAGTGTTAGATGATAAGGACAAAAGGCATGAGATAATAATGTTGATCTTGAATTTCCGTAGAAGGAAACTCATCTTAAGAAAACACAATTTGTGCCTTATTATTGGTCACATTCATGCATTATAATATGGAAGCTATGTTGTCTTACCTAGGAGGCAAGACAATCACATTTCTCAATGCTTATTGTAACACTTCATGATAAGTAGGTGAAGTTTGAGGAAGCTCCCAAAGAGATATCTTGATAGGAGTAGTACAGAAATGTTCTACTAAGTATATTCCTTCCCAAGATTTTGAGAGAGATATGGTAGAGGAGGAAACACTAGTTGAGGAGGAAGAGAAGGAGGAACATGTGAACTTTTAAGTTATCTATTATTTCTTGTGTTATAAGTATGGGAAACTGCATGATAGTTAGGTTGTTGAGCAACTTTTATGACACTTTTCAATTCATTTTATGTTTGAGGAGTATGTTGACAAAGATGTACAAAAACCTTAGGATTTTCACTACTCAAAACATTGACTTGATCATGATCCTAATTGTTCATGGGTTCATTACTCGAAGGGAGAGAATTAAGGAAATTAATATTTATATTATCCCTTTCTTGCAAGTTATCCTTACAATACATATTAGGGAATTTTTTTAATGCTTCATCTCTTAAAGAAATGTAAAATGAAGGTAGGTCTGTGTAAAGAAAGGTATTTATGATGATGTCCTCTTGCTTTAAAATATCTTCGCAAAGGTGGTATTTCATAGGAGAAGGGTCATACTCATAATGTCTTCATTGGTAGAGGGAAAATCATTAAGATGAATAGAAGGTATGGTGTTCCTAAGGGCATGATCATTCATATCAAGAGATTGATCAACATCATCTTGTAATGACTCATCCCACATAGGGAGATCATTAAAAAAAGGATTACTTTCTAGCCTTAATATGATCTTATGAGAAGGAGGGTCCTTGCAAGAGCATAATAAAATTAACCTATACAAAATATTCATGATGACATGTATGAAATTATATGTAGAATTTTCCTATTCAAGTGCATAAGCAAGAAATCAAGGATCTAAATAGCATGCAATGCTAGTAACTAATGCATGAAATAAATTTTTTAAAAAATATTTTGAAATATGCTTTTGTAAAGAAACATGAGAATACAATGGATCTATAAAAGAAGCTCATATGGATGTAATTAGATCTAAATGGCTAAAAATGAAACAACATAATGCATGAAAATAAGATTTAAATACTAAGAATATAGAGAAGATATGATGTAAATATGATTAACATAATGCATACAAAGTAGATCTAGATACCAAATCAAAGGTCAAAAGGTCGTGCTAGGAGGATCTAACCAAAAAAATCAAATAGATAAAATGTCATATGATGGGTTTGCCAAAATGTGATGTATGAAATGGTAAGCAACATGTAAGCTAATATTGCCCATTTCATGATATACATTGGAATATGAGACAACCATAAAGTAGATTTGATTGGCACGACTAATGGATAAGGGTGCTAATACAAGACCTTTGCTCCTAGGGTTTTTATTCCTTTGTCGATTATGATTAAGAGAGAAAGGGATTATATTGATATATAAGAGACTAAATAAGCACATTCTTGATCTAAATCAATTGAGAAAATTGATATGAAAGCAGATGAAGGAGAATTTAGATGTACCTAGAAATGGAATAGAAAAATTGAACTTTTAGACTTAAAATTTTTAACTATCGGAGTCCAAGAATGAGTTGTAACAACTGATCTAAGGCTTGAAGGTTGTTGACTATTTTTTTACCTGATTTTAGCTAAAAGTACACATTGAGTTTGGCTATGTGTTCTTAACACTTCTAGACAAATTTCTTAATAAAACCTATGACTACTTCAATATTGCCTAAAAAGAACCAATATATTTATAATTTGTTCTTGCACACAAAAAATGGGAGAAAGGTTGGGGAAAGGGGGTATCCTTGCTCAAACTCCTATATAGAAGTCAACCTTGAAAATGAATTGAAATTGCATAAGAAAATATAAAATAAAATCTGGATTTGAAACATAAATCATGTTATACCTTGACGGAAATACTTTTTTGGATGTGATCACAAGTGTTATTCCAATTGCTCAAGCTCCACAAAAATAGGAAATCATGAAATTGCATCCTTTAATGATGAATGTTGTAGTTTCGACAATGCTTGAAAAAGAAGAAGACCACTTTCAAGGATTGAAGATTTGATGCTTAATTTTAGAAGTTTCTTGATTGTTTATGAATTCTTGAAGTGTTGATATGGATGCTTCCACTTTATTTATATCAATACTAAAATGAGGAGAGGTAGGGGGTCTATATACTAAATCATCATTCCAAGGAGTTCAAACTTGAGTAGGTTGACCATGAGTCAAAATTTCCATCCCTAAGCCAAGCATAGAGTGCAGGGCTAAATTTGGGTCCAATCCTTTAGGGACACACCACCAATGAAAATTTTTCACTTGAAGAACCAACCCAAATTTGATCTATGTGCCTAGGAGATAGCATAGGTGTGCAAAAAGAAAGGACAATTGATCATTTCGAGGTCAAATAAAATCATGAAGACCAAAAATAAGTGCATATGACTTATAGGTGAAATGAATTATTCGATTGGAGGAAAATAAAGGATCACACTTAGAAATATGTGCCAACCTTGAGTTTGAGGAAATTGAGTCAACATAGGACTTATAATGTCATTGGAGGGTGTAATAAGTGTCACATGAGAGCATGCAACCATTGTCATTTAATGGAAGGTTTAAATATATGGAATTTTTATCTTCTAATGGAAATTCAAATTCAATCCTTATGATCAAATCAAACTCTTTGGTTAACTCATTGTCCATCTTCACTCCATTATAATCTAACCACATTTCATAATCCCCCAATAATTTTTAAAATTTTAAAGCATTTTGTTGAACTCGATGATAGGTAGGATGTTTTTTGGTTTATATTTCATATTAATCTTGGAGTGTAAACCACCATCTACTTAGGAAAGACCATCAAATTCCAAGTGGAAAACACCATACACTTAGGCTAGGGTTAAAATCTCAAAAGTGGAAACCACTATACACTTAGGAAAAACCATCATATGCCAAGTGGAAACTATTAGAGAGTTAGGAAAAACCATACATCAACAAGTGAAAAGCATTGCACACTTAGGAAAACAAATCTATGCATGAATTGAGATTAGGAAAGATGCAACTAATGCATACTAAAAATCAAGGGTAACTTCCACAAGATACAACTAAAGTGTAGCCACAATCAAGAGTGAATTAGGCAAGCTTGAAAAATGCAAAGTGAAAATGAGGCTTGAGTTAGAAAAGTTGCAACCAATTTGTATACAACTTGTAGTGGACATCAATATGGACTTCAGCAAGTGCATGTAAAGTGAAGTGGAAATCACCATGTACTTAGAAAAGCACATATAAAGTGAAGTGGAAATCACCACAAAGTTAGGAAAATTTGAAGCATAAGGTGTAAATCCACATCTATTTAATAAAATCTTATTCAAAATTAAAATATCTTTCTTGCATCAATATTTTATAGTCATTTGTTAATCACTACCAAAATTTTATGCTTAAAAAAATAACAATTCTACATGATCACAATAATACCAAGTTTGAATGGGCGGGGGCCCTAGCTCGGTTGGCTAAATCTTCCCTGTTGCAAGGGGTTGGTCACGGGTTCTAGTCTCCCCCGTCCTCGTGGTACCAATGGGCGTGTCCCGCCAGCGCTACCGGTCACGTTAAAAAGTTTACCAGGTGCACTGCAGTTTATAGGGGGGCTCGTGTTGCACCAATTCCTGCAATCTAAAAAAAAAAAAATACCAAGTTTGAATGCACTCTAATAAGGTCAATTTCACTAAGTTTGGCTTTACGAATGCTAGGAATTTATTCAAGAAATTTATTTTTTCATGCTAAATCCTTTTTGTGCTCTCCTTGGAGCTCTAGAAATATTTCCAACCTACCCAATGCTAATACCTACTTCAATGATACTGTGGTTTTTACCAAACTGATGCAAGTATCATTATAAAACCCTTCAAGAACCTTCAAATCACTCATGAATTTCAATCTTAAATATAATTTATTCAACATTATAGAGGCATAAATACACATTTCCCAATGCAATCATCCATCAAATCACCTTTATCAAATAACAAATCAAACTTGAAAACATAGACTTCAATTCTACCATTTGAGATAGGCGTGCATATAGAGATTCATGACATTTTAACCAAATATTATTTATTCAATCCAACCATCCAAATTAGGATAAATTAAGTTTCCAACAACATATCCAAAACTTAGAAACATCCAACGGTAGAATGAAAAGTTGTGGTCTCTACATTGAGACCCATTTTTTGTGACTCTGTTGAAGATGGTTAAAAACTATTTTTCACTCAAATGGTCATAACTTATACAAAACATAACAAACATGTACCAAATAAATTTCATTAGAAATATGATTCATTCCTCTTTCCATAAATATAAGTTTCATCCCTTTAAACAATAATTAAATATTCGTACACGTTGCTTCAATATGACTGGAATTTAAAAATTTGAAAAAACTATCATCCATATAATGCTCATAAGTTCCTCAAATCTGCATGAAATAAATTTAAAACAAAAAAAATAGAAGGATTATTCAATTTCCTACTCTGCCATATCAATAATATATCATTTTCAGATTGTACATGGATTTACAAAGTCTGAAAACAACAAGAGAACTAAAAAGCCAATCAAAATAACAAGTTAGAATCACTCTAAATTTGCTTCAAATGTTAATAATTCATTCCATTATTGATTTAGTTTAACCTTACAATGAATTTTATACCTTACAAATACCATGCATGACCTTTGGACTTCCTTTTACAACTTTAATGTGATTTTACATTGTTACATTTTTTGCAACTCTTCACCTTCTTCACAACTTTTGAGACTTTTGACAAATGTGATGCCATGACTTTGCATAAACATTAAATACATATTGAAATGACCATTTGATAACATTTTACATGGTTATTATCTTTTCAAGGTTCATTTTAAAACTTTTGACATATTAATCCAATTGGGACCTTAACTATGATAATGTGGACAACATTACATTTTTTGTTACAACTTTTCTTTTCAATTGGATTCTATTACATAGAATTACATTTAAATATATATGAATGAAAATAAATCATTAAAATATCCATTATGATATCTTGTAATTATATGATGGCTAGGTGCTCCTGCACTATAAACCCACTACATGTATCACTTCTTTTAAGCCAAAATAGAAAATGAAAAAGAAAGAAAAGAAATATCAAAAGAAAAGAAAGAGATGTAATATCAAAAGAAAAAAAATGAAAAGAAATGAGAAAATGTGAAGAGTAAATAATAGTGAGGCAATTTGGCTTCGGGTGTGTGAATACTCTATTAATGCAACTCAATACAAATTCAGTCTTAGTAGAGAAATGTGTGTGGTGGACCACAAAAATAACCTCCTTGAGGCCGTAGACACTTGACTGGAAACAAGACTTTATCTAGGATCCTTACGTAGTATGGACATTAAAAATAGCCAAGCTCAATGCATCTAAAAATATTTCCATATTGAAGTCATATCATGATCTTACATTGCAAGCTTAGCATAAGAAATGACCTTATTGAAGAGAGGATCAAATATTTAATGTTTCACTTGGAAACATTGAGTGTTTGTTTTTACATGTTGTAGTGGGATAAAACTCACATAAATAGTAATTAGTGATAGATAGAGGGATGCATTTAATTTAATTATTGGAAGAAAGTCAAATTATTGATGGTATACTGTCATGTCCCCTTTTTAGCGACATAACTTTAATAGGGGATTTGCCTATCATCGACTCTTGTAGGCAAATGATTATGGGAAGAGGGTCATTTTTGTCTTCCGATAATTACAATTTTGCTCTCGAAGAATAATAATTGAGTAAGTGGGGCCTACTCGTTCTAATATTAAATTAAAGTTTTACTCTAACTTTATAAAGTTATTTATTTAATTTTATAAAGTTTAATAATGAAGTACATCATAAAAGATGATTCCGAAAAACTTCCAGAAACTTCTCAGCGAAGTGAATAAATAGAGGACATAAGGCTCCCATTTGGAACAAGCGATTTTGTGGATTCGATTTCTCTTTAATTGGAGCAATTTGTAGTCATTGGTCTGCAAATTTCCAATAGGTCTTCAGGAACGAAAACTCCCTTAGATCTGCATAACTGAGGAGGTGAAATATCCCCCGAAGGGTTGCACGTTGGAGGTGGCACAGCAGTCATTTCATCAGGGCTAAATTCGTGGCCATAGGCCAATTCTGAAAGATACATGCATTGAAGACAGGCAACAGTGAATAATTTGGTCAAGGGCAACATCTGAATAGAAGAAATTTGAGTTGATATCTAGCTGCGACAGGAGGACAAATTCGATATCTTATTTGATAGATCCACATTCAAATACACCCTTGTCAAAAATTGGCGGGCTGAAGGCACAGCCATTTTTTGCTTGCGTCAAGGCGTTCAACAGGAGGAGATCATTCAAAATCAATATCAGGTCTGAGGAGCGGCAGTCACTACGCATTTCGTGGGACTGTAAGCGACATTGGAAGATAGGAGACCAGGGCGTGATCTTCCCAGATACCTGACGGATTCTGCTCTAACCGTCAAACTCCAGCCATGGGTCGTAAATCATATCCCCAATAACATCGTCAGTCTGGATGAGGGCAGAATCGAGACTCAGTTGGTGTGATCCGAGTATTAACATAGCATACCTATCGGACAATAGCAGAACGAATAGCAGATCTGGCAGGCTCGAATTTGGCAGTGACTCCGCAGCTAACCGGAAGGAGTAAGGTTTTACTGCTCACACAAGGAAATTCCTTGGGTTTTTCCTTTAATATCACTCTATTTGTAGCTTGAACAAATATATATGCATTGTCACTGTTATTTCTCTAATAACCATTAATTTTGAAGGAAGATTCGAAATATTGCATTTGAAATTTTCTAACAATTGTGCACCCAGTGTTTTACAAATTTGTCATGGTTCAGTTTGGTATTTCAATAGCTTTCAGTCAAAGGACATAACAGTGGTATCAAAGCTTGATTGCTAATTGTTTGACGAAATGTCAAACCCTTGAAGTTTTAGTATTTTGAAGCAAACATCCTGTCGGGGTTATTTCAGTGGTATCAGAGCAGTAGTCCTGCCATCCTGATTGGGTAGAAGTATTTTTATGCAACCATATTCCTAGTATTATATTCGCAAGAGAACCATATTTAAGGACAAAGATATGGGTGAAAGACAAACACAGAGTCCACCAAGATTTTCCAGAGTCAATGATGATGAAACCAGAGAGTTTTACAGAATCATGACTACCAGACAACAAGAAATAGCTCAGACACTACATGCTTTGACTACCATAATGGAAAGAGTTGTTCAGCCCAAGATTCAGGATCAAGGAAGAGGCACATCTGATCACGATGATAGGAGTGTGGCAGGATCACAAGGTGCTCCTAGGTGCAGATCATGGACAGCAAATAGGCCTACTCGTCCCACCTTCCTAAGGGAAGAGGCTCAGGAGATGGGAGAAGACGATGTACCGAAAGATTTCCAGGATGATCTCAGGGCTGCTACTGCAGAATGGCAGGCATTACCCTCACATGTGCGTGAACTATTGAACTTTGATCGCTATTTAAACCAAAGGAGAGAACATATGAGGAGCAGCCGCCAAAATAGGAAGCCTAGAGGAGGTTATGATAGTGAGTTACAGCGAGCTGTTAGCAAACTCACTTTACCATTTTTCGATGGTAGTGGTCAGATGACAGCGCAAGCTTGGATTCATAAGTTGGACACCTTTCTAGCGTTAAGGCCTATGTCTGAAATAGATGCCATCAGGTATGCCACCTTGCATCTGGAAGGCGCAGCTCATGATTGGTGGTCACAGGGAATGGTTACTTTGTAGCACAATCAGGTAACATCGTACCAGGACTTTGTGGATAGATTGGTTGAACGTTTTGATAAGAAGGATCCATAAATTTATTTTCGCGACCTTGCTCAGTTAAGATAGTTTGGCAATTTAGAGGTTTATATTAGTGAATTTCAAAGGTTGTCAGTCATGGTACCAGATGTGTTGGAAAGGAGGTTAGTTATCTTATTTACAGAAGGATTGTCTGAACCTCTCAAGGGATGGATTAAGGCATTTGACCCGCCAACACTACAGGAAGCCATGAGGAAAGCACGAAGTATGGAGCTTACAGCACCCTCTAGCAGGTTCACTTCTAGGAGTACTACCTCTTTCAGAGACAATAAGAAGTTTGATAAGAATAAAGGGAAGAGCATTGAAACCAAAGGAAAATCTACTACACCCCTGGATGCAGAAGCATTAAACGACTTGGGCAGGAAGAAATTATGCTTCTATTGCAAAGGTCCATATAACAGGGATCATGATTGTCCTTTGAGACCTAAAGGAAAAGCCAATAGGGTTATGTGGGCATATTATGAAGGATCAGATTCCGACAGTGCAACAAAAGAGGATGATCACAGTAGTTCAGAGTCTGAGGAAGAAACAAGGAATTCAGAGCAAAAAGAGGAACCTGAATTGCATCTACAACAGGGGCGTTTGTCTAGCATTCAACAGGAAGGATCTTTTAGATTACGTGGTGTTCTAGCAAGACAGAAGGTGATCACATTGGTTGATACATGAGCTACACATAATTTCATCGATGCACGATTGGTCGAGCGCCGTGGTATTAAGACAGAAGAATTTGAAGGTCTTCGAGTACAGGTTGCTGATGGTTACACTCTTAAGTGTAACAGGATGGTTAGAGATATGCCTTTACGCCTAAATAATTATGAGTTCATGGTAGATTACCATGTGGTCAATATGGGCGACTTGGATATCATTTTGGGAATGACATGGTTACGTTTATTAGGTGAGGTCACTTTTTGACTCCAGGACATGGAGATCAAGTTTGAAGTGAATGGGAAATAGCATGTGTTGAGAGCTATCCGGAATAGCGACATCCGAACAATTTCTCTCAGACGATTAGAAAGATTGGTCAGACATGAGAAAATTGAATGGGTAGCCATGTGTACTCTCATGCCTACACAGGAGGAACAACAAAAAACAGAATATCATCCTGACATACGAACATTGAGGGAAAAATATAGTAAGGTATTTAGTGATATTCCACCTGGTACAACACCTGATAGAGGGATTGAGGACATCATCGAACTAGAAGAAGGTGCTAAACCAGTCATGATCACCCCATACAGGCATCCAAAAAGGCTCAAAGATGAAATAGAAAAAACCATCAAGGAGCTTCTGGCGATGGGACACATCAGACCTAGTAAGTCTCCTTTTGCTTCTTCAGTAGTCTTGGTTAAAAAGAAAGATGGTTCGTTGCGGATGTGTATAGATTACAGGATGCTGAATAAAAAAACCATTAAGAATAGATATCCTATTCCACGGATTGATGAGCTAATAGATGAACTGCATGGGGCATGCTACTTTAGTAAGATTGATTTGAGATCAGGTTACCACCAGATTAGAGTCAGAGAACAAGACATTGAGAAGACTGCATTCAGGTGTCACTGTGGGCATTTTGAGTTTGTAGTAATGCCATTCGGATTGACCAATGCACCAACTGCTTTCTAGTCCACCATGAATAAGGTCTTCCATCATCAATTGAGAAAATTCGTGTTGGTATTCTTTGATGATATCTTGGTATACAGTCGAACATGGCATGAGCACATGGCGCATCTAGAAACAGTATTTAAGACCTTGCAAGAAGAGTCCTTGTATGCCAAAGAGTCCAAATGTGATTTGGGAATGACTGAGTTGTTATACTTAGGTCATATTATCAGTAGAGAAGGAGTACAGATGGATCCTAATAAGATTCGTGCTATTGTGGAGTGGCCTACTCCTGAGAACCTAACTCAGTTAAGATGATTCCTTGGTTTATGTGGTTTCTACCGCAGATTTGTTTGCGGATATTCATGACACACGGCTCCTATAACAGATTTGCTTAAAAAGGGAGCTTTCGTTTGGACAACAAAGGCACAGGCTTGTTTTGACAGATTCAAGGAGATCATGACTTCATGTCCGGTACTAGCATTGCCTGATTTCTCGAAACCATTTGAACTTCAGTGTGATGCCTCAGGAGATGGTATTGGGGCTGTTTTGATGCAGGATAAACACCCAATTGCATATGAAAGTAGGAAACTCCGTGGGCCAGAGAGATCATTCAGCATTTACGACAAGGAGATGTTAGCTATCATGCATGCATTAGCTAAGTTCAGGCAGTACTTAGTAGGTGGCAAATTTTGCATAAAAACTGACCACAACAGTTTAAGACATTTCCTTGGGCAAAGGGATCTCAATGATAGGCAGCAGAAATGGGTCAGTAAGTTACAGGCATATGACTTTGATATATCTTATGTTAAGGGCACGCAGAATGTGGTAGCGGATGCCTTATCACGCAGACCACATCTTAGTTCGATGATTGAGATCTCTGAGGACTGGAAGCATTTGATTATTGCAGAATATGCTAGAGACTCATGGGCATCTGGGATAATTGACGGGACAATTGTTGATACCAGGTATACACTTGTGGATGAGTTGATTGTTTACAAGAACAGGATATTTTTAGTCCCAAGATCGAAGGTGAAGCAATTTATTATGCGGGCTCTTCATGATTCACCTATAGCTGGTCACCTCGGATACTTTAAAACTTATAGACAGGTCCGAGAACGGTTTACATGGAAAGGACTCAAGAAGGATGTTTTGCAGTATGTTCGTGAGTGTTCTATTTGTCAACAGAATAAACAGGAGCACACCTTTCGAGCAGGACTTCTACAGCCACTTCCCATTCCGCGTCAGAAGTGGGAATGCATATCCATGGATTTCATTACCGGGTTGCCCAAGGCTCAGGGTTGTGATTGCATTTATGTGGTGGTAGATAGACTAACGAAATATGCTCATTTCTTTCCCATCACCACTACTTATACTGCAGTATAGGTAGCCGAGGTATTCTTCAGAGAGGTTTTCAGGTTACATGGGATACCCCGCAGTGTTGTCAGTGATAGGGATAGTAGATTCTTGAGTCAATTTTGGCGAGAGGTGTTCCGATTATGTGGCACTGAACTCACACCCAGTACCAGTTATCATCCGCAAACCGATGGACAGAAAGAGATAGTAAACAAATGGGTGGAAGGCTACTTGAGGAATTATGTGGCTGATCAGCAGAAGGCTTGGGTAAGATGGATTTATTTGTGTGAGTATTGCTATAACACAACTTTCCACATGTCTATCCAAATGACACCTTTTCGAGCATTATATGGCTATGATCCACCGACTTTCATCGACCTGTTAATGGGTGATGTTCAGGTTCCACGTGCCGGGGATTTGATGCAAGAATGTAAAGACATTATTAGCTCTCTACGGGATAACATTGCTCGGGCACAGAATCAATATAAACAGTATGCAGATCAGAAGAGAACTGAGAGAAGTTTTGTGGTAGCTGACATGGTTTACTTAATGCTTCAGCCATTTTGACAATCTACTCTCAAAAAGAGTGGGTCAGAGAAGCTTAAGCCCAGGTATTATGGACCTTTCAGGATCATCAGGCGAATAGGGGAATCGGCTTATGAGCTTGAGCTTCCAGCAGACAGCAAAGTATATAATGTCTTTCATGTATCACGCCTCAAAAGGGCGTTGGGACAGAACATGATACCTTCTGCAGTATTACCTCCCTTGGATGATGAAGGGAAATTGATCCTAGTGCCGAAATTCATTTTAGAAAGCAGAGAAAAACAGCTCCGCAGAAGAGTAGTAAGAGAATATTTGGTTAAATGGAAGGATCTACTAGTCGAAGATGCTACTTGGGAGAATGAGACAATTTTGCAGCATCCATCTTTGAGATTGCTTGAGGGCAAGCAATTTCAGGAAGGGCGGACTGTCATGTCCCCTTTTTAGCGACATAACTTTAACAGGGGATTTGCCTATCATCAACTCTCGTAGGCAAATGATTATGGGAAGAGGGTCATTTTTGTCTTCCGATAATTACAATTTTGCTCTCGAAGAATAATAATTGAGTAAGTGGGGCCTACTCGTTCTAATATTAAATTAAAGTTGTACTCTAACTTTATAAAGTTATTTATTTAATTTTATAAAGTTTAATAATGAAGTACATCATAAAAGATGATTCTGGAAAACTTCCAGAAACTTCTCAGTGAAGTGAATAAATAGAGGACATAAGGCTCCCATTTGGAACAAGCGGTTTTGTGGATTCAATTTCTCTTTAATTGGAGCAATTTGTAGTCATTGGTTTGCAAATTTCCAATAGGTCTTCGGGAACGAAAACTCCCTTAGATTTGCATAATTGAGGAGGTGAAATATCCCTCGAAGGGTTGCACGTTGGAGGTGGCACGACAGTCATTTCATCAGGGCTAAATTTGTGGCCATAGGCCAATTCTGAAAGATACATGCATTGAAGACAGGAAACAGTGAAGAATTTGGTCAAGGGCAACATCCGAATAGAAGAAATTTGAGTTGATATCTAGCTGCGACAGGAGGACAAATTCGATATCTTATTTGATAGATCCACGTTCAAATACACCCTTGTCAAAAATTGGCGGGTTGAAGGCACAACCATTTTTTGCTTGCGTCAAGGCATTTAACAGGAGGAGATCATTCGAAATCAATATCAGGTCTGAGGAGCGGCAGTCACTATGCATTTCGTGGGACTGTAAGCGACATTGGAAGATAGGAGACCAGGGCGCGATCTTCCCAGATACCTGACGGATTTCGCTCTAACCGTCGAACTCCAACCACGGGTCGTAAATCATATCCCCAATAACATCGTCAGTCTGGATGAGGGCAGAATCGGGACTCAGCTGGTGTGATCCGAGTATTAACATAGCATACCTATCGGACGATAGCAGAACGAATAGCAGATCTGGCAGGCTCGAATTTGGCAGTGACTCCGCAGCTAACTGGAAGGAGTAAGGTTTTACTGCTCACGCAAGGAACTTCCTTGGGTTTTTCCTTTAATATCACTCTATTTGTAGCTTGAACAAATATATATGCATTGTCACTGTTATTTCTCTAATAACCATTAATTTTGAAGGAAGATTCGAAATATTGCATTTGAAATTTTCCAACAATTGTGCAACCAGTGTTTTACAAATTTGTCATGGTTCAGTTTGGTATTTCAATAGCTTTCAATCAAAGGACATAACAGTGGTATCAGAGCTTGATTGTTAATTGTTTGACGAAATGTCAAACCCTTGAAGTTTTAGTATTTTGAAGCAAACATCCTGTCGGGGTTATTTCATATACACACCCTCCCTTGTCACACAAACAAAAATGGTGCTAGATAGAGGGCATGAACAAATTTAATTAGTAAAGATATCAACAAGAATGGGGCTTTCAAGTTATATTTGAGATAGATAATCTCTCTTAAAGTGAAAACTCCCAAAAAAGTGAAAATTTTGAGAACATTCACGAAAAGTAAAAAGATTAAAAACACCAAACACTTTACAAGTTAAAAAAAGAGAGAAAAAAACGATTTCTCAAAAATAAGGTAGGTTGATGTTCTTCCAATTTTGTTTGATTTGAAAAGAAATTACATCTTATAGACACCTAAAAATGACATATTGCTCTAACACAATGATATTACTAACATTCCCCTTGAATTATTAAATAATATATATTACTCAATTAATTTTTGTCTTTCTACTATAATCTAATTTTAATTTTATAATTTCTCATTTATAAATTATTTAATTGCTAAATGACTAATCAATATTTCATAAACAACACACAACCAACACAACAAATGTTGACTATGAAGAAGAACATAAAGCACAAAGACTAAGCCCTAATAGGTAGGTCCAAAATCACACCAAAAGGAAAGATGAGTGGGAGTTTGAATAGATATTCTTTCTAGGCCATTGGACAATTGTCTAGGATATACCATCTTCATGCTCCCCAATAAAGGAAACTTTGATAGTGTAATTGATAAAGAAATAACCAGAGTGCTCACAAAGCTAGAAAATGCTAGAAAAAACTTGATGTAGAGTAGAAGTTAAAGTAGTGGGAGCTAGAGGATCAACATGGCTAGAAGAAGTTGTATTAGTAGTATTGGGGTCAATAGTTAGAGTTGCAACACAAGATTGACTTAGATTAGCCATATAAACCCAATCTTGATCAATATTAGGGGCCCCATCTAGATTTTTGATAGGGGTATCATCTTTGTCATCATCCCAATAATCATTTGAGGAAGAACCAAAAAGAGAACTAAAAGTGCATACTAAAAAATGATCATTACTTGCATCCTTCCACCAAGTATCAATAGATTTTGGCATCGAAGAATGTAGTCAATAGACATGTGCCTAGTACAAAAGAAATGTCAAAAATGGAAGGGGAGACCCTCATAATCCAAAACTTGAGCCTATGGCCTTTCCTTTACCATGAGCACTACATCCCTAGGAAGAAGTTGGGAGATATCTATATGGACCAAATTACAAGTGTTTCAAAAGGTCTCAAAGAAAGACATCTCATAAAAATAGACCGAGAGATTACGAAAGATAACCACATTGCATGCACATTAAGGATTCTAGAGGGTTGAAGGAAATTGCCCAAGGTTTAGTAGAAAGGTAGTCATTTCACTTGTTGATGTTTGATAGTTTCAATTGGATAAGCTTATGAATATATATGAGATATAATTCATATATACTTGTTATATTTTACATATGAATTTATGATATATATATATATATATATATATATATTATTCTGTGAAAAATTACATATTGTTATTATATTAGTAGAGAATGTAATACAGTGAAATATATAATTATCATTATGTTAATGAATGGACATGGTACATGTCTACTCTTGATCTTTTTTCTAATTTAAATATAAGATCATTGTCTTTGGAAAGAATATATCGAAAAAGGCAATTCAATTACATCTACAGCAATCCTATTAAAATCAATATGATATCAGAGCAAGACAAAATCCTGGTAGTGCAACAGTCTCCTAGTATCTGATGTATTATTACATGTGATCTTTCTCTATTGTGGCGTAAGAAACCTTGACTTCTATTAGGAAAGTAGACAAATTCTGCCTTCCGGTTATGTCATCTATTTAGTATGATTAAATGGGACGTAATAAGGTAAAGGATTAAATTTAGAGAATTCGCAAATTCGCTGCTGCATAAATATTGTCAGATATCATGAGAGCTGTGTTACAGCGCAACAACCTTGTTAGTTATATAAGAGTTCAGGCTTTCATCAAATGGCTTGGCGAGTTTACATTTAATACATAAGAAGCAACTCCAGTGTGTTTCTATCGAAATGGTAGTTACAGATAGAAATGCCAGTGTTCTAAATAGAACGCTCCTCAACATTGACATCCAAAACTCCACACAAGATGCACTCACAAGCGCTTCTCACAGGAAAATATTAGTTGAACAACTCACCAATCCTCTTGCAGTGTTGATATTTGTGATACACAACCAACAAATCATGCACAGATCTTCAGACATAGATAACACTGAATCCACTAATATGCATTCAATATAGAACAGATGATGCACGTCTTACGTGTTGGTATAATTTGAACTGATAGAGCGAACGGCTTAAACATCACACACTAATGCTTCATTCCTAGAGTAAAAGTGTTAAATAGTCAAAGTTTGACTTACTTTTCCAAGCTTTATTTTTTGGTTAGTGTGTGATATTTAGAAGCAAAATTAACATTTCAATGCCAGAGAAAGTGTTTGGATTTTTAACTCTTACAATGATGACGTAGTAGTCATGAGTAGGAGAGGAGATGCTAAGGACTAGGGATTCCACATGATGGATAGGAAACGGATGGCCCACCCAAAATGGAAATTAATATTTTGTGGAGTGATGTTTGCTACCAAGTGGTGAAGTGACTTTGTAAGCCAAATTAAGGAGTGGTATCTGATTCAATCAATAAGGTTACTATGATGTATGATGTTTAATGTGTTATTAGTTTCTATCAAAGGTAGATATTTTCATTTAATTCATTTTTTCAATTCAATTGATCAATCAACTCATAGAATTAAAAAGATTAAAAGAAACTTCAAATGTTTATATCTTTTTCTAATTTATTATTATTTTATAAATCACATTTTTCATTCATTGTGTTGAACCATATTATTTTTGGCAGGGAGAAAATTCAATTTTCTTCAATAAAAATATAAATATTTTCTTACAACTCTATCATGCATTAATGAATGTATTAATTACAACTTTATCTTTTCCACATTTGTAACAAGTTGATTAGATTGTTAAAAAAAAATCATTTTTATCTTTCAGCTCACACCACTTTGGAGAAAAATGAATGTCTAATCAATATTAATTATCACAATTTATTTTTCTTACCATGTTCAAATATAGAGTTAAATATTTTATATTTCTTATTTTAAATATATTTATTATTAGTTTTACATTGATGTTTATTTTTGTCAATTATAAAATGTTAGTTCTTTAAGTTTACACTATGTTTTACTAGCTACTATTTTACAATCTTGCTCTAATTTTTTTATACTTTATGAGAAATTGTAAAATTAACACTCCCCCTCAAACTTAAGTAGATATTTTTGGTAGTTTGAATTAAGTAATCAGCAATTTATTTTTTAAAATTAAATATTTCAACTTATAATTGAATTGGTAGAAATGAATAGTTCATTCATATAATATAATTTCTATTTTTATTTATATATATTTTTAAAATAATATAGTTATTAATATTTTTACTTGTCCTTATAATAACATATCATTCTCTCTTTTAGCTCTCTCTTCACATCCTTCATTTCTATCTATAAATTTCTTTTTCTTCATTTCCAATAATTGGTAGGAACTTTGACGCATTGTGTCTCTTGTTTCACTAGCACTTACACCCAAAGTTGCAAGGGGTATGCCGATATAAATATAGTATGAGTCTTCAATAATAATTAGTCAGTTAAATATATGTTCATAATAATTGATTTCTCCCAAATTTTTTTAATTTTTAATTTTTCTTCTTCTTATTCTTTGTAGAATTCAAGGGGTGCTACACATGAATGTGCACTTCTCTATTTAAGAAAGTCTTAATATATTTTTTTACTTTAAAATTATTATAATTTTAGATACACTTGCTCAAGATTGGATGTGTTGTGTTTGAATTTGTGAAGTATTGAAACCAAGTTTTCTCAACTCCTTTCTTCTTAGGGTTTGAAGGTTTGGCTGTACTTCAACAATAAATTATATATTATGTTCCATTTGCAAAGCTTATATATTATGTTTCATTTGCAAAGCTTCTATTAATTAATAAAATTAAAGTTCACATAAATTCAAATTGACAACAAATGAGAAAAAACAAAAATAAATAAATTGTGAGCTACCAAGCCAACCTTGTCCAATGAATTGCTTCATTATGCATTATTATTCTATACTGTTATTGATTCTATTTAAAATCCTTATTTATTATATAACTTTAAAATAAAATTTAAGTTAATGATTTATCTTCAAGTTATAATTTTGTATATTATAAATTATACTATAAAATCATAACATTTGATGATATATCATAATTTGTTCAAGATACTCTTTAAACATATTATTGCTATATTAATCTTTCATTTGCCAAAATTTCACATGTTCCATGGTTAAAATGATACAACACATCCCAAATGGCTTTGCCCCAAAATTCACAGGGACTCAAAACTACTTTCAACAAATTTTCTAACAAAACACTTTTTGAAATGACATCTTAGCATTCACCTCAATTTCACAAATTTTTTAATCAACTAGACATTAATTAAATCACAAATTGACCTTCATTTTCATGCTGATCGGCATCAATGTTTGCATTTGTAAGCATTTTAGAAATGAATAATATAATTGACCCAACTAAAACAAGAGATGGGAGAGATCAAACTCTTCTCTTCCTGAAACATCATCTGTCATGCATAATGTGACGAAAATTCCAGCCTTGTAAAAGATATGATAGTTTTACATCTTGTTCACATCTTTTTCCCACTATCTAATTTTTTTGGCAAAAAATTGTAAATCAAGTAGAATGATTGAAATTGTTGACAACAAATCTTTAGGCAAATCAAGCCAAACAAAGAGAAAAAATGAATCGCCACTAGTAACAATATAATTTTTACATATTTAAAAGCTAACACTAAAGCTTTAGGTGGTTTTTTTGAACTAATTGAGAAGATAATTCTATCTAAGATTCCTTTTTATAAAAATGATCAAGCTTTAAGTATTTTCCATGATTTGAAGAGAATACACTATGCATTGCCTAAGAAAATCCCAAACCCAATGTCAACAATAAGTTGTTTACATACACTGTACAAATCATATTTCTACATATCAAACTTTTTAATAGTCCTTTCCACCTCCACAAACAAAGAGTATGGCTAATTATAGGATGGAACGGGTTGGATCTGGGAGTTTCTTCTTAGAATTTCACTCGATTCATCATTGCAACCATATTCCTTATTAGAGAATCATTTCATTTCTTCTCTACACTCAATCAGAATCAAACAATTATAAAGCAAAGACAGTAGTAAAATGTTCATTTTTGAGATAGGCTGATAAAACCAAGGCTATTCTCTCATGGAGTGAGACAGTACTATAGTTTAAACCTAGTAGTAACATGAATTTAATAGGTGTAGTTATTATAAATTTTCCACTACTTAGATAACAAAAAGAATCAATAAAATACTAACACCACAAAAATTTCTTGTAGGAAGATTCAAATTTTGGTTCCATTGCTATAACATTCGAGATTCAAAATAGGGTGGACATGCTCCTTCTCAATAAGACATGTTTGAATTATACCTTGTAATTTTTTTGATCAAAGATCTTCAAAAAAACTAATTAAAAAATCTAGAATTCTAATTATTTGATGCTTTGGCCTCTAACAATGGTTTATTAGATAGCTCTTTCTATCTGATTCTAACCTTCCTTCCTATATTTGTCTCTCCATGTTCTAAACTAATAGTTTTATAAATAAACAATATACTAAATGAAGCACTAAACACATTTATGGCTTGAAATTCATACAAATGAATATGCCAAAATGACTTCTACATGAAATTTGTCCTTACTAGCTAAATCTAACACTTTAATAAACAAATTTACAAAATAAGGTACATCAAAATGTGACGAAGCTAGAAAACTATGGCATTCTTGCAATCATTAATAACAATAGGCTTGGAGGTGTGACTGCTAGAGTAGTCTATGCCATTAATGACCTATCAAAAGATGACATGTTTTCCATTGAGCCTCGTTGGGAGTTCTTAGCCACAAACTTTGCACAATAAATGGACTAACCATTGGCGCAATTTGAGCCACTCTGCATGTTAAGAACCAATAGAACAAAGCAAGAATAATAATCAAATGAATATATCAAATTATTTTTCATAGATCAAAAGAAGAGAGATAAGGTGCCAAAGCATAGTTCATAGTTGATGTGAATAATTCTAGCATCAAGGTCAATGTTGTTAGTGATATCTTCCTAAGATAGATTGATGGTGTAATCAACTATCTTCACAACCCTCATTCATTGGGTCAATGGGGATAAAATAGAGGGAGGGGCTTGTTTCACATGCCAATGTCCTCTTCTGTCGTGTAGAGGATCTTGAAGTTATCTGCCATCTTCAATATCACATTAGAAACCACATCCATCATGATTGAGCCCTTTGGTGTTTTCCATTGACCATTCTCTCTTGAAGCTATAGCATATTCTCAATCATTTTTCAAATCTATTTAATAATAATCTTAGGCAATGTGGGGCAGTAGAAAAGATGAAAGTTGAAACCAATGGTTATTCACTTTATTACAAAAGATTGCACAATCAGATTATATTTAAGGACACTCACTTTATTAAGAAAGATTGCAATCGGATCAAAGAATTGATTTTTTTTGATACTATACTTATTGAAAGATACGCAATGCATATTTACTAAAAGATACATAATCCAATCTGCCCAAACCACCTTTGAGATCAATTAGTTGTATTAAGTATCAGATAGGTTTGGGATGAAAAGTTCACTTATAATAGCCTATTGACTAAATATAAAGTGCAATTTAAATTCTTTTATCATCAAATAATATGTTATGTAAGTTTTTTACATTAATAAATGGTAAGCATATGAATATATGGTGATTATATATATATATATATATATATATATATATATATATATATATATATATATATATATATATATATATATATATATATATATATATATTCCAAAACATTGCTTTTGAATATAAGTGAAACTGGTTACTTTAGAAATTTTATATGCCATTAATACAAAAAAAATGATATGTTGGAAAACTTAGATTATATATATTAGAAAACTTCAGAAGGGAATATGTGCACCTCTTATGAAAGTTATGACTTTCAAATGATTATCTCTTTTGTGCAAGTTATTTTAAGGTGATATTCTTAAAATAACTAAAAATGTGCTATACAATTTGTGTAAGTGTTGTACTTAAATCACGAGAATATGTATTTTGTGATTCCTACAACTATGTGCTCAGATGTCGTTAAATTGACTATCTTTGGGTTGTTTGTATAAATACATATTAGAGATATTGGTAAGTATGCATTTTGTGAGACTCGTGACTAAGAGCTTAGACATTAATTATATTATCTTTGAGTTGTTTGTATAAATGCACACTAGGCATTTTACTAACTAAGAGCTTAGACATCATTAAATTGAATGTCTATGGGTTGAGTAAAATATTGTTAAATCATTCTCCTTGATTATCAAATTGTATTTATCCTTCTTGACTAAGAGGGAGTGTTAAAGTTTTTAGTCAATTTGATATTTCTTCTCAAGAGTAGTTATATCTTTATCAATCTAATGAATATATTTATATTCATATGATTTTACTTTTATTAAACTATATAACTATATATATGATTTTACTTTCATTAAATTATACACACACACACACACACACGATTTTACCTTCATTAAATAATAATGTTATTTCTTTCCCTGGTTGCTTATTGGATTATAAATTATTCATGAATGATTAGTCATGACCCAATGGTCATGACTATTAGTCACCACCATCAGGTGATGTTTTTTCCACCCTATATATGTATCAGGTGAATATGTTAAAGATGTACAAACAACACAGTCCACTAATAGAGGATATGACTCAGTCAAACTTTGATGATCTTGATCAATGTAATTTAGAGGGAGTAAACCACATGTTGAGATGGATTCTCTTGTGATCAAAAAATTGTATTAGTAATGAAAACTATTATCCATGAATATGCCTTTTGACTATGTGATTTTAATGGGTCTACCCAATTGTGAACATCATGAGGAAGTGACAACTTCCAAATGATGCCACTTGTATTTGTAGAAGTTATTGAAAGGTGATGATCTTACAATAACTTAATTTTCTATTATGATGGATATCTTAGGATGTCTATGCAAATCATGATAGATTATACCTTGCATTGTTGATGTTTATATGGTAAGAATTATGAGAATGCATGATGACAGACCTTATAAACATTCTTTGAGTTTATGGTGAATGTTATACAAATTGATGTTCTAGAGGCCATTACATAGAGTATGTGGTGATAATTACATGTTGATATTCTGAAGGCCAATACTCTTGATACCATATGTGATATCAAAATGGTGGATATCTTCTAATCAATGACATCCTTAAAATTTATCATGCCTATTTTTACCACTGGTGTAATATATGTCTTGTGTTTATCCTCCCTAGCTAAGAGGGAGTGTTGATGTTTGGTAGCTTTGGTCAGATAAGCCTATGAATATATATATGATTATTTATGAGATATAATTCATATATAATTGTGTTATGTTTTACATATGAGTTTATTATTATGTGACCCTATGACAAGACATATTGTCAATTAGTGCCAAAATACTTAGGCATCATGGGAAGTCAGTTAGTACTAAAATTGAGCTTTCCCTTAGATAGAAACCATTAGTATAGCTTGAGCTACTAAGCATATGATGTTAACTGAGTTCCACTATGAACTGAGTTAGCAGTGTCAACTGAGCTCTAGTGTAAACTAAGTAGCCAAGCACTCCCAGTTTCAGAATGAGAATTGAGCAGGAAAAAGTAGTATGGACTAAGCCATCAATGTTTTTTTGAGTGATCAATGTGAACCAAGCATGCAATATCAATTGAGTAGACAAAGTTTCCTGAGTATCAACATATAATCCAAGTAAGCTATGGTATGTCATAGAGTGCCAAACTGGTAGCTTTACATGATAGAGATTGTTGAGATTTTTGTCTGTCTCCTCTCCTATTTTCATAATAAAAAATCAAAAACACTTTCCATGCATAGAAATGTTAATTTAGCCTCTCCATGTGCAACCAAAATCTCAACAACTTCTCACATGCAAAGCTACTAGTTCGGCACTCTATCAATGAAAATTTGGTTTTGGAATAGTTAGTCAGAGCTTCTAAAAAATTTGGTTTAGAATATTCCATAGTGATTTAGGGTGATTTAGGGTGATTTAGAGAAATTTATTTGAAGTTCTTTATTCAATCTGCATGTTGGGCACACAAGTTGGCTTTCCTAGAGGGGGTGTCAAATGCCATATTTTAGTTGGTTTTTTGCCTTTCTTCTAGCAGGGAGGTTGAATGTACTCCCTAAAAATGTATTCAATATGTATAATATTTTATTTTCTTCTACAATCAAATATTTTTTCTTGTAGATAGAAAGCCCATTTTGAAACTTTTGCAAAGCCTAGAGAGATTCATCACTTAGACAACTGATTGCACTTACTTGAGCTTTATTTTCAACTCACCTTCAAAAACCTCAAGGGTAGTAACATCATAATACTTCTATACTTCCAAAATCTTCTCTTGAGTGCAGTCCATTAACCTTTGAATATCTTCATGAAGTCCTTCCATGACCTTATTCTCCACAACTATCTTCTCAATCCAATCCTTGATACGATGAGGAAATGGATGCCTCCTCAACATACTAATCATATGAAAATGATAAATACCTCCCTTTGATGATGGAATATCATTATTAAACCTTTAATTGTGATGGATCATATTTTCCAATTGCTTCATCTTCAGGTTATGTATTTGAAGTATTACAAGAAAATGGCATCCTCTAGCAAAAATACAAAGAAAGTTTCAGAGATGTTAGTTCAAGGAGTTGTTTGTAGAGGTTCAACATCCAAACTAAGTTTGATGATAGAAGAGCTTGACCTTGTTGGAGCATAGTAATAGATTCCTCCCAAGGTACTCTTAATTTATTTTATTTGGTCATATTACCACTATTTAATTCAAGAGTTGGGAACCCTAAAAATGCATCAGGAATTCAATGAGTTGTGTGTAGATGGAATCTTGAAACTTGAGCACAAGAATTTGGAGTTAAAAGATTTAAAAAATATCCTACATATACCAAGGGATTTCTAAGGAAAATTAGATTAGGTTTATCTTGAGCTAATTTCATGGAATGTATTTGTGGTTGGATCAACTTATTTAGATCATGAAGAAGATGATACATAGAATCACAGGATTGCCAATGTTGAACAAAGGGAAAGCCACCAAAACCCTAGGTTAGGTAGAACTGGCAAAGAAGACTCTTTCCAAGTGGGATGATAGAGGAATGAAGTTGAATGGCATATTCATGTCATATCTCACAAGATCTATAGATCAAGTTAATTGAACAGTGTTCTATGTGAAGCTATTGAGCTAGAATTTAAAGTTGTGAAGAACAACTTTTCCTTCAACCTCATCAAGCTACAACTCATTCACCTAAGTAATAACATGGAAAGCATTTGTTCATCAAAGAAAAATCCAAGTAAGTTTGGAACTCTATTGACTTTTTAATTCTTTTATGATAAAAAATACTTTCCTTCGAAGGGAATTGTGGTGTGGAAGAAGGGTACACCAATTTTGTATTAGATTAATGAATTCATAGAAAAAATGAGTGACAATTTTGAAATTATTATGGATTTATACTTTGAAACTTTCAAAGAGAAAATGCAAAGCAAATATAGAAGTCCAAATAAATTGCTGGAAGATTATGATCAAGACATATTTTTTCTAGTGGATTATGACAAAGTGCACATCCAGGAAATAAGGCCTAGAGTGACATGGGTTAAGCCTCTTGGATATGATGTTAACATAGATGACACAAGGGACATAATTGAAGCTCTTGTAAATAAGCCAATAGACCCCAAGGAAACATAATTTGGTACCTATGAGGAAGCAAAAGATAGAATCTCATTGGAGATCAAAATTCCTCAGGATATGAAGAGAGGAAGGAAACAAGTTGAAAATATTCTTAAAGAAACAAAGAAGTACAACTCTGTTCTCTTACTGACAGAAGGAAAAGAAGATGGCATTGAGGAAGAGGAGGAAGCTGATGAAGGGCATCCATAGGAAGAAGAACATGAAGAGGAGGAGCCACCAAAGAAGAAAGTAAAGTTTATTATAACAAAACCTTCAAATTTCTCCCTTGCTATATTCACTTAGAGACCTACCTAATCCAAAAGAAAACAAAAGCTACAAGATGAAGATGATGAAGAAGAAGTAGCCTTCAAGAGGTCTACCCCTACCTTCCAAGAAAGGCTATAAAGGTTGTAGAATGGAGGAGGCATGGAATAATTTAAATTTCTCAAATATGAGACTAGGAACAAGAATGAGTAGAAGCTAATTGAAGAAGCCTTAGTGGCTAAAATGGAAAAGTGGAAGTACTCACTAGAGGAACTAGTCAAACTTGGAGTTGTGACTACTAGAGTAGTCTATGCCATCAATGACCTATCAAAAGATGACATGTTTTTCATTAAGCCTCCTTTGGAGTTCTCAACCAGAAACTTTGCACAATAAATGGACTAACCATTAGTGCAATTTGAGCCACTCTGCATATTAAGAACCAACATAACAAAGAAAGAATAACAATCGAATGAGTATATCAAATTATGTTCCATAGATCAAATGAAGAGATGTAAGGTGCCAAAGCTTAGTTCATAGTTGATGTGAATAATTCTAGCATCAAGATCAACATTATAAGTGATATCTTCCTAAGATAGAGTGATGGTGTAATCAACTATCTTCACAACCCTCATTCACTGGGTCGATGGGCATAAAATAGAGGGAGGGGCTTGTCTCACATGCCAATGTCCTTTTTTTTCGTGTAGAGCATCTTCAAGTTATCTGCCATCTTCAATATCACATTAGAAACCAAATCCATCATGATTGAGCCCTATGTTGTTTCCCATTGACCATTCTCTCTTGAAGCTATAGCATATTCCCAATCATTTTTCAAATCTATTTAATAATAATCTTAGATAGTGCAAGGTCGTACAAAAGATGAAAGTTGAAACCAATGGATATTTACTTTATTACAAAAGATTGCACAATCAGATTAGATTTAAGGAAACTCACTTTATTAAGAAAGATTGCAATCAGATCAAAGAATTGATTTTGTTTGAAACTATATTTATCAAAAGATACACAATATATATTTACTAAAAGATACACAATCCAGTCTGCCCAAACCACCTTTGAGAACAATTAGTTGTATTAAGTGTTAGACAGGTTTGGGATGAAGTGTTCACCTATAATAGCATGTTGGCTAAACACAATGTGCAATTTAAATTCTTTTATCATCAAATAAGTGAAACTGGTCACTTTAGAAATTTTATATGCCATTAATAAGAAAAAAATGATATGTTGGAAAACTTAGATTATATATATATAGTGGAACACTTTAGAAGAGAATGTGTGTACCTCTTATGAAAGTTATGACTTTCAAATGATTATCTCTTTTGTGTAAGTTATTTTAAGGTTATATTTTTAAAATAACTTAAAATGTGCTATACAATTTGTGTAAGTGTTGTACTTAAATCATGAGAATATGTATTTTGTGAAACCTACAACTATGTGTTTAAATGTCATTAAATTGATTGTCTTTGGGTTGTTTGTATAAATACATATTAGAGATATCGGTAATTATGCATTTTATGAGACTTGTGACCAAGAGCTTAGACATTAATTATACTATCTTTGAGTTGTTTGTATAAATGCACACTTGGAATTTTACTAAGAGCTTAGACATCATTAAATTGAATGCCTATGGGTTCAGTAAAATTTTGTTTGATCATTGTCCTTGATTATCAAATTGTATTTATCCTTTTTGACTAAGAGGGTGTGTTAAAGTTTTTAGTCAATTTGATATTTCTTCTCAAGAGTAGTTATATATTTATCAATCTAATATATATATATATATATATATATATATACTCTTATGATTTTACTTTCATTAAATTATATACACACACATGATTTTACTTTCAATAAATAATAATATTATTTCTTTCATTGACCACTTATTTGATTATAAACTATTCATGAATGATTAGTCATGACCCGATGGTCATGACTATTAGTCACCACCATCGAGTGGTGCATTTTCCACCTCATATATGTATTAGGTGAATATGTTAAAGATGTACAAACAACACAGTCCACTAATAGAGGATATGACTTTGTCAAACTTTGGTAATCTTGATCAATGTAATTCAGAGGGAGTAAACCACACGTTGAGATGGATTCTCCAGTGATAAAAAAATTGTATTAGTAAAGATGATTGTTATCCATGAATATACCTTTTAACTATGTGATTTTAATAGGTCTACCCCCTGTGTACATTGTGAGGAAGTGAAAACTTCCAAATGATGTGACTTGTATTTGTAGAAGTTATTGAAAGGTGATGATCTTACAATAACTTAATTTTCTATTATGATGGATATCTTAGGATTTCTATGAGATCATGATAGATTATACCTTGCATTGTGGATGTTTATATGGTAAGAATTATGAGAATGCATGTGGACAAACCTTATAAACATTCTTTGAGTTTATGGTGAATGTTATGCAAATTGATGTTCTAGAGGCCATTATACAGAGTATGTGGTGATTATCACATGTTGATATTCTGAAGGCTAATAATCTTGATACCATATGTGATATCAAAATGGTGGATATCTTCTGATCAATGACATCCTTAAAATTTATCATGTCTATTTTTACCACTGGTGTAATATATGTCTTGTGTTTATCCTCCCTAGCTAAGAGGGAGTGTTGATGTTTGGTAACCAAGTTCCATTATGAACTAAGCTAGTATAGCCTAAGCTACTAAGAATATGATGTTAACCAAGTTCCACTATGAACTAAGTTAGTAGTGTCAACCAAGCTCTAATGTAAACTGAGCAACCAAGCACTCCTAGTTTCAGAATAAGAACTGAGTAGGCAAAAGTCATATGAACTGAGCCATCGATGTTTTCTGAGTGATCAATGTGAATCGAGCATCTAGTATCAACCAAGTAAACAGAGTTTCCTGAGTATCAACATATAACCCAAGTAAGCTATTGGATGTGAGTATCGACATTGAATTGACTTGGTAATTGTTTGTAAAACTATTGTAGCTAACCTAATGCAAGTTACTATATGGATCGGTATATATGGAAGAAATCTTGTTTCATCCAAATTATCATGGAAATATATTATTCATTATCATAAGAGAATATGATAATAGAAAAGCATATTGATTAGGAGGTTATCAAGAAGTACAAAGGAAAAGTAGAGACTCATCTACCATAGTCAGGTGATCATTATATTATTCAAAGGATGTTCATCAACAAAAAAATGTTACAACACAGAGGTTAGCCTACCAATTCATCCCAATAGGTGTTTCATTCTCAAATCCTCTAACCAAGTGGACCTAATAGTCCTTGGAGAATCTCTTAACTGAGTACATACTTCATTGTATTGTATAAATCCTTTCAAATGGTGGACCTAATAGTCCTACTCACTTTTAACTGAGTACATCACTAGAAGTGATCAATTGTAAGCCCTAATAGGCCAACTTTATTACTATAGTAGTGAAGCATTATGGGTGTCATTCCCACCCTAGTTTTACCTTCTCCTTTGAGGGTTTATAGATTACCAAATATTGTGTAAAATTGTTATGGTATTGTTTCTTTTACTGCTTTATGTTCTATGCATGCAACTAGATTAGATAATCTAACAAAGTGGGATTAAGAGAAAGAAGTTTTAAGTGGTTCCCAATTCACCCCCCTCTCAGTCACTCGGTCATCATTACATTTCCAAAAATCGATATCACCTAAAGGTTCTATTGTCAAAATTTTAGTAGTTTGAGAGAAAAGATCAGAGGCAATGGAAGTGTACAAACTAGAGAAAACCATTGAGAATGAAAAGATGGAGCTACATGTGGCCACGGAACAAATCAAGAAACCATAAGATCAGCTCTCTTAATCCCTAGAAAGAAGAAAAGAGTTAGAAATATAGATGAATGAAAATATACACATAGAAGAAAGAATAGAAGACATTTTCTGAGAAAGAAGTTTAGAAGAAGTAGATACAAGTATAGAAGATCTACTTGGAAGGAACCTCATTTTGCAAGAAGTCAGGAAATTAAAAAGAGAACAAGAGATTCATTCAGTCAAGATATGTAAAATCATGTAACAAAAGAACCAAGTTGAAAATGATAAAGAGATGGTAGGTGAAGATAAAATATTACTCATAATAGATATCCACCAACTATCACTATATTAGGAAGATATGATAAATCAACTTAATAGTGCAAATCAAGATATCATCAATCCGAGGATAGAAAATTATAGACACAAGAATAATCTTAGAACAAAAAAGGAAACCAATGAAAGAATAATGAGATCACAAGAAAGCATTAATCAATTGACTGAACTATGTCAAATAAGACAAAAAGGAAAAATAGGATTGGGTTACATTGAACAAGGAGAATCATCACAACAAGGAGCTCAAAAGAACAAAGGGCTACATGCAACCATTGTGGAAAGATAGGACACTCATCAAAAAAATGATGGAGTAATGGAAAGTCAAAATTAAATGGAAATTTCTATAGTTACAATAAGCTTGGATACATAGCAAGTGAATGTAAAGATAAACCAAATTTTAAAGGAAAGTGCTTTACATGTAACACATAAGGTCATAAATCCTCTAAATGTAGAACAAAGCAATATACCATTGGACTAAGACAAGGATAATTTATTAGTTGGGATTAAAACACATGGTGTTAATGTTATCTATGTGGAGAATATGGACGCATTGGAGCCAACTGTATAAGGACTCACTTCAAGAAAATGAATCCTAGCAAAAGATGCTATGTGTGCAAAGAATTCAGTCATTTGGAATGGAACTGCATGAACCAAGCCACTGCAAATACTAATGCAAAAAATAAAGGCAAGAATAAGATTGATGAGATCAAGACTCAAAGGAATCAACAATGGGTAAGGAAATCTCTAGAAAGATCAAGTCAAAACTTTGAAGTTGTTGACACTCAAGTTAATTAGTTGGGTGATTTAACCACCTCTATGTAATGCATATACAAAGACCACTAGAGTTGTGAATAAAATATAAGTTCATACATTAGTTCCAAAAAAAAACAAAGTAACTCCAAATCAATATATCAAATAGGAAAAATTGAAGAATCATGTTTTAACCAAGTTAATTCTCAGTTATAACCAAGCTATCAGACATTATTGAGGTATTCTTCAGGAATAACCATGTAAGGTCAAGTTCTATGACTCAAGTGAGTTATATGAATTAACTAAGAAAAGTTAGGTTGGCATTTAGTTCTATCCAAGCTTCATGATGTATAACTCATGCCGAGTTCAAGTTTGAAGATCTAACTAAGTTATTTCACCTACCATAGTATGAAACATTTATGAGGCCTTAAAAGTTGAATTTTTATAAAAGGTAAACTTTAGGGTTTATTCGTTCACTATGAATTCAAAGAGAAAAATGTGGAGAGCAATTTTGAACCTTCGAGCAATCTGAGAGAAATTTTTTTGTCAACCTAAGTTGCAGGAAAGTCTATTGATTATCAAGAGTTCTTCATTAATTGAGCATTATGATGGCTTCAAAAAGTATGAAGATAAAGAAGGGTTCTAAAATGTTGGTTAAGAACACAATTTGTGAAGCACCTAAATTCAAATTGTATCTTGTAATTACTGAAGAGAAGGATCCCAAAAGAGCACACTCAGTCATCCCTCTGAAGGTACTTCTAATTCATGATGTAAGGAATTTTTATCATTTTTCTATTCAAGAATTAGGTACTTTTGAGCTAGATCAAGCATACAATGTGTTGTGTGAGAATGAAGCTTTGAAACCTAAACACAATCATTTTGAAGTCAAAGGTTTGATCCATGTCCTTAATATGCCAAGGAAATTTCAAATAATATGGATCAAGTATATATTGAGTAGAGTCCATGACATGACCTTTTGGCTCAAGCAACCAATCAAGGTCACCAAGAAAATGATCCACCAAGTTACTAGATATCTAATGCTAGAAAAGTCTAAGACAACAAAAACCCTAGCTGAATGGGACTACAGAGGCATGAAGCTAAATAATGTCATTGATATGGAAATCAAATTTGGAATTCATGTCATTGTTCATAGGATCTATAGTTCTAGTAGACCTAATAATGTTCCCTGTGAGGTAGTTGACCTATCATACAAAGTTTTAAAGAATAACTTGTCATTTGACATTGCTAACCTACAAGTTAGCCAACTTAACAAGAACATGGATAGCATCCAAGAATCCATGAATAATCCATGTAAGTTTTGCTCACTTCTGATATGTTTATTTTTCTATGTGAAAAAATTCTTTCCATCCAAGGGAAATTTTGTATGGAGAAAAGATAGACCTATTTAATACTAGATCAATAATTTCATTAGTGAAATGGCTAAAAATATGATGACATCATGGATGCATATTTTGAGCACTGCAAGGAAAGAATGCAAAACAGCTTTAGAATCCCCAAGCAATTGGTTGATGATTATGAGCAAGACATATGTTACCTAGTTGACTATGAAAAAGTTCACATTCAAACAATGAGACTTAGGATTGCATGGGTGAAACCATTAGGATATGAAGTTAACATTGATGAAATAAGAGATATCATTGAAGCTCTTATCAATGAACCAATGGATCCTAAGGCTATTTATTTTGGAACCTATGAAGAAGCCAAGACCAAAATTTCATTTGAAATTCAAATTCCTCAAATTTTGAAGAGAGGAAGGAAAAAGATGAAAAACTTTGAGAAGAAATTTGGCAAGTTTGATGCCTCTCTCATGATTACTGAGGATAAAGGTGATGATATAGAAGAGGAAGAAGAAGAGTAAGGTGATCATGAAGAAGAAGAGATAGATGAACCTCCAAAGAAGAAAGGTAGGACAACACCAAGAAATATACCATGTCATCTTTACTTGTGATCACTACCACCAAGTTGAGGAAGTCTAGAAGAAAATTGAAGCTTTAGGATGGTGATGATGAAGAAAATTCACTGATAATCTTACTAAATAAGCCCCTACCAACTTTTGAACAAAGGTTGAAATAATTAAAGGAAGGAGGTGGCATGAATTATTTCAAATATGAATCTAGAAGAAAAGAGGAGTAGAAATAGATTGAAGATGCATTGGTGGAGAAAATGGAAAAGTGCAAATATGACCCCAATGAACTCAAGGGGAAAGCTCTTGAAGCCCTACTAAAGGCTATTTCTCACCACTAGAATAACAAACTCAAAATAGAGATGGCTATTAGAGAATAGACTTTGAGGAAGATAATGCCAAATCTCTCTATGAAGGAAATAAAGGAGGCAATGTTAATGGATGAAAACATATAGACTACTAGAATCAAAACATTTTAGATTTTGTCAAATAAAGTTGCGGATGTTGTACGGTCCACATCCAATATGTGAAAAAACATCTTTTATTTAAATGATTAAAAGGAAGACAAAGTTTTACTAGAGGTTTAGACCATTGAAGATTTTGATCCTCAGACAATTGCAATAGAAGTCACGACATCTCTTCCAATCTCTCTAAGCAAAGCACTTGTCCCATCAAGCTCCAAGTTAATAAAGGTAGCACTTGAGCTATAGAATACTGAGTTGAACATAGTTCAACCCAATGTTGAAGACAAGGAAGAAAAAGAAAAGGAAATTACACCTTCGTTGAGTGTAGATAAGGCATTAGAGGAGAAAGAAAATCCTTCATCCACCCTAGTAGTAGTTGAGAAAAAGGCTCTAGCTACTCTCGAGATAAGCCTAATTGAGAAAAAACCTATCAAGGATGAGGACACAATTGAAAAAGATGATAAAGAAGACAAGTTTCAACCAAGAAATGAAAAAAAGAGTGATGGAGGAAAGGGAAATAAATGATACCTTCATTAGTGGTCGATGTCAGAGGAAAAGAAAATAATATTGATGATATTGATGTATTGATGATATTGACGTAGATGAAGGTATTGTGATTCCAAATTGGGATCTATCAAATCTCCCTACCAAGAAAACATAGATAATGGGCGAACTTTGGAAGAAAAAATCTAAGAAATAGAAGCTAAGAGCAGAAGAGATAGAAGCAAAGTCCTTGAGGATATTAAAGACATATTTTTGGATGCATTGTCTATAGAGGTAAATGAAAAATTCCCCATCATTGAACAATTAGTTGAAATTATGCATAAGTTTAATGAAAAGGTAGATGATTAGGACAATTTTCTTGAAAAGGTAGAAAGGAAGTTTGAAATAAAGTGTTAGAAAATGTAGCCAAGACAATTTCCATTGAGCAAGTAGAGTTATCCACTCTTATTGCTACATTGGAGAATGTTGTATCCTTATTTACAAAATTGAGTGATACCACAAATTTCACCAAGGAAATAAAGGATAAATTGGATAAGATTAATTGGACTTAAAGGCTAGTGCTTGTCAATTGGCACTTAACTGAGTTCCAATTCAACTCATTTTGGAAAAATCATATTTTCAACAAATCTGTAGGCATAACTATTATGGGAAAGTGCCAGAATAAGGGCAACCTTGATAGACATCTAGAGTATGATGCTTCCCCATATGGATTTTATATAGAAGAGAATTTAAAATGAAAAGACACTGGTCAAAGACACAAACCATTCAATGATAGAGCATATGATGGAGTTATCAGTCAAGCTTCAGATAGAATTGCACATCTTAAAGGTATTGCAAGATAATTGGGATACTTCTATGTCTTTAATTTTGAAGGTGCATTATGATTTCCTCTCTCATTTTGGAATTACCTTATAAATTTTGGAATTTGTAACAAAAACAAGGGGGGAAATGTATATAGAGGAGGAAATATGCTTATATGAACAAAAAAATATATTTACAGAATAAGATTTGTATAGAGGATATGTAAAAAGAAGATAAAAAAAAAGTAATTTTGAAAAAAAATTAGACAGTTGTAACCAAGTGGCAAAGTTTTTAGTTCAAATTGAGTTACAAAACAAAGCACATGCAAAGGGAGAGTTTGACTAAAAGACTATGATTAAAGATTTTGTGCATGACAAGTGTTTTTGTCACTAATGCCAAGGGGGAGATTATTGACCCTATGGAAAGATAGATTATTAATTAGTGCCAAAACATTTAGTCATCATGGGAAGTTGGATAGTATTGCAACTGAGATTTCCCTTAGATAGAAAGCATTAGTATAGATTGAGCTACTGAGAAGATGATTTTAACCGAGCTCCAATATGAACCAAGTTAGCAGTGTCAACCAAGCTCTAGTGTAAATCAAGTAGCCAAGAACTCCCAATTTTAGAATGAGAACCAAGCAGACAAAAGCAATATGATTTAGCCATCAATGTTTTCTGAGTGATCAATGTGAACCAAGCATCCAGTATTAAGCAAGTAGATAGAGTTGCCCAAGTATCAACATATCACTTGAGTAAGCTATTAGATCCAAGCATCAACATTGAGCCGACTTGGTAATTGTTTGTGAAACTTTTGTAGCCAACCTAATGTAAGATACTATTTGGATTGGTATATATGGAAGAAATCTTATTTCATCCAAATAATCATGGAAACATATTATTCATTATCATAAGACAATATGGATAATAGAAAAGAAGATTGATTAGGAGGCTACCGAGTAGTACAAAAGGAAAAGAAGAAACTCATCTATCATAGTCAGGTTATCATTATATTATTCATGTTGAAATCTGATTGAAAAGATCATTGTTAAGAGAGATTGTTGAAAGAGGGAGATTTTTGGAGGACTATGTGTTTCAATCATTATTTTGTCACTACTGTCTAACTTGTTATTTTTTGGTAAGAAAACTACTTGTAGGATTCAAGTACTATCACTTAGTTGATTGATGAAGAGGATTTGATCAATAAGAAGTAACAATAGCACCTAGAGGAAAGGTTGAGTTATAATTACGTAATGAAGTACAAGGATTAGTTAAGACAATGATGACATGATGTATTGATAATCTACTTAAGGTTACAAATTCTAGCTACACTTAGAAAGTTTAGAAGAACAAGTTACACAAATTAATCTACTTAATTAATTAATTTATTAATTTAAATTAATTTTTATTTTATTATTATTATTATTATTAAATTTTTTATGTTAGTTATTTATTCATTTACTAATTTATTTTCAATTTGTTTTCATTTTATTTCATTATATCTATGTGTGTGTGGGTCAAAATTTTTTCTTTGGTGTTTACACATGTGTCCTTGTTAGACACACACACACAAAAGCACACTTAAGCATTCTTAGGTTGTATCCATGTTGTTATTGTCTTATAGTCCCTTTCTAGTGTCTTTTTTTTTTTCATTATTATAATATAGTAATGATTATTATTATATAATATTGATTATTATTATATAATAATGACCATTATTATATAATAATAATTTCTATTATATTATTTGGTTATTATTTATTTAGAATTTCTTTAGCATTTATTGAGGTTGTATATATATATATATATATTATGTAATAATAAATATCATGCATATTTGTATATATTCATCTATTGTTGTGTTATTATTTTGTTTCCAACCTTCCTATTCACCTTTCAGGTTACCCTCATTTGTTGCATTTAGATCTTTCACATTGGTTTTTTATTAGTAAATCTGTCATTATTTCTTGTTGTTGTTTTCTCTCATGTGGTTGGATATTTTTATCTATTCTCTTTGGGTTCTCCTCCCTCTTTTACCTTATTGTTGAACCTCAAACTATTCTTGATTGTGATGCACTTACCCCCCCTTCCTTTCCCCACCTTTTTATCCTCATTGGGTCTGCAATCTTTCCACTTTTTTCCTTCAGCTCTCTCATCCTGATGATGGATCATAGAGTGTGATCCGAAACGTTGATACAAAAATTGTAACATAATCTACCCAAAAAACACAGCTAAGAATTCTAATGGATTGTGGAAAACTACTATCTACAAGTTACACAAAGTTTGTCAGTCAAGCTTGACCAAGTCGATAGTAGGTGCCGAGAAAAGTCAGTTGGAGCTGAGTAAAAACAAATTCTAGTGAATGCCGAGAAAGATAGTTGGTTCTGAGTAAAATTTAGTTAATGTTGAGCATTAGTAAACTTTAGTTGATGTCGAGTGATTTTACAGTCAATGCCAAGCAATGCAACATGTGCCAAGCATTAGAAGGTTGATAACGTCGAGCTGCTACATTATGCTAAAGATCAAAGATTCACTAAACCTAAGCCAACAAGTTTGTTTTCTTGAAACTTGTGAACCAGGAGAAAGACAAGGTTGATGAGTTAGTGGCACATAAATTGATGTAAACCATTTTTAGGAAAATTCTAATAGATTCTAGGAGAAGGTTCTATAAAAGACAAGATATGGGGTAGATAAATTGTATCCTACCTAATCCATCTGAACACTAAATTGGACAATGGAAAGTGAGTGGGAAAATAGCCTAATTTCCTATTTATAGGAATGTTTGGTCATGAAGCAAAGTTGTCATGTGCAAGAACCTAAGGAGAAGAAACAGTTAAGGGTTTTGCTTCATCAAGTGACCCTAGAGAAAAGTTTACAATGGTATGTTAAGCAAGAAGGCTTAAGAAAATGAATGTTTGAAGGGTGAACAAGCTGTCAGAGTTGTAAAGTATGAAGGCCAAGTAGAATTGAGGATTGAATAAAGATTTGTAATCTGCAAGAGAAGTTGTAAGTTGTATGAAATCAAAGGTCTACTATTACTCTCTAACAATTTTATTAGTCTAGGGTAAATCCTTTGGATTAAGGTTGACCTAACAGTCATTTGTTAATCCTTTAACTAGGTGTCATTCCAAGTGAATGGCCTAAATTTGTCTAACAAGGCTCACTTCTAATAGGGTGATTGAAATCCCTTAATTGGGTCACATTTAACAGTGTGTATTGTAACCTTTAATGGGATTGGCCTTTCATATGGCATCACTTCAGAAGAGTGAAAAGGAGTAACATGTTACTAGTGGTTTTTCCTAAATAGGGTTTCCACATAAATCATTATGTCAAGTGTGTTGATGAATCTATTGTGTTTCATGCTTTACATTTCTACAAGTTGATTTGATAGTAACATACAAGTTTTAGTGATTGCATAATGGATGCATGGGTATGAGTGTTTTATGGGTTCACTAAGTTGTGAAAAGTTCTATTTATACATCTGGACCTTGGATAACTGATTCATCCCCACCTCCTCTAGTTATTCTAAAGTATTCCAATAACTCAAGCGATCCTCATTAGCAATCAAAGTTGCAAAGCACATGTCAACCTATTGATTCATCCTAATGGGTGTTTTAGTCTCAAATCCTCTAACTAGGTGGACCTAATAATCCTTGAAGAATCTCTTAACCAAGTATATACGTAATTGTATTGTATAATCCCCTTCACAAGGTAGACCTAGCAGTCCTACTCACTCTTAACTGAGTAGATCACTAGAAGTGAACATGGAAACTTTGTTACTACAGTAGTGAAGCATTGTGGGTATCATTCCCATCCTAATTTTACCTTCTCCTTGGAGGGTTTATGGATTAGTAAATATTGTGTAAAAGTGTTATGGTGTTGTTTCTTTTATTGGTTTATGTTCCATACATGCAACTAGATTAGATAATCTAATAAAGTGGGATTAAGAGAAATAATTTTTAAGTGGTTCTTGATTCACGCATCCCTCTCAGTCACTCAATCATGATTACATTTCCAACACACACACACACACACACACACACACACACACACACAATGTGATATATATTATTATGTGAGAAATTACATTTTATTATTATTTTAGAAAATTTAATATAGTGAAATATATAATTATTATTATGTTAATGAATGGACATGTCCCTTTATAGGATTTGTCTACTCTTGATCCTTTTTCTAATATAAATATAAGATCATTGTCTTTGGAAATAATATACCAAGAAGGCAGTTCAATTACATCTCTAGTGATCCTATTAAAATCAATACCACTAAACCGCAACTTGTTCAAAACAAAATCAAAATCATTAGATGAAGATAATAACGAAATAAAAAAAACCTTTATCACAAGGATACAACTCAATGTTACTAGAAACTAAGGGCTTCTAAGAGCTAGTTAACCAATTGTGTAAATTTAAAAGAGAGGGCCAAATACCTATCAATGTACCTGCCAACCCATAACATTGGTAGTAATCCATATTTTTCACCAAACTTGAGATACAAACCACCACATTGGAGGTTTTGGCACAAGAAATGGGTTAAGATTTTACCTTTGGAGTGATGGTAGTAGCAAAATGGGTAGTAGAAGCATATCTTTGACCACTTTTATTAGAAGATTTTAAGGGGGAGGGACCTATCCTTGGTAGTACCAAAACCAAAACCATTACTTCCAATAAAAGAAATACAAACCCCTAATCCAAGACAATAGGAAATAGGAAGGTACCTAGTATAAAACCCAAAAGAACACCAAGATTTAACATGGAAACTCAATTTGGGAAAACCACCAATGCAACTAGTTAGAACTTTTCACTCTTTTAAAGTGAGACCTATTAGGATTCAACCCTATTAAAGGTTACAAAACACATTGTTAGGTGTGACCCTATTAAAGGACTTGAATCACCCTATTAGGAGCGGCCTTGTTAGAGGTATTCAAGACACTTCAATCTAAAAATTCCACCTTGTTAGAATATTTACAAAATGACTATTAAGTCAACTCAATTAAGAGATTCCTTTACTGCTACAATTGTTAGAGAGTAACAATGATTGACCTGATTGGTAAAGAAACTTAATTGTATATTTAGATCACTATTCTCATTTATCCTATGGATCCTTCCTAATAAGAATTTTCTTTGTAGCTCCTTGGATACTCTACCCTTAATTAGATATCCTTCTTTATTCACATCTTATCTTCTTCCACACTTTCTCATATTTCAATCCACATCTTGACCTTTCATATATATGAAACCCAATGTCAAGTTGGCTTGAATACCCTTTCAAATAAAAAAATAACATCCACTGAGTTGTCTTGCATAAACCAACTAATAAATAAAACTAATCTACTGTAGATCAGCTAAAACTGAAAACTAGGTCACTCAGTTACCATTGAGTTCCTTGGTAATTGCCCTAACTTGGTTTTTACTAAACCCCTTTGGTAATTGACCTAACTCGGTTTACTCTGGATTACTAAACTTGCTTCTTTTAAGATTTTTCTTGGCTGAAACTAGAATCTTGTGAGCTCGATTACTACTGGCAGTGCTTGATTAGAGTATAACATCAATGATAATATACAATTGAATAATTATTATCAACACTATAATCAAGGTCATAATATCTTCCAAAAACTATTATTGGACCATGGAAAAGGAAAGGCCTCATCATCATGATAAAGTTGTTGGAAGTGCAATAACATCCATTGCTAGTTTTGAAAAATAGTTAAAAAGCTTCCTATGTCTTTTATAAGTCTAATGATTGTATTAGGCATTAATATGTTGATATTTTGGTGCAACAAAAGCCCTAGAGGTTAACAAGTAGCATTAGATCTTGGTCATTGGTTTGAATCCTTGTAGGTTGCAACAAGTAATGATGAGATGAAGATTATTGGTAGTGGGCTAGTGTCCCTCATTGGATTTTTAATATGGCTTACAAGCCTCATGTTAGTGGTTGTATTAGGTATTAATAGGTCAATCTTTTGGATCTTTTTAGGGTCAAGAAATGCTGAGAGGTGGGTGAATTAGTAATACAAAACTTTCACAATAATCAACAACTTAAAAACCCAACCACATAAATTTATAAAAGTTAATGCATGAAAGTAAAGTATAAAGTGTAGACACCTAAAAACCTTTAGAAAATAAAGTATTTTTATTTTTTGAAAAATTTCTGATGACATCATCATTAATTAATTAATTAATTATTTAATTTATTAATTTATTTTTATGCCATTAAATCCCTTTATCTTAATTAAAAATATTTAATTAAAGAATCCCTCCCAAAAATTTTTAAATCTTATTTAAACATTATTTCCTTTTTTATTAATTATTTAATTAATAAATTGACCAAAAAACCCAAAATAAATAAAAAATTTATTTTTTGCCCAAAACTTGGCCAATTTCCTTAAGACCACTAACCTCTTCCAAAATCTTCTAATCCTTCTTTAATTTTGATTAAAGGCTAATCCCATCATTTCCTACCCCTAATCCCAACTCAAAATATTTAATTAAGATTAAATATTAATCCTCATGTTTATTAAAAAAGTTTTAATAAATATATCCTCAACCCAAACCCTTGAAATAAATAAAACTTTATTTATTTTCTAAAAATCTAATTTATCCTCATCCTAAGAAGTTATAGAATCTTTTTAGAAAGTCTTCATCCTCATCCTAGGAAGTTCTAGACTATTCTAGAAAGTCTTTATCCTCATCCAAAGTCTAGACTCTTCTAGAAGATGTCTTTAAACCTAATCCTAATCCCCTCCTAACCTTGTCACATTCTCTAAACATGGGTTAAGACTTACTAACCCAAGCCAAAGTTAACAAATATCTCCTCCTTCACCCACCCTCATTAAATGCCATCCACTTTCCTATCCCTAGGCTAATCTTAAACCATCCTAATCCATCCTCTAATCATTTGCACAAGCCTAAGCAAGCTTAAAACCTTCCTAATCAAGCCCAAGTCAAAATTCCTCTCATCTCCCTCAAAATATCCCAACCATAAAACTTTATGAAGCCCACTAGGCCATAAATGACTCTTCCAAAGCCCTTTCATTGCTCTTACAAGCCATTATGAGGGTCTTTATGAAGATTTTATCCCTTGAGCCTCCTTTGTTGATTCATCCTTCCCCTTTCCTCCATCCTCTCACCCTGTGACATGTGTCACTCTCTGATTGGCTGTAAGAAAGCACAATCCATGTGCTCTCCTCTCATGCAATCTGAGCCCTCCATAAGCTTTTCCCCATCCTTGCATCTTAGCCCTCAATCCCTCAAGCCTCTTGCCTATAAATTGGATCCTTCCCCTTTGAAAAACAACACAATCCATGAAGTAAAGTCATAATGCCATTTTAAGAAGCCATTTTACATCAAAATCATACACTCACACCCAAATTCCAACTCCATTTGAAGCCCTTTTTTAAGCATAAAGCTTGAGCATACATCCTATCTATTTAGACAAAGCTACTCAACAAAAGAGCTTCTCATTGAGAGAGCCCATTAATGGCTCATGTTCTCAATTGAGATCTCATCTTAGTCTATCTTGAAGTTTATGAATTTTGTTTAGTTTGTAGAAGCTTTATTTAAATTTGGTTTCTATTAGCATACTAACATTGCTCATATACATTTTGGCACGCCCGGTGGGACCCCGCATGGGTCATCTTCATTAGCATTTTTAGTCAAGTTTTGTATGTCATTTGCTAATTTTGGCTAATTTTGCTTGTTTTTGTGATTGGTAGGATTGTATAAATTGGTTTTGTAGGTCCACATGAGCATGAAGACGACAAAGGAACTCATAGTCTATCTCATAGTATTTGCAGATTTTTCAAGCTTATAGGTGGACAAAGCACTTGGAATTCTTCTTCCTCTTTTTGTCTATATTCTTCTTATTCCATCTACTTCTTCTTCTTCTTCTTGTGGGAGATCTTGGCCATTTTTTTTTAAGGAAGCAAAATCATACACACTTATTTTTAGTGCTTAAAATGAACTCCCAAATCATACTTAAATCCATTAAAAAATTAAAAATTTGCAAAAAAGAATTTTTTTTTAACAAGTGAAACTAAACCAATCCAATCATTTGCATCCTTGCAACATCAAGGTTTTAGATGCATTCATGCAAAGTTAGGAACACTTCATTTTTGGGAATTTAAAAAGAACTTCAAGTTTTCATTTCAAAAGGTTCAAAATCAACACTAAGTGCACACTAAAATCTATATCAAACTCAAAGCATCAATCAAGGATAAAATGAACCTCATTTGCAAATATTTTAAAGTTCTTTTAAAAATCTCATGAAAACTAAGAGTCCTAAATGGTTGCCAAAAATTGTCCTAAAAGATTTGTTATTTGTTCCAAAAAAATGTCTTGTTGCAAAATCTTGAATGTTTCTTAGGTTTTTCATGCATCAAAACAATCTAGGAATATCATTTTTGAGCTTAAAAATATGCAAACTAGAACACAAAATCTTGAATGAAAACCAAAGTCCAAAGAGTCATTTTCACTTTTGAGTCCAAAACAATCTTGAATGATCTAAGGTTAAAACAAAGCACTTCAAAGTTCTTAAAACAACACACAAAATCTCAATTTTGAATGCTCAAAGGAAAAAAACTTGAATTTTTAATCACTTGTCTTTGAATGCATGTTGCTAAAATCACTCTTGAGTGCCATGGATTAAAATCAAGTTTTTTTTTTTATGAATGCATGATTAAAACAAAAAATCCAATCTTGAATGCCATAGATCAAATAATCATCTTTTGGGGCATAAAAAGAATCTACATTCTAGAAACTTCCTAAATTATAAAAACCAAATAAAGACGCTTTAAATGAGTTTGTAGTTGGACTCACCCTCTTTAATCACCCATCAATTTAACCATTGGTTGCAATCTCAGCGCCATCTATGGGGATGGGTCCACCTAAGAGGGTGTTAATTGCTCCAAAAAGATCAAACTTCACTTACTTGTTTTTTAATTAGTTTTTCTAACTTAGAAAATTCCTTGAATGCACATTAGGCTCGCTAACACTTCATTTGGGCATTAAGATTTGAAAAAATCTTGATGTGGGGGGCCTCTGGGCATGCTCTTGAAATCGAATTTCACACATCTTTGTTTTGGGCTTAAAACAAAATCACACCAACTCTTGAATGCCTTAAAAGAAATTAGTCGATACTTGACGTGGAGGGCCTTCAGGCCCGCGGGTTTACTTTCTTGTTGACCCTAACTCTTCTTCTTGTTCGCATTCTTCGATCAATTTTTCTTTGTTAGTGCATTTCAAAGTTGGAATTGAACATTTGCATCTTAAACATGAGTGCTTGCAAAGTCTAGATCAGCACACATAAGAGTGAGTTGGAAAAGGAACAAGCGTGTTTTTTAGCCCAAGGTCATCCAAGTCTTCTCTCCCCTTGTCATCTTTCGAGGCCATCTTGGGTGCATAAGATTAGGATCCAAAACCTTGTTTCTCTTTTTAGGAGGCCTACTTGGGAATTTCATCACCCCTTGGGACAACCTCAACTCCAACATTCTGGCAGAGTATAAAAATTGGGAGGTGAATCCAAAGACACTTCTCTTAGAATCAAGATTTTGTCACTCGGGCTAAGCCTCAAGGAACTTTATACCCTTGAGAAGTGAAAGAGGAAAAGTGGGTTACCGTTCCTCTTGGCTATGTGACATCTTTTTGGTTTCATCTACGGATTTGGGCCTTACGTACCTTGGGTATATCGAGGACTCCCTAGCCAAACCAACTGTCAGCCTTGTAGAAAACCATCTAAGATGTTAATGTGTTTGAAGTGACTGACCAAAACATTTGTAGAACATACACACTCCTTGCCACAAGTATCACATTCTGAGAATCAAAAAACTTCTATCTAGTTGTTCCTATCTATTGCTTGATTTGTTATTTTTTGAATGAATGTTTGCCAAACTTGGTCAATCCTATCTTAGGGCATACTTAGCGTAGTCACTACCTATTCAGAAAGTTGAACAAGTCGAAGCAAAACAACCAAAGTTTCACAAAGCCAAACTCAAACCATCTCAAGCATATCAAGAACTTTTAGCCAAGAGAAAGGAACTAACACCAAGCCCTTGAATTTCCAAACTCCACAAAGTAGAGGACAAAGCTACCGACAAAGCCCTTCAAGATGCCTGGTTAGATCACACCATCCAACTTAACCAACATCCAGGAGTTAACCCTGCTTATGCCTTACCAACTAGGCATGATTTCTATGATTAGACCCCCTTGTTTCTCCACATCTTCTTGCATAAGCTTCACTTTAGAATCATCCTTGTAGGTAAGCCAGCCATCCTTAGTCATCCCCTTAAGAATTTTAGCTCATCCATCTCATTTAGAACCAAACCATTTAGCCAACAATCCAAAAACTTCACATCCAAGCCTTCAAAATTGTTGTCACCTTGCCAAAAGTTTGCCATTCCTAACATCTTCCAAATCCACCAATCTCACCCAGGTTATCCCTTTGATAGAGATTTGTCTAGGGTAATTTAGCTTTGTCACTTGTTATCCCTCATCACCTTGAGCTAAAGGTTGGGATCCACAAGTGGTCAATCTCGTGTTCTTCCTAAAGGATCATTAGTCTATCCTTAAGTTGACACAATCACCACCAAGCTTGCACATAGGAAAGAAAACCTTTCATAATTTGGCAACACATCTTTGAAGTTAGAATCCTCAACCCAATTCTCCTTAGGTTTTGTCATACAACTTTGCCTCAACCTAGGAAATCATTTGCATAGAAAAGCCTTCCTCTTTTGCCTCCATCAACATTGTTGCATCTCATCCCTAGGAAACATTCTACATTTTCATGCCACCTGTCACTCGCTTAGGCAAGAAGAAGAAGGAAAAAATGGAGCCCTATCTTTTGGATCCAACAGCATCACTCCCCTTGAGCACTCAACCATCCTTCAGCCCAGAGAATGCTATACCATCACCTACTGACATTGAAGCTTTCATGAACCAACCAGGAAATGCAGTATTGGTGAACGCCATTATAGACAAAAATAAGGAAACAATCATGGCTAACTTTCGAAGGGACAACATTGGAGCCTTCGACTTTGAAAGACCTCCCCCCTTATCAGATCCATCTCACCCCTTGTTTGAGAAACTCCCACCGCCCATAGGCTCTTATGATTTGAATGATCCTCAATATGTGCCAAAAGAAGAGCCTCAACCCACCCCATATGATCCAATAGACCCAAACATAGTGGATCCTCCACTCAAGTTGAGATCTCCCTTCCACAAGCCAATCCAGCCACCACCACTCTACCATTGGTCGATACCACTCCATCCCGAACCCTCTTCGCCCAAAACACCTCATCATTCACTCCCTTCACTATTGCTACCACTGTTCCCCAACCTAGCCTTCCAAATCCACCCATCTCCCAAATCAGTGCTAGTATCTTTGGCCAACCTCATCAATATGCACTAGGGATGCCACCCATGGGGCCAAGTAATCAACCTTTCATCACCCCCAACTTGTTTACCTCAGCTCAGAACACAATTCCATCATTTCCACTCAGTCCTTGGAGCTCAGTGCCATTAGCCACAAATCCGCAAGCTACTACCCTCACTCCACAAAGCTATCAAACCCCACAAGCTACTACCAATGTTCTACCCAGCTCTCAAGTGACCCAAGCTCTTGCCACCACTCTACCAAGCTTTCAAATCTAGCCACCAAGCTATCAAACCCCATCAGTTCCATTTCCAAGCTTTCAATTCCCATCACCTCCACCACCAACTAATCCATTACCTCCTATTACCAACTATTTTTCTTTGCCACTTCTAGGAGGAAATCCACCACCACCAACCACCAATTACTTGGCCTCCTTTGCCATGTAGATACCTTCCCAAATGGGGGCACAACCCACATATATTGGTCAAACTCCTCAAATCCAAAGTCAAGTTCCACAAGCTCCCCGATCCTTTCCCCAAGCTTCACAACCATCTTATACCTTACCTCCACAAAGCAATCCATTTGTCCCATAGCCAGCTTATGTTCCTCAATCCCAACCTCAAATCTAATATCAACAACAAGCCTCACAATACATGTAGCAATATGTGTCACCTCCACCTTAGCAACCCATCATCCACCATTCAGTTTCCCAAGCCATTTACAATCCCTACCAGCCCATACCTCAAAGCCATCCATATCCCATTGCCCCATCTAGCACATACCTACCTCAGGGCACTCCTACATTGGGGGCAACCCAGCCATCACCTATTAATTCAGAATGGGAAGCCATGAAGATAGCTTTTAAGAACATCCAAGAGGGAAATGATCCAAAAACCTTCAAGTTTGAGAATGTGTGTCCTTACCCATTTGACAGAGCCATTACCATGACACCATTTCCCAAGCATTTTGAGACACCCAAGTTTGACAAATTCAGAGGAAAAGGAGACCCTGTCACACATATCAAAGAATTTTACATGCACTGCCAAGAAGTGGCATACGATGACATCTTCCTCTTGCGTCTCTTTCCCAAAAGCTTGGCCAAACCAACTCTTGAATGGTTTTATAGAATCCCCTATGGCACGATTAAAAATTTTGCTGAATTGTCTGAGGCATTTGTAGCCCAATATGCCCATCTTGTTGAAACAGAGCTATTAGTAGTTGATCTTGTCCACAATAAGAAAAAAGGTGGAGAAAGCCTTCCCGAATATCTACAAAGATGGAAAACCCTTACCACCTACATATCTTGCACCTTGCCAGAGCGCCATTTGGTGAAAATGTTTATTGATAATGCCCATCCTAGCTTGGCTCACCACATGACCATGAACTGTTTGCAGACCTACAAAGATATCAAAGAGAAAGGAACGATCCTTGAGCAAGGACTCATTAAAGATGGTGTGGCCAAGATTTACAAGGAAACCAACCAAAATCAATCACATTCCAATGACAAGTCTAGGTATTGGAACAAAAAAAAGCATGTTGCAAAAGATGGCGTCACTGACATTAGACATGTGAATATTGTTGGTCCTTCTCAAAACTAGTCCAACCCACCATATCAACCAAAAAATCAGGAAGCTATCAACTACCAATAGTAGAATAACCAAAGCTATCAAAACCACAATCCAAGACCCAACTTTCAAGGGTCTAGCAATCAAGCTAATGCCATCAATGTAGCTGCAGGACAAAAGCCTAGATTCCAACCTGCACCTAGAAACTATACACCCCTTGGTGAACCTTTGGATGTCATTTTTGAGAAATTAGTCAAGAAAAACCTCATCAAATTTCCTCCTACCCAGCAAATCGACCCAAGCCAATCCAAAGTTGCATGGTACAAAGACAATGAGTACTACAAATTTCATAGGGTAAAAGGTCACACTACCCTCAGATGCATGAAACTAAAAGATTATGTGTAGGACCTCATTGATCAGAAAGAAATCACTGTTGGTGCCCAAACCTCTCCCAATGTAGGCTTACAGATCTATCAAAATGCTTTTCCTCCTCACAAAAACCAAAATCCTGGAAAAGCACCTATCCAAGCCAACAACAACAACACCAACAACCACCGGCCAAACCAACAGCATGGGAAGAACAATGACCACACTTCATCCTACATAGACTATGGTAGCCTCATAGGTTGTAGATTCGAGAAAGAGCCTTCTGTCAATGTTATCAATATCCAAGGACCAAACAATGAGTGTGCAGTCACCACTCGAAGAGCACAATTTAACATCACAGGCCCACCAATTTCACCAGCACCATCAGCTCCATCAAAAAGCTAGTACAATATCTTGGAACACCTTGGGAACATGCCAGCCCAAATCTCCATTTTAGACCTTCTTCGCACTAGTCCTGTGTACAAGAACATCCTTGACAGTGCTCTCATAGAATCTCGTGTCCCTTCAGATATCAATGCTACTAATTTTTGTAATCTTGTTGGACACCTATCCTCCTCATGTGCCCTATCATTCAAACCCACCAACATACCTATGGTCAAGCCAGATCACACCCTTCCACTTCGCATAGCCATCATGGTATCCAATTTTGCCGTGAAAAGAGTAATGATAGATAATGGATCAGCCTTGAATATTTTCACCCTAAAATTTATAAAATAAGTTGGGTATAATGAGGCGGATATCATTAGTGAGGTTATCACCACCAAAGCTTATGACAACTTGGAAAGAACCATAGAAGGAACTATTTTGCTGCAAATCAAGGTTGGGCCAGTCATCCAAGAGACACTCTGCCATGTTATTGATCTAAACCTACCATTTAACATCCTCCTTGGTCACCCATGGATTCATGCCATGAAAGTCATTCGATCCACTTACCATCAGTGCGTCAAATTTCCACATCAAGGCACTGAGGTAACCAGCCATGCCGATCCAAAACCCTTTGCTTACTGCAATGCAGTTGAAGCTTCATATACAAACCATTGCCCTAGAATTGATATCGACACATCCATCACCAGCTCATCCCACACTTGTAATCACCTAGAAATCATCCTTGCCTCCACCCTGTCAACCATGAAGATCAATAACAAAGGTTGTGGAGAGTATAGTCTGTCGGATGCATTTGTTGTCGGGGTACTCCCACTTGATCCACATGCCAATGGATGACTGACATATCACAAAGCTAAGGAGATTCCACCTCCTCAATACAAACAATTTGGCCCAACAACCTTTGTATCCTCAAAAATCCCTCTTCATGAGCAACTCACTCCGGATATCAACAATTGGTTACATAAGGATGCACCTCAAAGAAATCAAGCACGCCTTGATCACTTCAGCTAGAAGTATCCCCAAGAACATAAATTCATCACTGACAAATGGAACTATCAAGGTGGTGGTCTAGGACCAGAAGAAAGAGGCATGCACTGCCCCATTGATGCACACAAGTGGGAATCGAAGTCAGGTCTTGGCTTTGGCATACCCACAACTAGGGGCACCAATATGGATAGTCACGCTTTTTCGAACATTCACCGTGACCTTGTCAAAATTGAAGACATTCCTGAGGAAGGTTAAAAGAGAGCCTATGACGATATCCTAGACCAAATCTCCTTAGGAGACTCTATTCTCCAAGAACTATCCATCCATTTTATTGACCTACCACTCGCCCATCCACAACTCCTAGATTGGGACCAACCAAGTGTCATACACATTGATGAGTTCACATAAGAGGAAGCACTTCTGAGATTCATGGGAGCTGAAACTCCTCATAAGAAAACAAAGCTAGATTTTGCCTATATCTACAAGCTAGATCCCAAGGGGTATTTTGGAGAAAATCCCCAACCTAGTTCCGATACACGATAACTGGAACTAAGGTGAATCCGAGACTAGCTATGGCAGCGAAGAGAACCCCTCAGCAAGAAAATCTAGAGCCACAAGTAGAACATGAAGATTTAGCATTGCCTCCTCAAGATAATCGACTAGAGGTGTCTTCTATTCTAATTGAGGATACTCGAGAAGTCAACATTGGTTCTTCAGAGATCCCCAAACTTGTTCACATTGCTGCATCCCTATCACAAGACCAAGCTGATCTCCTCTTTGAGGTCTTAAGAGAGACCATTGGCCAATTTTCATGGTCATATCAAGACATGCCAAGACTTGATCCAAAGCTTGTAGTTCATCATCTTGTAGTCGATCCAAAGATCAAGCCCGTTAGACAAAAGCTTAGAAAAATGCACCCCAAGGTGGCATTACTAGTCAAAGTTGAATTAGAAAAAATGTTAGCTGCTAAGGTTATTTGACCTATCAACTACTCAGAGTGGATCTCCAACATGGTCCCTGTCACTAAACCTTTCGGTGACATCAGAATCTACACTAATTTTAGAGATCTTAACAAAGCTTGTCCAAAAGATGATTTTCCCTTGCCCAACATAGATATGATTGTAGATCTTACAGCTAGACATGAAATTTTGTCCCTCATGGATGGATTTTTTGGGTATAATCAAATCAAGATTGTAGAAGAGGATCAGCATAAGACAGCATTTACTACTCCTTGGGGAACCTTTTGTTACAACGTGATGCCTTTTGGCCTAAAGAATGCTGGGGCTACCTATCAAAGAGCTATGACAAACATTTTTCATGATCTCATCTATAGCATTTTGGAGGATTATGTGGATGATATCTTGGTCAAATCTCATACCTTCATGGATCATCTTGCTGACCTGGAGAAAGTCTTTGATAGGTTAGCCAAATATCATCTCATGCTGAATCCCAAGAAGTGTGTCTTTGGGGTCACATCTGGAAAGCTTCTAGGCTTTATAGTGTCTAAACGAGGTATAAAGATCAACCCCAAGAAGGTCAAGCCTATCTTAGACATGCCTCCTCCCCAGACATTACGACAGCTTCGCTCTCTTCAGGGAAAGCTTCAATCCATCCGACGCTTCATCTCCCAACTTGTAGATAAGTGTACACCATTTTCACATTTACTAAAGAAGGATGAGAACTTCAAGTGGGATCCTTTATGTTAGCGCAGCTTCGATAAGCTCAAGCAGTATCTCACCAATCCCGCTATCTTGGTTCCACCAGTTCCTAGTCGTTCCCTGATTTTGTACATATCAGCAATGCCTACTGCTCTAGGGGCACTTCTAGCACATCTTGATGACTACAATAGAGAAAGAGCCATCTACTACATTAGTAGAACCCTAGTTGGTTATGAACTCAATTACACTCCTATGGAAAAAGCTTGTTTGGCAATTTTTTTCTCAACTCAAAAGCTTTGCCACTACATGCTAAGTCATACAATCCAACTAGTCTCCAAGGTCAACCCTCTCAAGTATATGCTCTCCAGAACAACACTTACAGGCCGTTTGGCCAAATGGGTTATGCTCCTTAGTGAATTTGACATCCAGTATGTGGACAGAAAGGAAATCAAAGGGCAAGCTATAACATATCACCTAGCTGATGCACCTCTAATATATGCTTATCCATTGATCACCAAATTTCCAGATGAGCATATCTGTCTAATTGAAGAACAACCCCCATGGAAACTTTATTTTGATGGCTCATATACATCTCATGGATCAGGGGCAGGAATATTGTTGGTCACACCTCAAGGAGATTACATTCGAAAAGCCTTCAAGCTACAATTCCCTAACACCAACAATATAGCTGAATATGAGGCCCTCATAGAAAGATTAAAGATAGCTATAGAATGGAACATCACTGAGTTACAAATCTTTGGCAATTCTTAGCTCATCATCAATCGAGCCCTAAATGAATATCAAACCAAAGATGAAAAGCTATTACCCTACAAAGAGCTAGTTGATCAGCTAACCCAGCATTTTATAAGGCTTCAGTTTAAACAAGTGCCTTGAATACAGAACAAAGAAACATATGCTATGGCTACTATAGGCTCGCTCTTGGAAATTCCCCAAGCAGCTACACAGTATGAGTTTTTAGTCGAGTATGTCCTCACACCCGCCTATGCGAATGAGGATTCAAACCGTGTTTGTATCTTGGTTGGTCCCAAATCCCCTTGGTACCATGAGATTCACGCTTACCTTAACGATGGTATCATATCCCCTCACCTCACACATACCCAATGCCAGAACCTCATCCAAAAATCATCCCACTATGTTATCATAGCCAATACCCTATATCGTCGAGGTTATCATGATACTCTCTCTCGATGTTTAGACCAAATGAGGTTGTGATGGTGTTAAAAGAAGTACACTCAAAAATTTGTGGTGTCCACACAAGTGGTATTGTTCTAGCATGAAAAATCCTTAGAGCAGGCTACTATTGGCGTACCATTGAAGAAGACTACTATGACTTTGTTAGAAAGTGTCTCCCATGTTAGCAGCATGCAAATCTTGTGCATGCTCCAGCATAGGATCTACAACCTATTGCACCACCTTGGCCTTTCGCTTGTTGGGGCCTTGATCTAGTTGGAACTATCACACCCCTCTCATTTGATGGACATAAATGGATAATAATAGCTATAGACTATTTCACTAAGTGGGTGGAAGCAGTCCCCCTCATCTCAGCGACAGGAGTTCAGGTCTCCAAGTTCATCTTATACCACATTGTTTTCCGCTTTGGCATCCCATCCACCATCTTCACCGACCATGGAGATAACTTTGAAAATCTCACCATGGAAGAATTATGCACTTCCCTCTGCATCCATCATCACTTTTCTAGCCCATATTTCCCACAAGGTAATGGCTAGGCGAAGGCAACTAACAAAACCCTCCTTAAAATCCTAAAGAAAGTTGTCAATGATTTTGGCCACGATTGGCACCTACAAATAAATCCAACCCTATGGGCCTATCAAACCTCCTTTTATACATCCACAGGCACAAATCCATACTCCCTAGTTTATGGTGTCGAAGTGGTACTACCCATTGAGGTTGAACTTCCCTCCTTATGCATATCTTTGCAAGGGAAAATAGCAGATGAAGAATATAGAGTAGCTCAGCTCACCCAGCTAGATCTCTTAGACGAGAAGCGACAACAAGCCTATGATCATCTCACAGTCTATCAAACTCGTATCAAAAGGAATTTCAACAAGAAGGTGCTTCCATGACACTTTCAGCTGAGCAACATTGTCCTCAAAGAAAACATGAAAGTCCAAGCAGATCGAGAAAAGAAAGGCAAGTTTGAACCTACATGGCTTGGTCCTTATGTTGTCACTGCATCTTTTGGCTGCGGAGTCTATCAGCTATCTAGACTAGAAGGAGAACTCTTGAATGATCCTACTAACATCATTCATCTCAAGAAGTTCTATGCTTAAAGATCCTTGGTATACCCAGCTTTTGAAAAACACAAAAAAAAAAATAGTAAAGAGAAATAAGCGTCAACGGTGAAAACTTGGCAATTCAAGCACCTTGGATAGGTACCTTGGTGAAAACTTGGTAATTTAGGCACCTTGTGTACTAAGACTAATCCATTATCTATCACTATCCTATCCCTCATCCATCCACCCACCATCCCATAACACACCTGCTTGTTCCTTTGGTGTTCCAACCAAATATCCAAAATCTAATGGAGCTTGTATTATACCTTGTAAATCTTGTACCATAGCTTGGATATCCAAATCTTGTCCAAAGCTTGTATCCTATCACATGCACACAAAGAATCCCATTTTCACTTAAGCTTTTCGCAAACCATCTACCTATCCGCTTATCAACTATTGTAGACATCCCACCCTTCACCAACATTTCCATCTCACAAAATCCAAACATGAACAACCTTGTACATTTGTAACATATCTTGGTCCATCAGCTTGTACATCCTCTTTAGCTTAGTACCATTGTATCTATCTAGCTTTTGTGTCAGTTCCTCCTTGATCAGCATCTTGCACACATCACACATCTTGGTTAGCTATTCCAATGCATCCTTTAGCTAGATCTCCTATCACCAAAGTGTTATCCTTCTTAGTTCAACTTGCCAGACGCATCACTCACTCAGATCCATCAGCTTAGGTGCTCTCTGATAGATCCTTGTAGGATATAGCTTTCCTCATGTTTGATCTTGGTCTGTTAGTACCTCATCCTACCCATCTCGTTGGCAAATGGTTCTCTTTTGGATTTTCACTTTCTTTTGATTTGGAATCTTCCCTTTTGAGTCTTGAAGTATCTTTTCCAAGCAATCTTTTTGTTCCCTCCTCAAGGTTGCCACGATCTTCCATATCATGGTATGCTATGAATGGGGCACTCTGAGCATACAATTTTGATCAAGTCTTTTGTTTGTTTCTTTTTTGCTTGTGGGTTACCCAGTGTCAGTTTCACACTGTTTCTTCTAGGTTTCATGTGTGATGCTAGGGCAATCCTTGTGTGTTTGTTTCAAGTCAGTCTATCAGTCCTCTGGATGGTTGATGACACGGCCTTGATGTTCTTGGAAACCTTGGCAATTAACCAACAGTCCTATAGCAAATCTAGTGCTCAACTACATGGTGGTACTTCTCTTTGAAGTATCCCCCTGCTCAAAAAAGCTTCAATGGCTTCCCTTCATCTCCATTATCCCCCATCCATATCCAACATCTATCTCTCCTACCCCAACTTATGCATCAATATCTCTTTGAATCACTCCTCACCTTTAGCTTTAGGGATCCACAATCCTAGTCTTAGGGATCCACCAATCCAATCAATCCACCAAGCCTTATCTTTCGAGATCCATAATCCTAGTCCTAGGGATCTCTGAAACCCATCTTTCACCAATCTGACTCTTTGAAATCCAGTTGCATCAGCTTTTTAATCCCCTCATCCATCTCCCTATCCTAGATTCCTTTTATAGTGCTCCGCTCCTTCATCCTGTGCAATCCTTGAGATCTTAAGCTTGCTTCCTCTTGTGCCTCTGATTCTCCCTTTATCATTCTCCTGTAGTGAGAGTTTGAGCTAACTAAACCTCTTCTCTTAAGCCAATCTGAGTCTTCTTGCTCATCTCGGATTCTTGTACTTTTCAAGAGGTCATCAAGCCTCACTTTCTCTCCCCATCGCCTTCTTGAGGGGGCATCTTGCAGTCCATTCTCTCCTCTTCTGCTCTAGCCTTGGGCATCTTATTTTCTTATCTTTGATGCCATGCCACTTGCGGCATCACATCAAAGAGGGGCAAAATGTAGACACCTAAACACCTTTAGAAAATAAAGTATTTTTATTTTCTGAAATTTTTTTGATGACATCATCATTTATTAATTAATTATTTATTTAATTAACTAATTTATTTTTATGCCATTAAATCCCTTTATCTTAATTAAAAATATTTAATTAAGGAATCCCTCCCAAAAATGTTTAAATCTTATTTAAACATTATTTTCTTATTTATTAATTATTTAATTAATAAATTGACCAAAAAACCCAAAATAAATAAAAAAATTATTTTTTGCCCAAAACTTGGCCAATTTCCTTAAGACCACTAACCTCTTCCAAAATCTTCTAATCCTTCTTTAATTTTGATTAAAGGCTAATCCCATCATTTCCTACCCCTAATCCCAACTCAAAATATTTAATTAAGATTAAATATTAATCCTCATGTTTATTAAAAAAGTTTTAATAAATATCTCCTCAACCCAAACCCTTGAAATAAATAAAACTTTATTTATTTCCTAAAAGTCTAATTTATCCTCATCCTAAGAAGTTCTAGACTCTTTTAGAAAGTCTTCATCCTCATCCTAGGAAGTTCTAGACTATTCTAGAAAGTCTTTATCCTCATCCAAAGTCTAGACTCTTCTAGAAGATGTCTTTAAACCTAATCCTAATCCCCTCCTAACCTTGTCACATTCTCTAAAAATGGGTTAAGACTTACTAACCCAAGCCAAAGTTAACAAATATCTCCTCCTTCACCCACCCTCATTAAATCCCATCCACTTGCCTATCCCTAGGCTAATCCTAAACCATCCTAATCCATCCTCTAATCATTTGCACAAACCTAAGAAAGCTTAAAACCTTCCTAATCAAGCCCAAGTTGAAATTCCTCTCATCTCCCTCAAAATATCCCAACCATAAAACTTTATGAAGCCCACTAGGCCATAAATGACTCTTCCAAAGCCCTTTCATTGCTCTTACAAGCCATTATGAGGGTCTTTATGAAGATTTTATCCCTTGAGCCTCCCTTGCTGACTCATCCTTCCCCTTTCCTCCATCCTCTCACCCTGTGACATGTGTCACTCCCTGATTGGCTGTAAGGAAGCACAATCCATGTGCTCTCCTCTCATGCAATCTGAGCCCTCCATAAGCTTTTCCCCATCTTTGCATCTTAGCCCTCAATCCCTCAAGCCTCTTGCCTATAAATTGGATCCTCCCCCTTTGCAAAACAACACAATCCATGAAGTAAAGTCATAATGCCATTTTAAGAAGCCATTTTACATCAAAACCATATACTCACACCCAAATTTCAACTCCATTTGAGGCCCTTTTTGAAGCATAAAGCTTGAGCATACATCCTATCTATTTACACAAAGCTACTCAACAAGAGAGCTTCTCATTGAGAGAGCCCATTAATGGCTCAAATTCTCAATTGAGAGCTCATCTAAGTCTATCTTGAAGTTTATGAATTTTGTTTAGTTTGTAGAAGCTTTATTTAAATTTGGTTTCTATTAGCATACTAACATTGCTCATATACATAAAGTAATAGAGAACTCATAAAACCATGATTTTTTCGATGAAAATATAGACAAGGGAAAACTTCAGTAGGGATTATACCCACAAATATGTATTGTTAGATAATTGAGAGGGGGGGGAAGTGAATTGATTATGTCCAATTATTCTATAGTCCCTTCAAACACTTTATTGCCAAACACACTTCATAAACATCAAAAGCTTTCACTTAGTGATATCATTCAACTTCGTAATTAGCTCACAATCAATTTACTCCAAACTGTTCATTCACTATTTCTATTATAACTTACCATTTACCTAGTTATTATAGAGTTGTAGTGAAAAGTAAATAACATATAAAAAAGCTCACAATATAACAATATTCACACATTTGACACCAAGATTTTTAACATGGAAATCCTATAAAGAGACAAACCACCTTGCACTGACAACCCCAAATTTTCACTCTTCTAAAGTGAGCTCTTCTAGAAGTCAACCTTGTTAAAGGTTTACATACACATTGTTAATGTGACCTAGTTAGAGGATTTATACCAAAAGATCATCTAGACCTTATCACTCCTCGATATTGTCTAAAGCATGGCCTCCTCTAAAGGACTTATAAACACCAATAATCTATTTTACCATATAGGATTTAATAGACTTATTAGTTCACTTGATTAAGAGATTTTCTAGTACAATGTTCAGAAACTAACAAAACAATTGATCTATTAGGTTTAGCACTACCTTGTTTTTTCAAATATCTTTTCTAATTAGTCTCTTTCAAATCTCTTTCCTTTGATCTCTTCAGTATTTGATTCACTTCTTCTCACTTCCCCTTTGTCTTGACTCTTCTTTGATATTTTCTCTTCTTTTCTTGATTCAACTTCTTCTTCTCAATGATTCACATTATGCTTTCCTTTATTTATCACCATCAACATTCTATTATAATTTTAAAGTAAACTCTAAGGGGGGGAGAGAATCAACACTTCAAAACTTTAACCATAAAAAATTCACCGCAAATCCATCTTATAGTATGCATGTAAATTGAATAGCAAGCTAAACATGTTAATCCATAGAATGAAACAAATAACATATAACATAGTAAATTTGTTACCCAGAAACCCTCCAATGAGAAGGTAAAATTGGAGTGGGAATGACACCCAAAAATCTTCACTATTATAGTTGTAAAGTGTATCCAATGAAGGTTACAATAAGTTTGATCATAAACTATGATCTACTCTATGAAAGGTCTACCCTATTAAAGGCTTACAAAGACTATTAAATCTTACCCTATTAAAGGATTTCAACATCCTATTAGAAGTGTGCCTCATTAGAGGACTTTGACTTACAAAAAAGTAAGCACCCTACTAAAGGATTTACAAAATCCTTCTAGGACTAATCAGTTAAGATATTTTTGTTGATTTAATTGTTTGAATGTTTCAATCTTGATCCTTTGATTATAACCTCTTTGCTAGATATTGGATCTCCTCTTTTCTGATGTATACTTGATCCTCTTGATTAGATGTATCACTTTTGTCTTTTCTCTGCTTTCCTCTATTCTCTCTAATTGATTATGCAATTCATAACATGATCACAACCTCCATAGTCACCATAAATGTTCTATCTATACTTACCATTCACCCTTCTCACCCATGCATCCAAAATATTCTATACTATTTAGGGTTTGTCCTCCTTAAGAAGACTTACATGACCTAGGGTTAGGTAGGAATCAATGATTGTGATTCACCCATTTTTCCACTTAGAACATCCCTTAATATGATTGGTTGCATGCACTACATAAGGATTCTCAATATACATTCATATATATCTTCTAGAATCATAAAAAATCGTCAAGTCAACCAAAAAATGGTTTACATAGGAGTTTGTTACATTACAAACAACTATGTCCAAAATTGTTTACTCAGCACTTGAAAGCTCTTATGTTTGACATCCATTACATCTTCAATATTGTAACTCATCACCTGAATAACTCAGCATCTACTAATTTACTCGACATATGAATCACTTAGCATATATGTCTTTCTTGACACTTGAGTGACTCAGCACATACCATCTGCTTAGCACATACTGGCGCTTGACTCTAAATTGAATATATTGCTTGGCATACATTATTTACTAGGTACATATAGATGTCTATTAATAATAACTTAAGTGTTTTGTCACTGCCTTGTCAAAACCAAAATGAGATTAACAATCTCCTTCTTTGAAATGAGTGGCAAAAACACTTTGTCATGCATATAGAACCTAACTTATTTGCATCACTTAGATAATTTATATCTCATATAAAATTTCAAATTTTCAAAATTTTGCACAATTGATGACTTAACTATCATACTTCTCCAAAATTTTATAACTCCCCTTGAGTTGAGTGTTCCTTTTTGTATCTGAATTCTATATAACTCCATTTGAGTAAATATGTTGTACTATTGCTATCCCCTATTTCTATCTCAAAACTGTGTCCCCCTTACCATCTTCATTCCTTTACTTGCTCGTTCCCCCTTTTTTGATACTTATGTAATTTGGGTAGTACACTGGTAGTGTGTTCATTCAAAAATGTTTTGTGAACCTCCATGATGATCTTCAATGTTTCTTTCTAATTGTTACACACTGCCTCTAAAGACTAGTACTATATATCTATCTCAACATCAAGGTTAACTAGACCTTCATGAGTGGAAAGATGATAATATTTCTTCATCAATGTGTTAGTAAAGGGTAGTTCCTTGTGTAACACGTCCATGTGTGGAGTCAACATGGCTTGGATACTGATCAAGGTAGCATGAATGTTGGCATTTTTTGCCCATAGTGCTACTAGTTGACCTTGAGTAGACAATAATCTCTAAAAATGAGTCTGGCTTTGACCTGGAGATAGTTTCAATGTTGTACCTATAGATTGTTGATCTACTTGTAGCTAGTCAATAGCCCTATGTGCTTCTTGTATGAATAAATTCACATCACAAAGCTTTGCATATGGAGAAAAGATATTCTCCAACACCTTTTTCACATCCTCCATCTTGGTTGCTAATTCCACCTGTCTTAGTGCAATGGCACTAACATTTTGAAACTTCTTTTCTGACCACTCCAAAAATTTGGTGTTTGAGTCTAGGTCATCATCATTTATCTTGTCAACAATATTTACTAGTTTCTCAAGAATAGGTTTATCTTCATTAGGGGATGGAAGATTGAAAGCATCATGAAATATGTCTTTGATGCCATGAAGCACTTGCTTCTACTTAAACTCCCTTCTTAGCAACTCTTGGTGTTTCTTCCTATGTAGAGCTTTGAGTAGAATGCTCATATGCTCAATAGTGATTATTGTAAGATCAAAATTTGGAAGTTTAATCACCTCATCAAGACTTACATCGCCATAAGATATGTCTTCTAAACTTCTTGGTGTCTCTGCACTTGGCTTGGATACTTGCAACAATGTGGCTTGAGTACTCAGCCTCTAAAGAACTTGACTATTTTAGAAATTGGTAAGGTAACTAGAGTTTGGAAAAAAATTTGTTACTCTATAGCAATAGTCACCTTCAATTATTTAGTCTTGTCAATCTGACTATCCTCTTTTTTCTATTCACCTCATGTTTGTGGTGCAAGTGCGAGACTAGGTTCCTAACCTAATATGGTTTCTCTTTCATCTTCCTCAACTACAATTAAGGATTAATTGTTAAAAATGAATGACACAAGAAGCAATGAAACTAGAGTTGTAACAACACCTTCTTGTTTAGTTCTTGCACTCTGTGTTTTTGCAATTTTTTACCTCTAGGGGCACACTAGATGTGTTAATTTGGTTCTCCCCTTCTATTGCAATATCTGCCTTTGCAATTTCACCAATCCTCACCAATACATGATTTGTGTATAATTTTACTACCATGGTGGAACTCTTTAGTATCTACTTCACATCATCCTCACTCAAAGGATTGATCTTTTGAGCATAATTGTTAGAAACATCTTTGATTTTCACTAAGTCCTATTGAATTACTCGGTCTTCATATGGAGGACTCACACTTGACACTTGTAACTCAGGTAAACTTTGATCATCTTGCTACTCTTCCTTAGCTATGGCCTCTTCTCTTTCTATTTTCCTAATACCTTCTACATGACCATCTTTGATTGACTCATCTTTTCTAGTCTTAGCTTCTTGTTGTTCACCTTTCTTAGGATTTTGCATTTCTTGCTCATCTTTCTTTGTTATATAAGGAATGGGTAACTTTTAAATAATTCTCCATATTGCTTTACTTTTAGTTACCACATCCTCTATATTCTTCTTCAATATACTGAATGCTCTATATTTTGGAGTGAATTTACCTTTGTGCAACTCCATAGCCTTATCTATCATTATCTTTGCCAATTCAGACATGACTAGGGCTAAAGTGGTTTCCCCTAATTTGTCTTTCTATTTGTAAGTTATATTGCAATTTTTTCTCAACTTGGTCATAAAGAATCTTAGGTAATGAGTTGGAAATCTCTATAGGAGTTAATTTGAATGTAGCCATCATCACATATATGGCTTCTTCTATAGTATTTTGTTCAACTTTTCCTATCATATCAAAATCTATGTGTGAAAAACTAGAAAAATATGCATTTGATTTAATATTGGAACATGCATTATCTAAATTAGAGAAGGGACTATGGTTTACCACCTTGAATTGACTCATGTCATATAAGTCTATCTTCTCCTCATTTGACTTAGCTAGAGCTACATATTTTCTCCTTTCATATGTTTTCTTCATTGGTTGGCTTCGCTCTACTAAAGCAATAGTCCTTTTACTTTTAGGTTTCTCAGCAACTTTGACTTGTTTAGTGTCTACCCTTGTGCTAGCCTTGGTAATAGGAGCTGTTGGATTTTGTTCTAATAGTTTCAAAACCTTCTTCTTGGGTATCTCCACTATAGGTTCCTTAGCCTTTCTTTTCTTTTCAATATCCTCAACTTCTTCTCCCTTAACACCTTTTTCATGAGCTCCCTCATCTTCTCCTTGTCCTTGAGTAATTTCCAAAGGGGCTTGGGCTTGTTCTTCCTCTTCTTCATCATCATCTTCTTCTTCATCTCCCCCTTCTCTAAATCTTTCCTTTAGCTTCTTCACAAGTTTATTCTTCTTTCCTCATAATTCCCAAATGAGGTGGAGCTTTTATCTATTTCCTCTACCATTAAAGTTGTAATAGTTATTGATGCTTCATCAATATTTATCTCATATGGAAAGGGCTTAAGCCATCTAACCATAGGTAGGACTGCCTACACATATGTATAATCAACATCAACTAGAAAGAAAACATCATCATAATTTTTTCAACTAGTGACACCAAAATCCTTAACCTCTAATTCATAGACTTCTTAAAGTCTTCAAAATAACTTTTCATTACTAACTCAAATTTATCTCCAAGTTCCTCTATGAATTCTCCAATCTAAACTACAATAGACCTTTTGGTCTTCCAAGTAACTTTACCAAATGAAGGAAACATGTTCTGCATATGAAATAATATACAAACTAATAAAGAGATGAATTTTTAAGATGCACTCTTGGCTTTCCTTATGGCCTTCAAATTTTTATATAGTTTCTAGCAAGGGCATAGGTGTGTTTTTCTCTCTCTTTACTATTTTGTATCCAAAATCTATTGCCATGCAAGACACACTATTCAATTTTCTAGATTGAAAGAACTTGTGAGATATCACTCTCATAGAAAAAGCAATCAGGGGATTTGAGATAGAATCAATAGACACTCCCCTATTCTTCCATACTACATCTATTTTCTTCTCAATCATCTCTTTTGATTCACTTCACATGCTCTTGGGTCAATCTATGGTAGGATACCCTGACACTTGGCTAATGATACTTTTAGTGATCTTAATGGGTCTATCTTCTAGCCAAATGATGTATCATGTATTCTATTGAGCACTATCTTGATCTATTCAGACTTGAATACATTAGGGAAATCTAGGGCATGGGTCAACCTTTTCCTTTCTATGATTTTATTTTCTTCACTTAAAACTCCATTATCACAAAGTTGACTATATAATTCTCTTATTTCTACATCACCTATACTTCCAGCTTTGCATGTATAACAACACCTAACATCCTAAATCATTGAGAGTTTTGGTGGTATCATTGATAATGCCCTAGATGGGTCTCCTTTGTATGCAATTTGAAGTATTGCCAAGAAAGGTGGTTTTTTGATGTCATTACTAATTAATTACACATTCAACACTTTCTTTTCCTCTTTTCTAACATTTGAAGAAGAGCTTGTTTCCATATATTATATCTAGGGTTTACAAAAACTCAAACATTGAAACTTGACACCAGTAAAAATACCTTCACATTCTAATGAATATGTCGAGTTGTAGTTAATTTTGGTTTGTAAACACAAGAATCTCTTGTTTTAATTCTCCTTCATTATCTTTGCACTCTCTTTGATCTTGAATAAATTCAAATGAGTCAAGAAATGACTATATAATGCTTGAAATTTTGCAATAAATGCTTAATGCTTATACAACTATAAGCTTGGTGAATATAGAGTTTCCAACTCAATCGGCTTACACACGACTTCCACTTTTCTTGGTTTACATAGCATGCTCAATCAATACTACCATACATTCTCAACTTGACATCAATTGAGATTCCATTCATGCTTGACAGTAACTATGAAATTTGACATGCTCGATAATAACATGAAAACTAACAAAACTAAAGATTTCTTCCAAGTTATAACTATTCCATTACATCTTAATTAATGCATATGTAATGTTTTCAAAACTTATATTCTTAGAGCTAATGTAAAATATATCATTCAGACATTAGTCCCATACATATGTTTTGATTGCCTAGTTGGGGCTAATTTTATCACCTAATCCATTGGATGAAGTGATCTCATCTGAACTTGATGTGATACAATCTTCCTTTTTCTTCCATGTCTTGTTCATTTATACTTTGACTTTCTCAACATCAACCTTATCTTTTTCTTTATTGAATTCACTACTTGGTGCCTTTGACCTTGTTGGATAGCTTCTACTAATGTGACCAGTCTTGAAATTGCTAAAGCATGTGGTTTGACTCAACCATCTATTGTAATCACTTCTAAAATGTTTTCCAATGCAATTCTCAAGAACATGTCCATACTCTTGACAATAGTGACAAATATACCTTGTGTTTTAATTGTAAGAATTTTCCTTACGAAAAAATTCACCCAAGAACTAAGAACTCAAAAACAAGCACAACTGTAGACTAGAAAGAGAGAGTATCATTAGAATGATGATATATTCATTCAATATGCCATAAAGAGTACACTAGGAGTGCTTGTAAATAAAAGGCTTTGGGATACATCTAGAATGCCTCAAAATCAGCTACATGATAAGTCATACAACCAAGCACATGTCCACCAGATATGGGTTATCCTCCATTAAGCATGAAAGTAAGTGCAATGATGAGAGGATAAGCCTACAAGGGTGTAAAACAAAAATTAGTGTTGTAGACAACATGTGATAAAAAGGGAGTGCAAATAACTATGTTGTCTACATGACAACTCAGTGAATGAAGCAAACTCCAATGTTGTAGACACCATGTGCTGAAATAGAGTTGCATAATTCTGTGTTGTCAACACGACAACTCAAAAAGGTGCAAAAAATCCTAAGTGTCTCACAAAATAAAATAATGGAAAATAATAAAATAATGAATTAACCTAAGTAAAATTAAGTAAGTGTAAATAGTAAATATGTATTTACACCTACAGTAATCCCAATTGTAGGATTTTCCATTATGTTGTACCTTTTGTATTCTTTTTTGATGTCCACTTTGTATTAGATTTGCATTCATATGCTTTATGTCCATCCTTCAAATCATTGTGTGCTTAAGGTCCTTGTTTTGTATTCATGTGCTTGATGTACTTTCTTGTTGCACTTGTGATAGTAACAAATGAATTTCTACTTAGGGTTCTGATTTGCATTGTTGCTCCTAAAAACATTTTCTGTATGACCTAACTTTCCACAATTATGACAAGAGGGTTTGTAGTTCTTACCGTTGTTGTTTCTTTGTTCACCACTTTTAGATGATTCTCCTTCCTTAGTACTATTATATCCAAATCTAGTAGTATCATTGTTAGATCTAAGAGATCTCATTAGTTTCTCAAGTATTTAATGGCTTCACTGGGTTTATTGAAACTTTTAGCAAATTCTTGTTCTCTTCTTAGTTGATTCCTTATTTGTTCATTCTGTAACTTTAGGGTTGTAATCTCAATGTCCTTTCCATTCAATTGATGATTGGAAATCATCAATTGATTCATTATTTCTAATTTTATGTTAGCAATCCTTTGCAGCTCTAATGTCTTCTCTTCTAGACTATTGGTTAGTGTCCTTTTGTCAAATTCAATCATGGATTTTTCTTCCTCAACTTTCTTTCTCTTCTTGGTCACCTCACATAGCAATACCAATTGGAATTCTTTTTCTATCTTAATATTTTTGACCTCTTTAGTTAGGGTACCATTCTTTTCCACTAGATTTGTAACTGCTACCTCAAACTCACTTGAGTTTCCATCTACAAACAATTCATTAGTGTCTTCATCTTGGTAATGTGTGTTATTTTGATCAATAGCTATCTCTTTCCTTCACTTTAATGATTTCTTCAACTCATCTCTTTCTTCATTGAGTTGGTATAGGGAAAGCTTAATTTCAATCTTCTGGTTCTTAATGACTTTTTCCAACTTGTAGACTTCCATCTTCAAGATCTTTCCTCAAAGTTGCAAAGCTTTCCCTTCTCAAGACTAAGACTATGATACCAATTTTTGGAGTTAACAATGGGAAAGTAAACTCTAAGAGAGTGGGGGGGAATGAATCAACACTTCAAAACTTTAACCATAAAATATTCACCACACATCCATCTCATAGTTTGCATGTAAATTAAAGTAGAAAGTTGAACATGTTCATCCATAGCATGAAACAAATGACACATAAAATAAATAAATTTTTTACCTAGAAACCCTCCAGTGAGAAGATAAAATTGGAGTGGGGATGACACTAAAAAACTTTCACTACTACATTTGTAAGGTGTATCCAATGAAGGTTACAATAAGTTTGATCATAAACTATGATCTACCCTATGAAAGGTTTTCCCTGTTAAAGGTTTACAAAGACTGTTAAATCTTACCCTATTAAAGGATTTCAACACCCTGTTAGAAGTGTTCCTTGTTAGAGGACTTTAATGTACAATAAAGTAAGCACACTATTAAAGGATTTAAAAAAGTATGCAAGGACTACTTAGTTAAGATATTTTCACTGATTCACCTATTAGAATGTTTTAACCTTGATCCTTCAGTTAGCACCTCTCTACTAGATATTAAATCTCCTCTTTCTTGATGTATACTTGATCCTCCTGATCATATGTATGACTTATATCCTTTCTCTTCTTTCCTCTATTCTCTCTAACTAATTCTACAATTTATAACATGATCACAACCTCCATAGTCACCATGAATGCTCTATTTGTACTTAGCATTCACCCTTCTCTTCTCATCCATGCAACCATAATACTCTATACTATAAATGGTTTTTCCTCTTTAAGAAGACTTAGGTGACCTAGGGTTAGGTAGGAATCAATGATTGTGATTCACCCATTTTTCCACTTAGAACATCCCTCAATCTGAATGGTTGCATGAAACACATAGGGATTATCAATATGCCTTCATATATATCTTCTAGAATCATAAAACAATGCTTATGTCAGCCCAAAAATAGTTTACATAGGAGTTTGTGCCATTACAAACAACTATGTCACAAGCTATTTGCTTGGCACTTGAAACATCCATTACATCTTTAATGTTGTAACTTGTCACCTAAATGAATCTACACCCACTATTTTACTTGGCATATGAATCACTCAACATATATGTCTTGCTCAATACTTGATTGAATCAACACATACTAGTGCTTGACACTAACTTGCATATATTTCTCGACATACACTACTTACTAGGTACATACAAATGTCTATTAAGTAATGACTTAAGAGTTTCACCACTTCCTTATCAAAGCTAAAAAGAGATCAAAACATTCAAGCATAAACCAAAATTTGTTTGAACTCCTTAAATAGTATTCTTTGTGCTTTAAGATTCTTCTGATTATTGTAATTTAATCATAATTGCCAATCTTAGATTAATTTCATTTAGGAACTTAGAAAATAAAAATTTCATACGACTTTGTGCTCATCCTTATCCTTCTTCAATCTCCATCATCAGCTCTTCATTGTATTTTTTTAGCTGTAGATCTTGTAACAAGATTTATCTCATTCCTTTGAACTTCTCGAACATTCTTTATTTCCACCAAAATTTGGCCTCAAATTCCATCTTTATAAATGTTTTATTCTTTTTGATACTTTGTGAACATAATATTTCACTTGAGTAGTATATCACTTTATTAATAATGAACTTACTTAGTCAATACTAAGCTTTCAACTTTTCTTTTCCAACTACTTAGTGAAAACCTTATCACTTGGTGAAACTCTTTCTTCTTTCACCTTGTCAGTCAATGTAACTTGTATAACTATAAAACCAACATTAGATTATCATTGTCTAAATCATTAAAGTGCCCATTAAATACCATACATACCAACTCTATCAACAACACCCTTTCTTGAAATACTCTTCATCAATAAAATCCTCTTCATCAATCAACTGATATGACATTCTACTGAATTAGTATATTTTCTAATCAACTAAGGATTGACATAAATTACAATTTGACAATTGATGTGACTCTTTTACATATATTCATAACATTCTTAGTTATATCATTAGTTGGGGCTAACATATACTAACTTAAAAAATATGTTAGGATTTTTTGACCCTGTTAGAAGTCTTTACATATATTTTATACATGAGTCCTTGTTAGAGATGTCAAACCTATTAGGATTCACATTATAATTGGATCTTACTACTAAATGACAAATCACTATCCAAATAAAAAGAGTAATAGTTATAATATCAAAAGTAATTATTCTAATGTCACAATGCTTGATTAGTCCATAATATAGCTTGCATCTGACCATCAATTTAACATCATTATAACATCACTACATAATATCAATACTCATCATACCATGCTTGCACATAAAATCTAAATTTTGTTTAGAACTTTCTAACTTAATTACCTAGTTGGCTTACTAAAATTGTCTTCACAAAATATGTGGCACAAACTCAAAAAATAAATATTAATAAATGATATCTTAGGTTTAGCATGAAGGATGTCATCCCTACAATTCCAAGTAATTGAATTGCAAAGATGAATCAATTCCTTAGGCCAATTTATCATTTTTAAAAACTAATTTTGAACACTACAATTGTTGCCAATCATCACATATACCATCCAAACCCTATTTAAAATAGTATTGGATCATAGGAAAGTATATCTAAAGCACATATGAGCCTCATACTTTTGGAATAACTTATGTTATGATGACTGATGATTAGTGATGTCATAGTGCATATTTGATTGCATGATGATCAATTATTGTGTTGTCATTGATGTCAATTATTGACCTAGTGTTCCTACAATATTGCAAAGCATAATTAAGATGAATATAATGTTTCAATAAGGATTAGTGAATGTGATTATAAAGATACTAGTGGGGATGTACCTTGAAGTGTATATTGTGATTATGACTATTAGAGAGAAGAATAACCTAATCAGTGAATTCATAGCACAACTACTAGAATAATTAGTGACAAATGATTGTCAATTTAATTGGATTGTCAAATCCATGTTGGATAAAGTAGAGTAGTCATAGGATGATATAAAGAAGTTAGTAAAGATGACATGGTCACAATATAAAATTATTACCATTACAAGTAAAGAATTTCTAGAATGGAAATATGAACAATAAAGTAGTTATAGGTAGTCAGTGAATTTGTGAAGGTTTGATTAACAAGTTAAAGAATAATGAGTTCTTGAGTAACAATCAATTAGATGATGATTGGTGATCGATGACAAGGTTGTGGTGACTTGGGGTGATTTCTAGTAATCTAGTGACATGGATAAATATGTATAGGTGATGATATAACATTACAATGATTGAGGACACTGTGTGGAGAATAGTAAAGAGAAAGCAAGTGGTTGATCATACTGTATTTGACCTCTGGCACATAATTCTATGAATTAGTTGGTGCTATCATGTAAAAGTGTATTAGAACATAAGAGGTGGTGTTATGGAAGTTAGATCTAAGCATGATATTAGAATTTTATAAAAAATATACATGTAGGGTTGGTTAATTCAGTGGAAAAGAAGTTAAACAGGTGAAATAAGAATAGTTTTATTATTGTTGATAATGGTCTAGTAAGTGTGGTGAAGACGTATAGTGTATAATCCAACTAGGAAGAAGTTAAGCATGTTGAGAAGTGATTTTGAGTTTAACTGGATCTGATCAAGCAAATGTAGTGTCACTACACAAATAATTCTTTCTATTGTTCCCTAAAAGTTGCAATAGTTGAAATCCCTAATGGGGTGGATCGCGATAGGTCCTTTTTATAAATACTTTAACATGGTGACACTTTAGTTAGTGTTCAAAATCATTTAACAAGGATACCCCTAATAGGGTAAATCTCCTAATTGGGCTAGAGGTAAATCGCCTAATAGGATGGCTGATGAAGGGTTCCCACTTGATGAAGGGGGCTCCCCTTAATACCACAAACAATAACAGAAATAAATAAATAACAACAATTTTGAAGAAAGAAATATGGGCTTCTTATCATTGCCACAAATTTGAAATTATAGAATTTTGAAATAAAATATGTAAACCCACATGGGTTCCTTTCTTAAAATAATTTGCAAGATAGAACTATGAACTATCATGTAGAGTTGTCTTAGAAAATGTATGGGCATTTCTTAGATATGCATTTTTACATTGCCTAAGAAGTTTCTAGGCATCAAACCTAAACACTTGAGATTGACTAACCCTAGAATTATGTATAGATTTGGCCCAATACATCCTTGACACTTATTTTGAAAATTTTGGTCAACCTAACTTTGTAAGACCATAACTTTCAAACCGTTTCTTTGATTGGCTATTATAAATCCTTTTCAGAATCCTTAGCTTCCTATCTATAGGTCCTTAACTTGTGCAAGCTCCACTTGACCCCATTTGAGGGCCCATTCAAAGCCTCTAAGGTATTTACTATTGAGGTTGAATTTTTAATACAAAAATTTAACCCAAAAATCTATAATAACTCCATGAATAATCATGATATGACACTAAGCCTCAACTAGTAGGCTAATATATCCAAGTTGAGCATCTACCTTTGAAATTAGGATATTCTGAGCTCATAAGACTAACTTACTAAGTAGAAATACCTCACTAATAAAAATTCTACACTGAGACAACCCTTATTCAAGAAATAAAATGGAAATATTTTTGGGTGATGCAAGATTTCTCTTACACCCAAGATGCTCATGTATCAGACACCTAGGGTAATTTGAAAAGTGACCTTGTTATATCTCATGTGTTAAGAGGAAAAACATGATGGTTAACCTCCTTGCTTTCTAACCATGATGAATTTTCTATTGGACTCCCTTTCTGTTTGACTAGGTACTCTTCACAAATTCTATTCCTTGTAATTTTTTCCAACGTGATTGTCCAATATCTCCTTGATCTCCTTCGTCACTAAACTAGCTACTAAAATACTCTATTGTGCTTTTGAAACTTCATCTCCATCACCTCCTTAATGATTTTCTATTAGATATAAAATGTTGAATACTACTAAAATATTCAATTTAGTAGGCATATCTACTTCATAGGCATTTCCAGAATCATGCCTTTTCACTATCTTGTATGTTCCAAACTTCTTCATTTTCATCTTATTATATATACCTACTAGAAAATACTCCCTTCTCAAATGAACCATGACTTCATCTCGAATCTAATATTTCTTATACTTCCTCTTCACATCTTCCTTAGCCTTGTATTGAGTATTTATCTTAATAATGTACTTCCTCACCTCCTGATGGACGTTCTTAAAATGTTTAGCAAAATATTCTACATCAACACAACTCACTTCTCCTTTTTCCAACTACCTCAATTCAAAAGTATTTTTGGGAGTGATCCCATATACAATCTAAAATAGTGAATTACTAGTACTCCTATTGACATAATTATTATATGCAAATTCTACCTATGGTAAAATCATATCCCAACCTTTTGGCTTATCTCTAGCCAAACATCCCAGCAAATTCCCCAAACTCTTGATGACCACCTCTACCTATTTATCAATTTGTAGATGATAGGATAAATTGAATATCAAATCCATCCTCAACTTCTTCCACAATTTGCACAAGAAATACTCAATAAACTTGGTATCTCGATCTAAAACTATACTCTTTGGAAGACCATGTAGTGTCACCACTTCTTTGAAAAAACACTCAACCACATGAATAACATCATTGGTATTCTTGCAAGGAATGAAATGTGCTATTTTTGAAAATATATCAACCACCACAAATATTGAATTATGCCATTGCTGTCTCCTTGGTAAACCAAGAAAATAATTTATGATGACATCCTCCCATGGCTTCTTTGGTACAAGTAATGGATGATACAACCCAGTATTCTACTTCACTCCTTTTTCCATCTCACATAATCTACAACTTTGTATGAACTTCACATCTTTCTATAACTATTGCTAGTGATAATTCTAAGAAACCAACACAATGGTTTTATCTCAACTAAAGTGTCTAGAGAATCCTCTATTATGCTTCTCCTTGATGAGATTCTCTCTCATAGAACTTTTAGGAATGCACAACTAGCTTCATATGAACATCACCATCTTGGATTATGAAATCCAACTACTTTTTCCTATCAAGTGTAATAGGTTTTTTACAAGCCTTCCAAGCTTCACCAAAAGCAAGGTCCTCTAGATACAAATTCTTGAGTTCCTTGAACCTAACCACCTCAATCCATATCTTTGCTAGCAAAAGTTATCTCCTACTAAGAGCATTTTCAATTATTTTTGATTTCCCACTCCCATGTTTCAAAAAAAATGTCTAACTTTGTACAAACTCAATCCACTTCAAATGCCTTTGGTTCAACTCTACTTGAATATTCAAATATTGCAAAGCTTGATGATTAGTATATAAAAGAAACTCTTTTGGAAGAAGTTAGCATCTAGACTTAAATTCTTGAGCTATAGCATGAAATTCCTAATTATAAACATAATACTTTCATTTGGCATCATTTAATTTCTTATTGCAATAAGAAACATGTCTACCTTCTTATCTCAAGATAGCTTCTATTGTAGTGCCACTAGCATCACATTCTACTTGAAATACCTTGTTAAAATTAAGAAGTGCTAAAACATGCTTGTTTATAGCTTTTTGTTTCAATTGATTAAAGCTCTTATCTACTCCTACGGTCCACTTAAATTATTTCCTATCCTGTCTCATTGTTTTAGTCAAAGGCCCACAAATACTACTAAAATCTTTGATAAACATTTTGTAAAAACTAGATAGTCCATGAAAAGATCTTACCTTAGTTGTAGTCCTTAGAGTAGGCCATTCAAGGATAACCTTCAATTTCTTATGGTCCATTTTTAGATCTTCTACTAAAACTACAAAGCCCTAGTACACTAACTCCTTCACAAAACTACACTTCAAATTTATTAGCAACTTTTATGACCTCAACTTATTAAAAAACCTTACGAATATGCATTGAATTATCCTCCAATATCTTACTAAGGATCAAAATATCATCTAGGTAAAAAAAGAAAAACTTATCTAGAAACTCCTTTAGTACCTCATTAATGAGAGTTGTATGAAAGTTCTCGATGCATTGGTTATACCAAAGGCATGACTAAGCACTTGCACAATCCTTCCCTTGTCTTGAAGACAATCTTCCACTCGTCTCCTTCTCTGATATGAATCTCATGGTACCTACTCTTTAGATCTATCTCTATGAAATACACAACTCCACCCAAAAAATTCATACTAAAATCCATTTACGATGACATAAATTTGTACTTGGTTTTGATCTTATTGATAGGTTGAGAATCTGTACACATCCTCCATTCTCCATTATTCTTTGGTTCCAATACAACTAGCACAACACATGGACTATAGCGCCTCTCCCATTTGTTTTCTATAAGTCATTCTGATGGATGCAACCTCGTTGATCTATTGTTGTGATGGATCATGATTGTGACCATGAGTGGTCTACATCATTGACGTGTTTGGATTTATGTTTCTGTATCAGTTACTTTGATTGTGCTTTGACTGATTTATGGTTCACTGAGGTTTGTGCCAGTGCTTACCAAGATCGATGTGGTAACATGAGGTTGTTCCATGATTACCTTGAGATGTGTGTAGCTATTGTACTATGTACTATTACCATGCTACATTGGACTAGGTTCTTGTAGCAGTGGTTAGTCATGTTTATGACTGTGTTCACTTATATCTTTTAAGTGCCTTTAAATGTTGTTTAAACAATCATTATTAAATGCTTAAGTAATTAGAAATGGATTGTTCATGTTGGATTATTTGGTTATGTGCAGCAAACATTTGCGTTGTTATATTTTGATCTGATAGATATTTGTTACTTATGTGATGTTTTATATTTGAGAGGACTTGAGGGTCAGATGTTATACCTGGATTTCAGTATCATAGATGTTAGACTACTATGCTGTTTAGTTAATCCTATTGCATGACGATGCCATTTTGAGATGACAGTGTGTTTTATGATGATGTTTGGTTATCTAGTATTTGGACATACCTCTAACTATGTTAGGTGATGGATTTAATGTTATGGTTATTTACTTCATTCCTGCATTGTTATGCTTTATGTGAACGTGAGTAATGTAAATAGATTATTTCAATATAATTAAATAAATGGTTAAATTAGGTGATTTAATGCATTTATTGCTTCAGCTATGTTATTATATGCAATTACACTTGATCATGTTGTTTAGTGTGCAGGAATTATATCCCTGGCAATGGCACATGGAGTTAGTGATTCGGCCATTCATATTTTACAAATGGCATCCTTATATGGTCGATGTATCCTTATTTTAATTGTTTAATTTAATCCTTTTGATGATTATTAAATCCAAACTCATTTGCATTATGTGATCAGACCAGTAAGCGTGTCTGTGCATTTAGAGGTTCACACTGTTGCGAAAGTTGTTAAGAAAATTTATGTGTTTTTGGGTATTCGGGCTTTTTAATTGATTTATTTTAATTTTTGGCAAATTTTCCATAGATGAATTCCTATTTATAGGAATAGCCTATTGGCTAGTTATTTTCCCTAATCGTTTATTCACTTGAAAAGTGAAGAAATATCCAAAAAGGAATATAATTCCTCACTTCTCACTTTTGAATTAGAAAATTGGAGAGTAAAACCCAAAATCCTCTTCATGAGGATTTACTGTTTTGTTCGTTGTGGGAGCTACGGGTGTGGGATCATCATGAGGTTGGGCTCATTGGATCCAGCTTAGGGAAACCTTGGATTGTCGCAATTTTTAGCCACTTCTACAGGCGTTTTATTTTTTGGCTTAGATTCTTGTTTTGTCCTTTTGGCTGTGAGGTAGGGCTTTCTTGTTTTATTGTTTTTGCTCCATTTCTACTTCTATTTTTGGTAGCCATTTGTTTGGAGGCTGAGAACTAGTGTTCCCCTTCATTTCTGTATGCCAGTTCTACCCAGTTGGGCAGGTACAAACATTTCCCTATTTTTTGAGATGAGGGTTTGGGGTTTTGCACCATTATGCTAGCCATTATTGCATACGGTGTTTGATTCCATTTATTTTTTGATTTTTAGGGTTTTTGTACCCAAAGGTCAAATGGGTTTTAATTTTGGATTTTTTTCAAAATTTGGGGTTTTTACCTCATTTTGCATGTCACCTTGTTTTCTCAGGTTTTCTTGGCACAATGTGGGTCGTGGAATTGGATGATCCATTTGGACATCATTCAGACCACTATTGCACTTTTTTGTTGCATTGGGATGCATGTTGCATCTGTACTCTTAACTTTGCATTCAGTTGAGTGATTTTCATACCTATTGTTATGGTTTCTTTTGGACTTTGCTTTTGTTTCGTAGACACTAGGATTCGTGTAGAATCCATACTCTCGAATTAAGGTCAGTGGAGTGAGTTCATGACTTTTGGTCTTGTTAAATCATTGGGATTTATGTAAAATCTATACTCTTGGATTGAGGTTAGTTGAGTGATTTCATGATGTATGGTTTTGTTGGCTTTGGGATTCATGTAGAATTCGTCCTTCCTATGTTGCTTTTAGTTGGGTATTTTTCTTTTGCATTTTGTTCTCATCTTGTCCTTGTTTTATGATCTTTGTGATGGTGGTGTGCCACACACGAGTATGTGCACATACATTTTTTGAGTGACTTGCGAGGCCCAATCTTCCATTGTATTTCCAAAAGTTATGATCATTGGGGTTGGGATGGGAGTATGCCTGCCCATGGGCACTTGTCGTAGGATGAGCATGGGTAGGGTAGGGTAGCATATGGAGGGGGCTTCTATCTTGGAGCCCGATGATCATGATGCCATGGGTATGGTTGAGAGGAGCTTTGATTAAATGATAACTAAATAAAATGTGTGAATGGTAATAAAACTTAAGATAATACAATGCTGTGCTGAGCCATTCCATTAAGGGATGCTGAATCCACATGATCCGAGCTTGGGCTTTTTGATGCCAAGAGACTCTACATGATGTAAGCCCCTACTTAGTAGCCTATTGAGTGTCTGACTAGGACCTATAGTCCTTGCATTGTCTTATGTTCTTGATTACAACCATCATACTATTTGGCGTGAGTGTTAGCCTTGGATGTTGTGTTTTATGTGTGTTTGTGGTTGGATCATTATCTCCATCAACACGAAAGGTGTGGACCTATGGGTTCCACGTGGTTGGGAGGTGTAGCTACCTTCACCACTGCTAGGGACTAGTGTACAAAGACGATCTTGTCCTAGGATGAGTGTTGCTGGATTTTTTCACTTGATACTTTAGGTTTTACAGTATGCTTTCTTGTGATTTATGCTTTCATTAGAATGCTTGGATATCATGTTTAGATGATGTTAGCTTATTTTATGCATTCCCATATTATGATGTTTAGCATATGCCTAGATGATGTGAATTGCTATATTAGATTATCTATTGGTTATTGATGTTTAGCATGTGATAGGTGATGTTATCTACTGTAGGATTATCTTATGCTTTTCTTCTAACATGTTATATTTCCTTATGCTTATATTGTTGCATGTTTTAGAAGTGATGTCCCTATTATGATAGTACTAATGATTTGATCGGTGTCTTGGGATGTTATGCACAGGGGATGGCTAAGATCCATAATGGTCTTATGATGCTATTGATGGTTAGGAGGAACCACATACTTAGTTTGGTTGTTTTGTTATTGTGATACTATTTTTGTACATTGTGATGTTATTTTTGTGCACTGCGATGTTGCATTTAGTATGTTCATTATTGCTATGGTTTAGATGGTAGATGTTCCCCTTTCCTTGTTGTTTATGCAGTCAAGTGTTCATTCCTCAATTTACATGGATCTAGTACTCCTTGGTGTGGAGGTTTCCATGTTTTTATGCTTTTTATTTGTGTTTTGTTGTCATGCTGATTTGTTTTCTTGCATGGTAATGCATGTCCTCACTTGAGAATGCAAGTCCTCATGTGAGAATGCAAGTCCTCACGTGAGAATGCAAGTCCTCGTGTGGGAATGCAAGTCCTCGCACAGTGTGCAATGAGTCCTCGCGTGAAGCCATGCACTATCTTGCACATAGTGTTGCAAGGTTTCGTGCGAAACTTGAGACTAGTGTACTTTCTCATGCAAGAAATAGGGGATATCTAGGCTTGTTAGTTGAAAGTTTAGAAGTTGGTTTTGTACAACCTTTTGGGTTTTACACCTTTCTAGTTCAAAACATATTTCCTAGGGGTTTTAAATATATCGTTTAGGCTTTTAATTATAAATTGACGTATATTTAATTCCTTATAGTTAAGATATATTTTAATATATGCAATTAATATTTTGAGATTGGTTTCAAACCTCTCTGAGATAGGATAAATATTTTAGGAAATTTTAGGGCTTCAGAAATCCAGACTTAGCCAATTTTCAGGGCTTCAGGATTTCAGGCTTAGCCAAATTTTAGGATTTTGCATTTTACCCTAGCTTGGTGTTTTGTTGATGAGTGGTCATTTCTTTGAGGCCTCGTCATGTGCGTGATTGTTGTTGGCTTTTGTTTGCATGTGTTAGTTTGGTAGTGGTGTTCAGATATTTGTTGGTTGTCGAGATTGTGGTGAAGTCTTTTGTTGTGATCTTTATGATTGTTGTATGATGTTTTCATGTGCATTCATACTTGTAAAAGAAAAAAATTCTAGCTTGTATTTCATCCTTGTTTCCAAGAATCTCCAGATGCAGAAGTACATGGACTAGGACTCTCCTGAATCAACCCCCTCTACAACAAATTATGCACTTGTCTATTTAAGTGCTCACTTTATGCTAGTGTCATTATGTGTGTTGCCTTATTTGAAAAAATGACTCTTGAAATCAAGTCCATTTGGTGACTAATATTTTGCATTGGTGGTAATTCATTAGGTACATTATTTGACACAATATTTGGAAAATATTCCAAAAAACATGTAACTTCTATAGGTACCTCTACTTCTTCTTTACCATCTATTGGAATTAGAGAAAAATACATATGCTAACACCTCATACCCTCAAGAAACTGCTTTCCATAAACAACACATATTCTAGTAGCACTATGTGAGGATTTAACTATAGATAGAAATAACAATTATATGAAACTATATATAGTATCAGTAAATAATAGATCGCATAAAAGACAACACAAGACACCAAGATTTAACATGGTTCACCCAATCCCTAGACTACATCCACTAATAATAAGTCCAATATTATTATGATCCAGTGATTAGAACCTAATTACAATTCATAATCCCTTACAACTCAATACCACCAGAAGAACCAATTTTGGCATCACACCTTATGAAAATCCCTTACCCTTTTTTATACAATCTTTTTGCTACTTACAAAATTAGGGCTAGAATAATAGAAAAAATAGTAGCTGACACATTTTACAATATAAGATCATTTTTGGCTTAAAATAGTATCCCCTTGACAATGTCTTGGGGGGCCCGTACAAATAATCTAGAGGAAAACTATGTTGAATAAACTTGTGAGTCTAATTAGGCTCCACATCACAACACACTAAATACCTTTTCATATGTATCCTTCAATAGCATCAACTTATGTCTCATCCCATGGTTTGTTAGTGTCTAGGTGTTTGTATACCCATCATGTAAATCATGCTTGTCAAATTGCCATGGTCTACCCAAAAACATATGACATATGTCCATAGGTGTGATATAACAAGGCATCTCATCCTAGTAGCATTTAATATTGAACTTCACTAGGCACTACTCATTGACCATGATCTTATGGTCATCTTATATCCAGGCAATATGATATGGATGTGGGTGTTTCTACCTCTTTAGTTTTAACTTTGTGACCATCTTTTCTAACACCAAATTATTAGTAATTCCACCATTAGTAATCACATCACAACACTTATCTTCTCATTTTCACCTTGAGCAAAACAAGCTTCTGCTTTGATTAGGTTCATTCTCACCACTGAGCATGACTCTTCTAGTAAGTAAGACTTCTCCTCTTTCAACATCTTTAGAATGTTACAATTTGACATCTTCATCAACATGTGCAACTTTGTCTTGGCCTTTTTTCTTCTATTAGTCCTTCCTTTTCCCTAGGAATATTCAAATTCTCTATGCCCTTCTTCTCTACATTGAAAACATTTGCCATGAAAACCTCCTCTATGAGATCCCTTCCCTCTACCTTTTCCTCTATGATCTCTATTATTATCATCATGGAAAAAATTACAATTTTTCCCCTCTAGTTTTGACTACTATTTATGACCTCATCCTTATTTTTTTGATCATCATTCCTTCATAAGATCACCCACCAAATCTTCCACTATGACCTTTTCCACTATTCTTGTTATCAAACTTCTTATTCAACTTTTTCTCAAAAGTCAGGGAAAACTTGTATGTCTCTTCAATACTATTCATTTGGACCAAACTCATCTCCTCCTAAATGCTTGGCCTCAACCTATTAAGATAACATGTGACTTTCTCTTTATTTACTTCTACATGGCTAGTTCTAATGAGAAATTAGTGGAGCTCCTTGGTATACTCTTGAATAAATACTCTTGCTTGCTTCAACCATTGCATTTTCTTTAGCAAATCAAGCTGACAATCCACATGAATGAATTATCACTTTAATTTAGCTATCATCTGATCCTATCCAGTAATTTTTTCCTTTCTTCTTCTTATTTTTTCCTAATTGAACTGCCTACCACTAGATCTTTGCATGACCTTTCATTTTTTCCTTCACAAACTTGACCCAATCAGGATCCTCAATATCTTCATACTCAAAGGAATCCTCCAATTTGTTGATCCAATTGATCAAGTCCTTAGGTGAAGATTTTTCAAAAATGTGGTAAACTCAAACTTAGGTCTTCTTCTAATCTTTGAGATGGACCTAAAAAGCCTCTCTTCTTCTGGGTTTAGAACTACCCCTTCTTCAATATTTTCTTCTTCATCTCCTTTATTCTCACTTTAATCTCTTATTGAAATACTTATTCATCTACATATTTTTTCTTCCAATGCTTGCATCTATCTCTAGAGGGCTCTAAAATCCTAAGGTGTATTATCTATGGCTCTTTGACCACACTCTCTTTGTGGAGGCATTTTTGTTTGAAGTCTATTGGGAAAGTAAGATAGTGAGGGGTGGGGGTGTGAATCATGATCTATAAAACCTTTGTCATTTGAAACAAATATCAAACTATCACCACTAACCCTTATCTCAATAATATCACAAATCACATAAACAAATACTACAATGATATGTTAGATCTAATCTACTGATAACTATGATAAGCTTGAAAGTAAATGACAAACATATAACACAAAATATTTGGTTTCCTAGAAACCCTCCTAGGTGAAGGTAAAGCTAGGGTGGAGATGACACCCACAAATCTCCACTACTATAGTAATAAAGTGTTCCTATTAAGGCTATAATATTTGATCACTTTAGGTGATCTACCCCATGAGGGATTTGCCTTGCTAAGATCTTACAAGACTTATTTAATATGCTTTAATTAAAGGATTTAAAAATTACATAAAAGTAAGAATATTGTTAAGAGAATTACATAAGCCTATGAGGACTAATTTGGTAAGAGATTTACCATGATTCACTTGCTAGAACATATTAGTACTTGATCCTTCAGTTAACACTCTTATGCTTGATTAGGGATCTATGCTTTCCAATTTCACATCCTCTCTCTAATATGATAAACTCTATTTTATACTTTACTACTTGGTTTCTTTGCTTGGTTTTTGTTTCTAACATCCAAACATAGATGCTTTAGCATATACACTTCACTCACACATTAATTTAGGGTTTGGATCCTCCTTGAATAGGCAACTAGTGATGTTTCTAGATCAAGATCAATGATCTATATTCAACACTTTTTCCATTTATGTATTCTCTTTTTCTAATTGGTTCTATATCTTGCATAGAGATTAATGATCAAAACAAAATACATAGTCATCTCCTTGAATTACTCCTTGATAATTAAAACATGCATAAAAGTCATCCAAAATGGTTTACCTAAGTGTTTTTTCCATTCCAAACACATGTACCAAAAATTTCTTACTCGGCATAAAACATTCTAGTGCTCAGCCATAACTATTGTCCATATGCTATCACTTGGTATACTTTCTTAGCTTAGTACATATTAGAATACTCGACGACCAATGATTTGCTCGACATAAAATACTACTCGGTCCATATATGATAATTATATAAATCAATTACATTTCTTGGCCTTAGTAGAATGGCTTGGTCATAGTGATGATTGAAAAAATTTTCCTTATAAATGACAAATTGTTTGACACTAATTGGCAACATGACTTGGAGATCAACAATTTTTTCTCTTATGTTGAAACCTTAGAGAAAATACCTCAAAATCGATAATTTTTCCAAATGCTTAGCCCAAACTATGGTCCTAGTGCAACTGCCTCATAGTCAACAATCTATTTACACACTCATGAATTCCTGCTTTGATACCACTTGATGAAGGGTACTTCCTTAATACCAAAAACACATAAAAAAGTAAAGAAATAACAACAATTTGTAAGAACAAAATATGGGCTTCTTATTATTGCCTCAATGAATAATTACTAAATTTGAAAAATACAATATGAAAACCCACACATGCACCTTCCTTACAATAAATTGCAATAAATAGTTGCAAACTATCACCTAAAGTTATCCTAAACAATTTATGTGCATTCCTTAAATAAGCATTTTTACATCACCCATGAAGTTTCTAGACATAAAACCTAAACCCTTGAGACCGACTAACCCTAAATTTATATATAGATTGTCTCAATATACCTTTGACACTTATTTTGGAAATTTTTTTTGGCCCAACTTTGAGAGACCATAATTTACAATTATTTCTCCAATTGGCTATTAGAACCCCTTTTTCGAATCCCCAGCTTTTGATCTACATAGCCTAACTCATGTAAGATCTGGTCTGCCCCATTTTTCATCCCATCTGGGGCCTTTAAGGCCTTCAAAAATAAGCATGAAGTTTCTATACCAAAATTTCACACCAAACATATGCAATAATTCCACAACTCTCATGATATGGCACTAAGCCTAAACTATTAGGTTGATATACCTAGATGAGCACCCACCTCTAAAATTAGGACATATTGAGATTGTGTGACTAACTTACTAAGTAGAAAGCCTTCACAAATAAAATCTCTACATCAAGAAAATCCTTATTCAAGAAAAAAAAAGGAAATATTTTTTGCTGATACAAGATTTCTCTTACACCTATAATTCTCCTACATTAGTGACATCTCTAAGTGTCTTTGTAACTCTTAACAAGGTTAAGCTCCTCATAGGATATTCTTTAGAAGAATGCATTATTTGTGGGTACTAATACTCACTATTATTTTGATCCAAGTTGGGATTTAGCATAACCAAATTATGTGTCAAATCTGTGGATGTTTCAATGTGTTTATTGATTTTATGTGATGCTATGAAGTTGTTTATCAGTTGAAAGTTTAAGAAGTTAAAAAGGTTTATTAATGATTCAACCTCCCCAGTTTTAGTAGTCTAATAACTTTGGACTAATAATTGGTATGGAATCTTTGTTCCTCTATTATAGTAAATCTTAACAACTCAAGAGAAAGATCCATGATTAAGAAGATGAAAGATCCTAAGTTTAGAAGAGGAAACTGCCCATTATAGTGTGGGAGGATGAAGATATATCTTAGTGGAAAGGGAAATTAGTATTAGAATCATATAATCACACAATAATTTACCCTTTTTGGAACTCTTTATGTAGTTAACTTGAGGATACAACAAGAACACACAACTAGTATGGATTCTATTGAAAGTACTCTTTTAGATGCAAAGTATATATATGTTTAAGACCTTGAAACAACTCATGAAATATCATCTATGGAGAATACTTACATGTGTAGAAGGTAAAGGTAGAAAGTCTAAAAGGAAAGTTTGAAAAAATGAGAATGATGGAGAATGATAACATTGAGAATGACAACTGAAGAATCAAAGATGTAGTTACTGCTATTAAAGATGCTAGTGAAACTCTTATAGAAGATGATGTGGTGAGTAAGACACTTAGAACCCAACTGCCTCAATATTATATTAGGGTCTCAACTATTTAAGAGCTTAGATATCTAGGTACTGGTGCTTTTACTTTGGATTCATTAATAGGCAAGTTGATAACTTATGAGTTAAGTAACTTTGCCAATAGTATATCCAAGATATAAGCTCTAGTTAAGGAATCTATGGATCATGCTTTGAAAAGAAGAGGAAGGGATGTTTCAAATAGTTCATTTGTTTATGGTTCAAATGGTTATGAATCTATTTTAAGTAAAGAAAAGAAATATGAGGAACTAGAAATATTAATTTCTAGGAAGGGAGTGACAAATACAAAGGTATACTACCTTTTAAGTTTTTTTCATGTAAGATGATTGTACATATTTATTTTAGATTCCTTAATAGAAAAACAAAGGAAAATGAAAGAAAACCTAAGGAGAACAAAAAGACCTCCTACATTGTAGAAGGTGTTATCAATGAAGAGTTTGATGGAAAGAAGAATAAATTGTGTTCATTGTATTTAAAGAAGATTTATCTAATGGTGATGAGAAATGTTTGGTCTTGATGTAGTGCAAGGTTGGGTGAACCCCCAATGGAGGTGACCAATCCCACCATAATAACCACACAATAGGAATATAACATACAACACAAGATCTGATAGAAAACCAAACTCTTTATTCATCAAGTAACTCATTAGATGCAATGTGCCATGTGATAAGGCCTTTCTAGTTATAGAAAAATGCATAATTAATTACAATAATAGTTCTTCAAGATCTAACAAGAATTAACCCAACCCTAGCTAGCCTAGATCTGCAATACCACAATAATCTAGTAGAAACCCCACAAAAGATATAAAATTGTGCTTGCAAGCCACCAAGAAATCTTCTTATTTCCTAATCCCACACTCAACTACTAGCTCAATAAAACTTATCTCCTCTCAACCACTCTTCTCTATTTGAATTTTCCTCTATCTGAATACAACACTATCGAAACCCCTCTTTTATACTTGCATAACCATGTGTAACCTTGTTATAAATAGAATAATCTAGAACCCAAATAAATATAATATGCCTTAGTCAGCTTACAAAAAGCATTAAATGTACATAGGAGAAAGAACTAAGACCCTAAATAAGTCCTGATACATCCCATGATTTATCCACTTCATGATCATGTACAACACATCTTAAATGCATAAGTTGGTTGAACAAATCTCCCAAGATACTTAGTGAGTGAACCAAACCACCGAGCATAAATAACAACCACCAACCATGCCAAGTATACATCAAGCACACCTAATAAGGATGACCACCGAGCTCCCACATGATAACTAAGTATGAGTTCCAATGATAAAATCATCTACAAAGTGCCACAAGAATAACTAATTTCCTACAATCACTGAGTTACTCAGGTGAAACTACAACTGAGAATGATAGAATCCCGCCAAGGTGTGCTTGCACAACTACTATTTAGGGCTATACTAGTCCTAACCTTCTAAATAACCTAAACTCACTTATAGGGCCTTACAAGTCTTAGAAAACCTAGCCTAAGAATTCCATAACTCAACTCTATGAGAGTTTCTTTGTGCTTCACCTTGAGGGATAACTATCATTAAGGGTGCTTCAAATCTTCACTTTTCCTTGGGAGTCTCCATGGAAAACTTCACAAAGTACCTTCACTAGTGTTGTAGGGGGTGTATCCATCATGAAAAAATTCACTTGACTTCTAAATTTCTCCATTTGAATATGGAATCTAGTGTTTTTCTTTCAAGTTCAAGATTTGTTGTGGATTTGGCCTAATAGGCCTAATTAGCTGATTAGCCCTAGTTAGTAGTTTTTCCCAATTCTTTCTCAAAAATTCTAAATAAACCCCAAAAAAAACTTGATATTAGATACCCTCTCTCAAGACCTTGAATATTTTTGTGGTCTTAGGTTGCTAGGTTATACATACAATGGATTCCTAAAATGTAGGATTAATAAGGCTAATAAGGCTAAATTTGTGCTAATCCTCAATTTCTAATTGGGAATCTACCTAAATAGATTGGCTAATGCATAAAATCACTCCTAGATATCTATAGGACTACTAGGCTTCCAAAACCATTCTTGTTTCCATACCCTCTCTCTTTCCCCTGCACATCAACATAAATTTTTCATTGTCATGCACCTAGTTAGGTTCATTGATCTTGCCTAGGACATGATGCTAAAAATAGTTAACCTACCTTCCAGAGCTCCTCCTTTCACAAAAAAAAATCCAATGGATTCCATAATATATTCCTCTGAGCCATGATTATTTTCAAGGTGGATAACTATGGGGAAGCCATAAGAGCAAAAACTATCTACTTCTACCCCAACAACTAGACTATTTACAAAATAATTTCTAAACCTACTCTAATAAACACAAATCAGATTAAGTACTAATAGAAAATTATTAATACTATATAATATACACAAATATAACACTAAATAAAACAAATCAATCCATTAAAACATATTTCTACTCAATGCAATATGACTGTCACTCCAAAACATAATTTCAAGCTCCATTCCACTTCCAAAATTTCCACTACACTACACACTACCTTGGGAAAAGGAATCCTAGAAGATTAAATATTCCTTACCATTTATTTTAAGCTATTATGGAAACCACCCATGAGGATTTCTTGAAAAAAATCCAATCTTTCAATTTGTTGTCATGCAATTTTTAAAAATTGCAAAATGTTGTCAAGCAACATTGTGACAACTTTTACATGTTTTTGCTAAATTCATGATAAGAGTCTCTAATCAACCTAGAATGATGTAGAAATGTCCTAGGAAGTATTTTAGGCATATTTCTATCATTTCCCTATCTTTAAAGGCTTTAATACCTATTTTTCCCACTTTAGGCCTAATCTAGCACTGACAACTATTAAAGCAATAAACACCTAGGTTGGATTGATGTTAGTCTAATCCACCTAGGAACACACAAGAAATCCTTATAAGGTGAGAAAAAACACTATTGACTTGGCTAAGGTTATTATAAGCCAAAATTGTAAGAATTTTAAGGGATAAGCCTAGATGCTCCTGCACCATCCTCCCCAAATGATAAGACTTCAATCCATCGTTGGATTGAGTAAGTTAGAATCTACTCCAAAATTCTTGAATTTAATCTCCTTGATGCAAGTGGCCCCAACATCTTCAGTTCTCTTCTGGGTCTTCTTGTAGGCCTTGGAATCAAGTATTTTCTCTTCCCTTTTAGGTGGTGTAGGAGTTAATTTTAGGTCTACTACTTCCTTTATGACCTCTATAAGAGTCTAGTCTCAATGTAAAGTAGGACCCTTGCAAAGGACCAAATTTTTAATATTTAAGATTGGGGACAAACCCATATCTTCAAGGAGCTCAACCTTGTATGCATTGTTGGCATATTTGGCTAGAATGATGTATGTCCCTAATCTTCTCATCTATAACTTGTGTGGTACTCCCTTCTATAGTCTATCCTTGTTTAGATGAACCATTACCAAATCTCATTCTTGGAATTGAACATATTTCTTCCTTTCATCCACCTTCTTCTTGATCTTTGTTATGCTTTCTTGCAAAGTTCTTCTCACTATTTCATGCACCTCTTTCATCGTGTGTGCAAAGTCTTTAGCATAACCAGTACCCTTGGCTACATCCTTTAGTTCTCTGAGATCAAATATGCCTCTAGGGTGCAGGCCATAAACTATTTCAAAGGGACTCTTGCTAGTAGTCCCATTCATAGTATCATTATAAGCATATTCTGCCTATCCTAGGAGTTGATCCCAAGTTTGTCCATACTCCTTTGTAAGACATCTCAATAGTTTTTGAAGACTTCTATTGACCACCTCTATTTGGGCATCTATCTATGGTTGATATGCAGACCCAAAAGACATATTAGTTTCCAATTTGTACCATAATATTTTCCAAAAGTGGCTCATGAACATAGTGTCTCTGTCTGAGACTATGCTCAAAGGTAACCCATGTATGATCACCACTTCCTTGAAGAAAAAATGTGCTCTATGGAAAGCATCATGAACTATCCTACAAGGAACAAAAATGGGTCATTTTGCTAAATTTTTCAACTATAACATATATATTGTCAAATCCTTGTTTTGTCCTTGGTAACCCTACAAAAAACTCCATGCTCAAGCATTCCCATGGTCTACTTGGAATGGGAAGAGGTTGATAAAGGTATACATTGGAGGATGTGCCTTTTTCATTTTGACACACTACACAACTCTCCACATACCTCCTAACATCTAGATTCATTTTAGGCCAAAATAGAACCTCTAGACTAATTCTTGGGTCATATTGACTCCAAAGTGACCAGTAAGTGCACCATTACACTTTTCTTGTATCAAATTCTCCCTAGTGTACCCTTGAGGGACACACAACTAGCTTCCTTTGAGTAGCAATTTACTTTGCAAAGTATAGTAAGAAAAATCACCATGGAAGTTGTTCTTGTGTTCTTTACATACCTTTTATATCTCTACAAAGTCTTCATCATCAACATATAAGTTTTTGAAAATTTCAATACTCATGCTCTACAACTATACTTCTTGTACTGTGTATAGTCTCCTACTTAAGGAATCCACTACCTTGTTCTACAATCCCTTCTTGTGTTTAATGTTGAAGGTGTAGTCCTGTAGAGACTCCACCCACTTCATATGTTTATGATAGAGCTTGTCTTCTAAATTCAAGAAACTCAGTGCCTACTTGTTTGAAAAGACCAAAAATTCCTTTGTAAGTAGTGCCTCCATTTCCTTAGTACCTCAACTAGAGCATACATCTCTAGGTCATAAGAAGAGTACTTCTTCTTAGCATCACTTAAATTTTCATTGTGAAAAGCCATTGGTATTCCTTGTTTTTCAAAAAAACACTAATAGCCACATTGCTAGCATCACACTCAACTATGAACAACTTCTCAAAGTTTGGTTAAACCAAGATTGGTTGAGTGGCAATATTCTTCTTCAACAACTCAAATCCATGGTTAGCTTTCTCATTCTAAACAAAATTATTTTTCATTCCTCATTTTATAGTATCAAGCATAGGATAACAAATAGAACTCAAATACTTAATGAACTTCCTATAATATTGGGCTAAACCATGAAAAATTCTTACCTCTATTGTAGTCCTTGTGGTGGACTAGTTGATAATGGCTTCCACTTTGCTTGGATCCAACTTTAGATTTCCTTGGGATAACACAAACCCAAGGTACACTAGCTTTGGATTCATGAACTCATGCTTCTCCAAGTTTATCATCAATTTCTCATCATGTATCTTTTTGAAAATAATTTATAGATGACTGAGATGTTCTTCTTTAGCCTTGATAAAAATGAGTATATCATCTAGATCTACTACCACAAATTTTCTTATGTAGTCTTTTAGAACTTCATTCATAAGTCTCATGAATGTATATGGGGCATTGGATAGCCCAAATAACATTACAAGCATTCATACAGACCTTCTATGGTTTTGAAGGTTGTCTTCCATTCATCTCCCTCATTGATCCTAATTTGGTGGTATCCACTCTTTAGGTCTATTGGTGTTTCAAACTACTGAACAACAAAATGCTCAATATCACAGTGAAAATACTCATACAATCTAAGGATTAGCCAATTCCTAATAGCAATTACATGAATAAACCACTATGACCCAACTTCAACAAAACCAAAGGATGGTTTCCTACTCTTTTGGCTCTGCTAAACCAAGGAAGGTATACCTAGGGATGATTCTAATGCAAATTGCTGTGTAGAGATTCTTTTAGTTTCATTTTGATTCTCATCTATTACCCACTAACACATGAGTAGTTTACTTCACTTCCTTTAATGTTCTCAAACTTGTATGCATCCCTTATTAGCAGATCTGGTCATAATTCTCCTAGGATTTACAAATATTCCTAGAAATAGCAGCTACCTAAGACTTAGAGAATAGATATAAATGAGTAGTGACTAGCATTTATAACTTTGAACAAAATGGAATGAAAAATGATTTTGATTTTATAATTGGTTTGATATGCAGCAACAGAATTCATCTTTGTTTACTTCTGACTTATGTGACTAGTGCCTTATCCATTGGGTAGAAAATTGACTATTGGCAGGAGATCTAATTCAAATAACTTGTAAATGAATTAATCAATTGTAGTCACCCATTCCCATTCTTATGAAATATCCCTTTCATAAATTCATAAACCCTACTAATTCACTAAAGCATTTCTATAATTCCTTGAATTAAAAGCTACAATGAAATCAATATACAACCCATCCAGATTGCATTCAACCAATTTAAACCTTATTTAAATGAATTCAATGTAGATAAACCCATAAAATGGAGACAGAAATTGATGACATAGATATAGTGCAAATACCCTTTTGTATTATCCCTTTAAATGACTAATACAATGACCAATAGAATGGAAAGCCTAGAATACGTTGTTGATTTTGTCATTTCAATATATCATCAGAAAGTACAATTGGAAATAAACTCAAAACAACTACACCTTATTGGACTGACTGTACTCTCTCAAAAGACTAAAAATTATACAAAAATCAAACTCTCACATTGCCTTGAAAACTGATTTATATAGGCATGAGTTGCAACAAGCAAAGGGAAAATGTGATTGGCAGGTGTCCTTTTACAAAAAATGAGTACATCAACCTTTTACAAAAATATCTGGACACCTTCATTCAAAAAGAAATAAAAAACAATTGCAAATGATAGTTGGAGCATAAGATCTTTAATTTTGTCTTTTTCTTTAATTGCTCCCTATTGGTATAACTTGGATTTCTGTGATCGCTTCCCTGACAAATACTTCTCTTTTGGGTTGCCATTCACATTCCTTAACTATTTTTAGTTCATCAATAGTTTTCTACCACCTGGCATCAGTAATTACCCTTCCTTCTATGACAAGTCTATTCATTTCAGTTTCAACCTTGAATAGGGTATCAATTAGTTCATTAAAAACATACTCATCAATATCATTCTGAAAAATAGGTTCCACCTATGGTAAGTCTACTATATGGTCAAAAGAATTAGACCATTCATTGAAATCCTTCATTTTTTCATTAGAATTCGTAATAGAAAGAATTAAAGAATAAAAACCATTTGTCAGCACTTTCATTTTGCTTTGAATTACTGCCAGCTTCCCTGTGAAAATTTGCAATAAGTATTTCACTTTATCCATACCTTCCTTCATAGTAATAACTTTATCTAGGAGATTTGGCTTCTTGGCTAACAAGGGTATCAACCTGTCAAAGAATTGCATATATGGCCCCCATTGTTGAAAAATAGGCTCAAGCCATCCAATTGTATCCTTGCATACCTGTTCTGTAGATTGTAGATTGATAAATGCATTATAAGCATCTTGAGATATTCTTTTTAGAGTGCTTATTCTATGATTTAATACATTTATCAAAGCATTTTTCTTGGTGGCACTATCAGACTAGGAAGCTCCTATCTCCATACTAACCACAGGCACTGGCACTATTATCCCTATAGATATCTCCTCTATTTGGGCCTCTACTTCTACAGTGTGCCTTCCTTCTATTTCCTACCTTGGTGCATGTTCTACTTCTAAAGCTGCCTTGATTTTTTCATTGAGGGATACTATTTTTGCTTCTAAATTTTGTATCTTCCCCTCCGACTCTTCTATCTTTTGCTTTCATACATGCTTTATTTTAAGCTCATCCTCATACAACTTCTAAACATCTATAAATTCATTGTACATAGCAACTAACCTGTCTTCAATTTTCTCAACTTTGGCCTCATTCATGAGTGCAAAATGTTTGACCAAGCTAGAAATTTCTCTTCCACAAGTACTATCCAATGTCCAAAAAATCATATTACCTTGGATAGTTTCTTGTATATCCATCATTTTTGGCTTCTTTGTATTAGGGGCAATACTCCAAACCGCTAGGGTTTTTGTATCTACATTAAAACCTAACCCCCTCTTCAATCCCTCACTACCACTAGCCTGATAGCTAATAGCTTTGTCCTATCTTCTCATCTAATCAAAGACAAAAGCTCTCTTGATATCTCAATTAGGTATCAAGATCATACCACTCCTGTGTACTAACTCCCTAGCCTCAACAGGGGTCATTGTTTTAGTCTCAGGGTCATATGCAAGTAGTTTGTCCACCAGTTCTTTATTCTTCTTAGGGTCTTCTCCTAGTAGAAGGCTCAAAGTGAGCTCATTTTGCTTTATTTTATACAAGAAACTTTTAAAATCTGATGATTTAATAAAATCATCATAATCCATGAATTTTTCAGATTGGATGAGCCTGCCATCTAGTCTTGAAGCTGCAATTTGTAAATCAGTAGAAGCCTTTCCTGCTTTAGTAGCTCTTTGATATAGATAATTTTTCCTAATTTCAGAAAAATAATCATCTTTTCCCAGGATTACCTGCAAAGCTCTACTCACTACCTTCTCTAGGATATGCATTATTTTTTGTCTTTTATTTCCCTTAGGGACCCGTGCTGAGGTTGATGGTTGTTCTTCTTCTAACTCAACCTCCAGCTGCACATCTGGTTCAGGTGACTTCCTATTTATAGTGGCCTCTTCTCCTTCTGGTTCATGTGGCATTTGGGATAGAATGTAGTCAAAATTCTCCACCATTTTCTTTAAATTTTTAGGATAGGGCACTTCTATGTAAAAACCCTTAAAATCAAGATTTGTTCTCTTCAAGGCCTCTTCCACCTTCTTAATTTCACCATACTTTTCAAGTAGCTCATCAGCCTCCCCTATTGCTACTATATTTGCAATTAAATTCTCGACAGGAACAGGTTTGCTTGGAGGTAGGACATATCCCCTAATGGCCTTGACCTCATTGGTAATATAATTTTTAGGATCATACATCCTATATGGCCCAGTAGCAAATTTATATTGGCTCAAATACTCACTAAATTCCTCATATGAATTTTTCCCAATTTCAAAATCCCTTATTTTAAAAGTTCTACAAACAAATGCAGGCTTGTGTAGGGTAGGAGAGATCATTTCTTTATTCATTAAAAGAAATTTCCAAAAGAATTCAATAATGGCCAATCTGGGGGGTAAATATTTGGGTAAAATATGAGGAGGTTGTGGACATGCATATACCCTAATCAATGTACACTCCTTAAAAAAAAAGATATCCTCCCAATTATGATCTATCCTATTTTTCTCATCTAGGAGAGCAGTTCTAAGCAAAGGTCTTAAAACATTTGGTGCTCTGAAAAAGGTATGGTCTACCATCCTCATAATAGCAGAACTAAACAAATTAAAGAACACAAGGGCACTTGAATAATAGAAATCCTTATGCCAAATATGAGTCTAGAGTTGCACAAGTAACTCACAAAATTCATCGAAAGTTTGATCAATGATGTCCCCTCTGATGTATTCAATGTTGTTATATAGGATAAGGTGCATCAATAATGAATAATGTTGGAACTTGAAGTCTTTCATCTCTCCTTTCTTTGCATCAAAAATTTGCATGTGCATACTGTCAATGATGAAGGCCACATAATCATACTCCTTATGGTGGAAAGGGTCTTGTATATCACATACCATCAGAAAAAGAGAACCATACACACAATCCTCTGCACCATCACTTTGTGCAACCCATACACTGTGTTTTGGAAATAATTCTTAAACCTACTCAAACGTAGAAAATCCCCCACCTTTTTTGGAAGTAACCCTACCTTTTTTACCTTGTAAGGAATATGTGGTAGCATAACATTGTTCACAAAGTAGGTTTTATTCCTGTCAAACTTTCCCTACAAATCTGCAATGTCAATAGGTGCATCCATTTGTCCCATTAATCCAAAGGCCTCAGCCAAAGAAGTTCTATCCAATGTGAATAATACACTCCCATTATGCCTATGTAATGTATTGGTTATTAGATTTTAGGAATTCATTAGAGCCTTCAACAAATCAACATCAATGAATACTTCTAGAAATATCAATTTTGCCATGTTTCTATTCCATGGGTTACACACTAGCACATTTTCTGTTCTATTCTGATAAAAGTACATAAAAAGATCATAACCAATCACTCTAAAGAATTCAACATCTAAAACAAAAACATATGGGTCTCAAAAAACCAGGTCATTTGTAGAAATTACATTTGATGATCCAGAGAGAATTTTCAGCCAATCCTCAGCATGCTTATTTGGTTTCCTGATCCTTGTCTTCTTCTCAGTCTTAGTAGTAGATTTTTTCCTTTTTCCTTCAGGTGTGACTTCTACAACATAATCACCCTCATCTTTGACTTCAAATTATTCTTCATGCATCTCTTCAGCTTCTTTGTCTGCCATTTTCTCTACAAGTATGCTTGTGACTCTCTATAAAAGATACACAAAACTTTGCAACTAGTAGGCTTCAGAATGGAACTGAAAATGAATTCTTCAAAGTGGAAAATATTCTATTATTTAATTAAACCCTTTATGTTTTAATCATGCATCTACCATCTTTTTCAATAAATTTAGCATGCATGAGCTTTAAAACCATTCATGCAAGTTGTCATCAAGGTATACTAGCCATGAAATTTGATTCTGATGTACTTTTCAAAGCTCTATTTTACTTGGCTATGGTGATTTTGTCTTTCCTGCTTACCTGACATGACACATCAATTTCTTTCTTTCAAATTATGGTCTCCCGTTCTTATGCTTAGTCAAATCTTCAATCTTTGTAACACCGTAAATGCCCTTGATGGATCTCTACGTACACTCAGAGATGCTTCAACATACCCTAATTGTAAGAACATAATGATGTCTTGGCACTATATTGAAAATCCCTTTTACATTCTTATGATGCCCTTTACCCCGTATGACCTCAAACCTTTTCACATGATACTTCCATTTTTACGATTTAGACTTTCGTCATATAAGTGTAAAACCCTTGTCTTAGCCTTCTTCACCTTTTATGCCTATACGCAACCCTTTACACCACAACATTGGAAGCCTTTTTACTGACACCTTCGATCTCATGATTCAACTATTCCTTGTGTGAGTGTAAAACCCTTGCTAAGGCTTTCCTTTTACCCTTTTTATTTCTCCTTTATGCTCTTACGAGTTGCCTTTACCTCATAACCTCAAAGAGCCTTCTCAGATGATATCTTGCTCTTATGTTTAGCCTTTCTTGTAGAAGCATAAAGCCTTCTCTTCATCTCCTTTATCTATCTTTTTATGCTTATACGCTGAAACTCAACTTGTAACCATGGAGAAAGGATAAAAAGGATTTTCGTTCACATGCTTAGCTTGCAAGTGTAATGGTGTAATGAAAAAACTACCCTTTTCAAGTATCAATGACCTAGATTTGATCTCAAAAAATTAAAAATAACATCGCTGTTGATTTTGTGCACATGCAAAATTCATACCTTAAGTTGTATGCCATGCAGGATGGGCCCATCTTACATGGATGTTGTGTCTTCATCTGATTCACTTGCACTAGGGCCCATTTGACAATTTGACAGGTTCCACTCGACACTTTTACTACTAAAATAGGGATTTATGGTTGTCTGTGAGCTCAAAAACATATGCACGTAATCATATTTGAACTTTACTTTTGTTCTTACAAAATCCTTTTATCCATTAAACCATAAAACCTTTCATGCACCCTTTCAGATCATGTTTTACACCATGCCAGGGTATTACGCCCTTACGCTATCCATTGAAATGTATATGCATAAATCATAACTCAATACCTCTCTGCCCTTTCGTTCAATTGTTTACTTGTATCCTCATAAAGCAATATAACATCTTCCTTTAAAACCCTTACGCTTACTCGTAAATCACCTTAAGCATATGCCCAAGAATGCCTTTTTAATTCCTTTGCACTCACTCGCTCAACCCTACACCGTAAGACCATAAAGGGAAAATTTTAAGTGCTCTACAAATCCTTTTGAAAATTTAAAAAGAGACCTAGGGTTTTTCACACTTAGGGTATTTTAATGGCTGAGCTAAGAGACAAACCTTGAGAAATTAAAAGGAAAAGACAACACATGAAATGGGGCATGACTAGGGTAACCTTAAAATTTAAAAAATGTGAGGAATGAAAACCCTAATCTACTTAATTCAAATACTTAAATGATTTTTCACCCAAAATTTTAGAATTTTTCTATACTATGAAAAATCAGACCAACAAGGTCAATATTAATAAAATATTTGGCTTCTCTTAGACATTTCATTAGGTCTTCTATCTTAGGGATAAGGAACCTATACCTAATGGTTATACTATTTATAGCTCTTGAGTCAATACATAGCCTCCAAGTTTCTCCCTTTTTGGATGCTAAGATAGTAGGAACAACACAAGGGCTAATGCATTTCCTAATGAGTCCTTGGCTTAGGAGTTCTTGTATTTATTTGGTAATTTGTAATTTCTAGGATATCTTGTTAGGAAGGGTATCTCCAAGGATAAAATAAATTTGATAACTAACAACCCTCTTAGGGGGTAGGGTTTATGGCTGTCCATCACTTATTATGTCTTCATACCTTTGTAACAACTCCTGTACTTCATTTGGTAGTTATGCCTTCTTGTTTTCCTTACCTTCCCTTTGTTCTTTTGGCTTCAACACAAGTTAAAATCCTACTCCATCTCCTTCCTCCAAGGTTTCCATGAAATCCTTTTAACTGACTGAACATTGGGACCTAATGACTTCATCTCTCCATCCTCTAGTAGTGACTATATCTTGAGAGTCACATTATTCTTCATGAAATAATAAGAATTCTTTGATCCATCATGAATGGCATATCTATCAAATTTCCATGGCCTACCAAGTAGTAGATGACATGCACCCATAGGTAAGAATTCACATAATGCTTTGTCTTTGTATTTCCGAATCAAAAACTATACCCATGCTTGTTCATTGACTAAGACTTGTTGTCCTTTATTTAGCCGAATGACATTTTATGGTTTTCTATGAGGTATTCTCTTCAACTTCAACTTCATGCTGACTTCCTCCACTAACACTATATTGTTAGTAGACCCTGAGTCTATGATGACTCTACAAACTTTACCAATAATTTTGTATTTCACTCTAAATAGTGACATTTTTTTGACTAGGTTCCTCTTTCACTGGCTCCTTGATTAATGTCCTCCTCATCATCAACTTCTCTCCTTCTTTTGAATCTAGGGATACCTCAATATGTTTACCTCCACCACTAGCCTCTATCACTAGCCTCTTCTTGAACATATTTTACCCTCTTATAATCTCCATGTAAAGTAGAGCCTTTCTCTAAACACCTGTATGTAGGGTATCCCATTTAGTTGTAGTGGTAACATTTTATAGTTACAAAGTAAGAACCTTTGACTTGACCACTATTTCTTCCTATCCAAATACTATTAGAGTTCCTTCCTCTATTAGAATTACCTCTATTTGAAATTCCTTCTTGCTTCTTAGTAAGTTTGGTCTCTCCTTGAGCCTTAGTCCCAACTTCTACCACCATATCCACTTCTCTATGCTCTGTTTTCTCTTCCTCTACCTCTACCTCTAGAGTTCTTGAATATTATTTTTTTCTTAGCTTATCTTCTACCTTTACTTCTAGTTGGTGACATTTTTGAACTATATTAGGAGTCAAGAGACTCATCTCATCTTGTATAGTCCACTTGAGACCATTAAGATACCTTGCTACCTTTACTTTTTCATCTTTAGAAACTCCTCAGTATAAGAGTTCACATCAAAGTCCTTCTATTTTAGAATTTTTCTCCTTTTATGCAACTATATTTCATAATCCATAGTTACATAAGCATCACTGATATTTGTAATTATGGCCTTCAATATGGCAATGGGCTTCTTTCCTTCCTTCTCACTCTCATCTTGAATAAATTTCCACCAAGTGAGTGTAGACCCTCTTAATCTAGCCTTAGCAACTTTAACCTTCTGAGCTTAAGTTATGACATAACATTCAAAGTGATTTTCTAGTCTATCTATCCAATCTAAGACTACCTCAAGTTCCATCTTACAACTAAAGATTGGAATGCCTTCTAGAGCCTTATCACTTAAGGCCCTAAATGCTTTAAGGAATGGTTCTTCTGTGAGTACAATGCCTAGTTTAGGGACCTCATCCTCAATTTCAACCTCCTTATTTTTTAATCTTTATTTTGTTCTTCAATCTTATCCTTGAATTCTTTAGTATTCTCATCCACTTCATCTACTTTTTTCTCCAATTGAGCTAGCCTAACTTTGAGAAATCTATTCTCCTCTTCTTGATTATCTACCTTCTTTTCAAACTCTACATTGGTGTAAGGTCCCTCCTTGTATATATTGATTAAATATGAATTTCTCTATTAAATCCATTATAGGAGATTAGAATGGATATGAAGTAACATTTTATGGTTTAGATATCCTAATTGAAATTGAGATAAGTTGATACATTCATGTTTTAAATACTCTGTGATTCAAGAACTACTACATTATCTCAATTGTTTAAACATTAATTTACACTAACGATAATACAAGGTGTTTCACCATATAATGATGATGTTAATTATGGTACCTTGATGACTAGGGCATGTGCATTTAGATAGTTTAGTATGCTATATTGATGATGTCCATGATGTTTTGGGTATAGTATTCATTACAATGATTATTTTACTATTTTAATTCAAACCTATAAATATGTTATGATGATTTGATCATGAGATTAGTGATGATTAAATATGTGTGCGTAAAATAATTTTTTTGATCAATGTGATCATGTAATTTAGTTTAAATAGATGAATATGATGTTATCAAACTATTGATATACAAATTGAGTGTACATGATTATTAACCATGGAATTTATCAGAGAATCAGAAATTGACCCTAGGTGCAAACTGTAAGACTAAGGTTGAATCCAATAAAGTGATTTGAATCTCATTGTCAAGTATTTTATTTGTATCATAATCTGAACATGTGTAGCATTCTATATTTTGTAAGGTGTTGAATGTTATGTAACGGTAAACTTCATGGTGTCACTTGACATTGATAATATGTATATGTGTATCAACATGTTAATTAGGGTTAACAAAGTAGCCTATTACCTAAAGATTGATTAAGTTAGTAATTTAAGACTAATTAGTTCGTAACCTAGAGATTAATTACCCTAATTAGGGTTTAGTGGAAAGATTACGTTCCTAGGGTTTTAAAAGATCAAATATTTAAAGCTAATTATATAGGTCCTAAAATGATTCTAGAGGCCAAATTTAATGTAATCCAAGTGCCCAAGGGGTATGGGTATGGGTTGGGAACCTTTTCCACCCTTCTAGACCTTTTGTTGACTTTTAGGACCCCTTAAATATCTCACTTTTCCCTTAGTGTGAAAATTGAACATCTCCATGAGGTTAGTAAAGTTTACACTTCTCCTACAAGGTTCTCTTGATGGTAGGAACATGTGGGAAGACCCTAGAAAGCTTAAGTCAATTATGGAGTTATTGCCATATTAGGTGAATGAGTTTAGAAGCCTATTTACTAGCTATTTTGAGATTTGAAGGTTTTTCACCCATTCTCTACATTTAAAGAAAGTTAAGCTTGGAATTAAGGAGGAAGAAGGAATAGCTCATCTAAAAATTTGATTTCCATAACCTTTGCAAAGGCAAGATTATTCATGGCCTTGTTCTTCATGCATCATTATTTGTTTGTTTATGTAAATCTCTTGAATGTGTGTATATTTATATTTGTGTTGAAACATGTGAGAGATGGGGTATTTGTGGGTTTTCTATTTACTTTCCTTTCACGTTTTCCATTTTGGTTTTGTTGGGAAAACTGTTAAGAGTGTGTTGACATTACTCACCCTCAGATAGGGCAGAAGTGACCATGTATGGGAGGAGGGCTTAAGTTGGACTCTAGGTCAATACAAAATCTCTTCTCATGATTAGGATAGGGAGAAAGTAAGGTGTTATATGCCCTTCCTGTTAATATGAACTGATTTTGTTTTGTGAAAAAGATGCGAAAGAACAAAAGTTCATTATGATTTGTTAAGCTTGGAAGAGGCATGTGATTTGGATTCATGATTGACATCTCTTACCTAGAAAAATCCACCTTCTTCCTAGTCTTGGTTCAATATAGAACCTATTGTGCAAACCTTGGAAGGGATTTGTTTATTGAGTGTGTCAATGTGATTGTATCTGTTTGTCACCTGGTTGATTTTAGTTCTCCTAAGATTGGGGTGGGGCCTCACATGAAGGCCATGGTTGGTCTATGAGCTCTCTATGGTCATCTTTATGTATTTTCATATTTCTTGGATGGTATCTTGAAATGGAGCAAAATTGGATTCAAAATTGTCATGGTGCTCGAGTCCATTGTTATGGAAACTTCTCCTCAAGAAATATGATGATATTAGAAATGAGAACACGTTAAATAGATTTCATTGTAAATCCCTTGAAAATAGTTTGAGATAGGATGAACATAGAAATATAGTGTCTCGCAATTCATTTCTAACTTTATATATGTAACAACAACGATATAAGGTTTTCTTCTTGGATTCTTTCCCAATTGATTCTTTGAAACAAGTTTTTAATAAAATGATAATTTCTTATAGGAGAAAAGATTCATTGAATTATTATAATGTTTCAATAGTTCTCTCATTGTGATTAGTGTTAGTAAATAGAAAACATACATGCAATTGTTAAATATTGATTTGTTGGAACAATTGATTAATTGTGTATTGTCTTTGATGTTACACAAAATGTCATATCATTGCTAGTCAATGTATGTCAAGCTCACTCAAGCATTGAAGTTAGTTTTTTGTGTCTACTGAGCATTCCAGAGTTTTCCTAGTTAAGAAGATAGTGTCTATTGAGTTCAGTCGGGCATCAAAGAAAAGTTTACAGAAGTTGAGTGTTAACCGAAGCTCACTTAGTTAATAAAGGAAATATTGGATGGAACCAATATTAACAAAGCTCACTTGGTTACCAAAGGAAATTTTTGAATATGTAGTGTTAACCAAGTTCAATTGTTTAACACAAGAAAATTGTTTGTAAGTTAGTGTCTATTGAGCAGGGTCACCTAACAAAGGATTTTCTTGTTTCAACATATTAAGTTCAATTGAATTGTCTATTGGTTCTAGCTGACTAAGGATATGAATATTAATTATTCTATGTTATATTTTAGCTTACTTGACAATATGAAAGATATAATTATAAGTTCAAGTTGAGAATTAGAAAATGAATGCATGGAAGATAATTGAAGATTCAATGATGCTAAGAGGAAGTGAATTAGAAGAATAATCAGAATATTCTTATGAAGCTGAAAAGATACATTCGATCAAGAAAGATCAAGTATACAAGCTAGAATTGAGATATGAAATTAGCAATTTAGTTGCATCCAAAATCAAATCATCTCATTTTTACTCTCTAACCATTGTAGTAGTGATCTAATTCTCTTAACAGAGTTGGCTTAACAACTATTTGTAAATCCTCTAACAAGGTGACATTTCTATTGAATTTTCCAAAGACCTCTAACAAGGTCACTCCTAATAGGGTGATTAAATCCTCTAACATGGTCATACCTAACAGTGTGTTTTGTAACCCTTAACAGGGTTGGATCCTAACAAGACTCACTTTAGAAGAGTGAAAATTAGTAACTAGTTGCAATTGGTGGTTTTTCTCAAATTGGGTTTCCATGTTAAATCTCGGTGTCAAATGTGTTCATGCTATTTCTCTTATGTGTTTGTGCCTAAGTTAAAATAATAGTAATCTTAGATAACATCTTAAGATTTTTATATTAAGTATTTGCCAAACATTTTTAGTGTTTACCAAGTTACAACATTTTTTGTGTTTTTCAAACATCAACATAATTTTGTTTTCAAAGTTTATTTTGTTCTAAAATCTAAGGGATCTAGGATTTATTTTGTAGTAACTGATTCACCCATTGCCTCTCAGTTCCTCCTCTTATATTTCTAACAATCGATATCAAAGCTTTTTGTGCTTGCAGAGAAGGTTTCAAGGATCTAAGATAAAGATCAGGATGTCTTATAGAAGAGAGACTCCCAAGTTGAAAAAAGACAATTTTGTAGCATGGCAAGGACTTATGAGGTTACATTTGGCAACTATCAATGATTCAGTTTGTAAGTATCTTGATACTGAATACAAGACTCCCTCTAGAACATTATCAATTGAAGATATTTCTAAAAATAAAAATCATAACATCATAATGATTGACATTGCATCTGCTCTTAATTATGATGAATTTGATGAAGTCAAAAGTTGTACTACAACTTATGATATGTGGACCAAACTAAAAGACATCTATGGAGGAGATGATAATGTAAGAAGAGCTAAAGTTGAAAGTCTCAGAGGACAATTTGACCAGATGAAGATGAGAGAAGATGAAAACATTGCAAAATATGTGAAAAGAATCAAAACAAGTGTCAATGCAATCACAGCATCTGGAGGAGACATTGGTGAAAAAATAATTGTAAGAAAGGTACTCAGAACTATTCTTCCTATCTATACAATTAGAGTGTCTACTATTCAAGATATGAGATGTGATCCAAATAGCAATATAACTTTGGACGCTTTACTTGGAAGATTGACACCTTTTGAGTCAGATAACTATGACAAATATGTTCCTAATTTCAAAAGTATAGAGTCTACATTGAAGCCAATCTTTCACTCAAGAATAGAGGTGAGAAATAAAAAGCCAATAAATTAGGAAGTGAAAAAGAAGAAGAAGAAGAGAGTTTAGATATTGAAAACAAGATGAAAAGAAAAGTAATAAATACAAATGCAAGAATGATTTCAAAAAATACAAGGACAAAGGTAGGAAATCTCATTTTATGGCTAAAGATTTAGATAATAGTTTAGGTGAAATGGTATATATTGCTATAAAAGATAAATATGGGGATGAAGGAGATAAGATGGCACTTATCTCTCATGTTATAAAAAATGATACATGGATTATTGACAGTGGATGCTCACATCATATGATTGGAGACAAAACAAAGTTTGAACACATGGAACATTATGCTAGTGGTAGTGTGAGATTTGGAAACAATGAACCTTATTGCATAAAAGAAAAAGGATGTATCTCATTGACCAATGAATTTATATGTGATAATGCCTATTGGGTTGAAGGAATAAAGAATAATCTACTGAGTGTGGTATAGTTGAATAACATTGGATTCAAGGTAGAATTTCTAAATGGGAAGGCCAAACTACTAGATGGAAAAGGAAATCTGGTTGGATCTAGCAAACAAATAAAAGTTAACCTATTTTGTCTAGATCTCAGCGAAAGTTCATTTTTTATTGCTAAAGTAGAAGAAAGTTGGTTATGACACAAAAGATTATGTCATGTGAACTTTGATAATCTAGTTAAAATAAGCAAAAATAGAAGAGTAAGAGGTATTCCTAGCTTGAGGAAACTTGATATAGGTCTATAAAAAAATTGTCAAATTAGTAAGATGGGAAATACTAGTTTCAAAAATAAGAGCTATCATTTTGAAGAAGTCTTAGAGCTTGTGCATACAAACTCATGTGGACCTATTGGAATAGAGAGTTATAGTGGATATAAGTTTTTTCATTATTTTTGTTGATGACTATTCTAGAATGATGACTATAATGTATTGAAAAGAAAAATTTGAACCTTTTCAAAAATTCAAGTGGTATCTAAAAAGAGTAGAAAAAGAAACAGGAAAGAATTTAAAATATTTGAGATCAGATAGTGTTGATATCTGAATGAAAAGAGTATTGTTAAGAAGGAGATTGTTGAGGAAGACTATGTATTTCAATCATTATTTTTTCATTGATGTCAAACCTACTATTTACTAGTAAGACAATTACTCATATGTTTCAAGTACTATCACTAGTTGATTGATGAGGAGGATTTGATTAGCAAGATGTAACAAAAGTACCTAAAAGAAAGGTTGAGTTATGATTATGTAATCAAGTACAAGGATTAGTTAAGACAATGATAACATAATGTATTGATGATCTAATTGAGGTTACAAAATGGCTAGCTACACTTAGAAAGTTTAGAAGAACAAGTTAAACAAAGTTCATTTGCCAAGCTTGACCAAATGGATAGTAGGTGATGAGAAAAGTTAGTTCAAGCCAAGAAAAAGTTAGTTGGTGCTAAGTGAAAGCAAATTCTAGTGGATGTTAAGAAAGACAATAGATGTAGAGTAAATTTTAGTTGATGTTGAGCACCAATAAAATCTAGTTGATGCTAAGTGATGCAGTGTGTGCCGAGCATCAAAAGATTGATAATGCCAAGCTATTGTATTATAAAAAATATCAAAGATTCACTAAATAAAAGTTGACAAGTTTGTTTTCTTGGAACTTGTAAACTAGGAGGAAGATCAGATTGATGAGTTGGTGGCATAGAATCTTATGTAAATTTTTTTGGAGGCCAATTCAAATGGATTCTAAGAGAAGTTTCTAGAAAAGACAAGATATGAGGTAGATACATTGTATCCTACCTAATCCGTTTGAAACCCTAATTTAGAAGATGGATAATGAGTTGGAAAAATGTTCTAATTTCTTGTATATAGGAATGATTGGTCATGAAGAAAAATATTTAGAGAGTTTCGTGCAAGAACCTGAGAAGGAGAAGGAGAAAGTGGTTTTGCTTCATCAAGTGACCTAAGAGAAGAGTCTACAATGGCATACTATGCAAGAAGGCTTAAGAAGATGAATGCTTGAAGGATGAACAAGCTGTTAGAGCTATAAAGAATGGAATTCAAGTAGAATTGAGGACTAAATAGAGATCTATAATCTACAAGTAAAGTTGTAAGTTGTATTAGATCAAAGCTCTACTGTTACTTTCTAACAATTGTATCAGTTTAGGGTAAATCTTTTGGAGTAAGATTGACTTAACAATCATTAGAAAATCCTTTAATAGGGTGGAATTCCAAGTGAATGGCCTAAAGCCCTCTAACAAGGCTCACTTTTAGTAGGGTGGTCAAAATCCCTTAACTGGGTCACATTTAATAGTGTGTATTGTAACCTTTAACAGGGCTGGACTTTTAGAGGGCATCACTTTAAAAGAGTGAAAAAGGAGTAGCATGTTACTAGTGGTTTTTCCCAATTGGGTTTCCACATTAAATCATTGTTTCAAATTTTTTGATGAATGTGTTGTGTTTCATGCTTTACATTTCTACAAGATTGATTTGACAGTAACATATAAGTTTTAACTGATACCCAACGAATGCATGCATGGGTATGAATATTTTATGGGTTCACTAAATTATGATAAAAGTTTTATTTGTACATTTGGACTTTGAATAACTGATTCATCCCCTCTCTTAGTTATTCTAAAATAATTCTAACAATTGGTATTAGAGCCATTTTCTTAAGAGGATTAGTTTTAAGGTACTAGAAGAACAAATATCAAGATGTCAAAAAGAGAAGTGCCCAAGCTCAATAGATATAACTTTCCTGCATGAAAAAGTTAGATGCAGATACACCTTGGAGGACTTCAAGATCATGCATAATATTCCATTATAATGGAGCATGTTGATCTAGTAGGAGCCCTATCTGCTAAAGATATGAGGAAAAAGAAAGAATACAATTAGGTGATGTTGGAGATTGTCTCTACCTTAAGCTATGTTGAGTTTGACAATATCAAAGGTCTTGATAGTATAAAGAAGATGTGGGATGCCATAGACACCATCTATGAAGGAGACAAAAATGTTCAAAGAGCCAAGTTAGAGAGTCTCAGAGGTAAGTTTGATGACATGAGAATAGAAGAAGGTGAGAATATTGCTCAATATGTTGCTAGGATAAAAGAAGTTGTTAGGGCAATAAAAGGTGCTACTGGTAAAATAGATGATGATATTGTACTAAGGAAAGTCTTGAGAAAATTACTACCTATTTATGCCATTAGACTTTCTACAATCCAAGAGTTAAGATGTATACTAGGAAATGATCTAACCCTTGAAGGTCTGGTAGGTAGACTCACTACTTTTGAGCTATCTAATTTTGACAATTACAAACCAAAGAGTATTAAATCAACTTTCAAAGAAAATTTGTTATTGAAAGATTCTGAGGAGGTAAAGTATAAAAAGAAGAAAAGAAAGATAAAATATGCATCTACTGATATAAACACAGATGAGGAAGACATAGAATAATTGGAAGTATTACTGGCAAGAAGATTCCATAAAGAAAAAGACAAGTTCAAAGGTAAGTTACCTATCATTTGTTTCAATTGTAATGAAGTTGGTCATATTTTTGGAAGATGTACATAGAAGAAGAACTATAGAGAAGGAAACAAACACAAAAATAGAAGAGAAGATGATGGCAAAGATTACAAAGACAAAGGCAAGAAGTCATGCTACATTGTTGATGAACATGATTTTGATGGACATAATGATGAAGTGGTATATGTTGCAATGAAGGACGAATCTGATGAGGATGAAGCAATTGCACTTGTGACTTGTGTGAACAAGGATAATAAATGGATCATTGACAGTGTATGCTCACATCACATGACTGGAGACAAAAGTAAGTTCATCACCTTAACTTGTTATGATGGAAATAGTATAAGGTTTGGTAATGATGCACCATGTTTGATTAAAGGAAAAGGGTCTATGAAACTCATAGAAAAGATTTTATGTGACAATGCTTACTATATTGAAAGTTGAATTATAACTTGTTTAGTGTGTCATAATTGAATAATTTGGGATGCAAAGTTGAGTTTGAAAATAAAACTGCCAAGATATATGATAGAAATGGAAACTTGATTAGAAAAGGTGATCAAACTATAAGTGATCTTGTCTATCTAGATATAGAGGATTCTACTTGTATTATTGCAAAATTTGATGATATATGGCTTTGGCACAAGAGATTATGTCATGTTAATTTTGATAATCTGATTAGTATCAATAACATGAAAAGAGTTAGAGGTCTGCCTAAGTTGAAGAAACTTGATAATATAGTATGCAAACAATGTTAGCTAGGCAAAATGACAAAGTCAAGCTTTAAAGTAAAGCTTATACCTCTAAAGACATTCTAGAAATTGTTCATATTGACTTGTGTGGAGCTATTGAAGTGAAAAGCTATAGAGGAGATAAGTAAATAATGCTATTTGTTGATGATTACTCTAGGATTATCATGATCATGTTTCTAAAATAGAAATCTGATGCCTTTAAAATGTTTAAGTAGTACTTAGCAAGAGTTGAAAAAGAAATAGGTAAAATTTTGAAATGCTTGAAATCAGACAGAGTAGGAGAATTCACTTCAAATCAGTTTAAAATTTTCTTTAATGATAGAGGAATCAAAAGAAAAACATCTGCACCTAGGACCCCTCCACAAAATGGAATTGTTGAAAGAAGAAATAAGTTATAATGGACTATGCCTGAACACTTATGATGGAGAAGAATGTTGCTCCAAATATTAGAGAGAAGCTATAGGTATTATTGTATATACCTTGAATCGTGTGCAAGTTAAGAAAGGCACTCATTCAACACCTTTTGAACTATGGTATGGATATCCATTTAATGTGAAATACTTTAATATATTTGAAAGAAAATGTTATATTATTAAAGATGTTAAGAATGGAAAGCTTGATGCAAAGAGTGAAGAAGGTATATTCCTTGGCTACTCCATAAGAAGTAAAGATTACAAGTGTTTAAATACTAACACTAAAAAAATTGTGGAAAGTGAAAATGTGAATTTTGATGAGTTTACAAAAGTACATGAGGTTGAACTTATGAAAGAACTAGAAGAATATAAATTGTTTGTATACTTCTATGAAGGAATGCTTGTTGACAAAGATACTACAAATAAAGTTTCAAACCAATAGAAAGTCTTAGTAACTGTCGAGTCACAACTTGTGAATGTTGAGCTACATTCAGGAAATGCACATTTTGATTTTGAGATCAATATACATGAAAAAGATGTTGAAACACTTGACAAAGATGTACATGGTGACATTAAAGCTGAGAGAAAAAAATTAATTACAAGAACTAAATGAAGATTGTCCAAATATGTCAAAAGACATCATCCTGTAGACCAAATCATTGGAGACAAAGATACAAGGCCAATGCCAAGAAATAGATTGAAAAGTTAATCATGTTTGTTAAGTATGAAGGAACACAAGATAGTAAAAGATGCATTGGAAGATGATAACTAGTACAAGGCTATGGAAGAAGAAATTTAGTAGATAGAAAAGAAAAAAACATGGAGTCTAGTTCCTAGACTAGAAGACAAGAATGTAATTGACACCAAATGGGTATTTAGAAACAAGCTAGATGACAATGGTGAAGTGACAAGGAATAAAGAAAGACTAGTTTGCAAAGGATATGCATAGGAAGAAGGAATTGACTATGGTGAGACATTTGCCCCTATTGAAAGAATGGAAGGAGTGAGAATTCTTCTTGCTTATTCTATATACCAAGGTTTCAAAGTGTATTAGATGGATGTTAAATTTGCATTTTTGAATGGCATACTAAAAGAGAAAGTCTAAATAGAACAACTAGAAGGATTTGTTGATAAAAATAACAAGAACATGGTATGTAGATCACAGAAAGCCTTATATGGATTGAAACAAGCAGTAAGAGTATGATATTAGAGAATTCATACTTATCTTGTGAAGATTGGATTTGACAGGATTGATGATAACAACAATTTGTACATGAAGATAGATAAGGACAAAGGTATAATATTATCTAAAATATTTCTTGATGATATTATATTTGGAGGACAAGATGCTTTGTGTAAGGACTTTGCAAATTAGATGAAGCAAGAATTTGAAATGTCAATGTTTGGAGAGATAGAATTATTTGTGGAACTACAAGTACATTAAATGAAATATAGTATATATATCACTCAGTCAAAATATGTCAAAGAGATATTGAAGACATTTGGACTAGAGGATTCCAAACTAGTAAGTACACCTATGGTGATAGGACTTAAGCTATCAAAGAATGATGATTTGGCTGAGGTGAATTAAACATTATATAGATTTATGATTAGAAAATTGCAATATGTAATACATAGTAGACTTGATGTTGCATTAGCTCTGAGAATAGTTGCAAGATTCTCTACTAATGCTAGAGAGAATCACTTGATGGCTATGAAAAGAATAATGAGATACTTGAAAGGAACATAAGAGTTTGGTTTATACCATAAGAAAAATGAATAGTTTGAAATGAGAGCCTACACTAATGCTAATTAGGCTAGAAAGATTGATGACAGAAAGAGCACTAATGGAGGAGCATTCTTCTTAGGCAAAAGACTAGTTACATGGACTAGCAAGAAGTAGAGTTGTACTTCCCAATATATTGGTGAAGTAGAATATGTTGATAATTATATTAACTACAAAAACATTGTATGTATCAAACAACTACTTAAGGGAATCAAGAAAGAAATCACATAACTAGTGATACTTTATTGTGATAATAAAAGTTCTATCAATATACCAAAGAATCTTGTGATGCATACAAAGACAAAGCACATCACAATCAAGTATCATTATGTAAGGGAATTGGTTCAAGATAAAGAGGTGAAGATGGAATATGTTAACACAAAGGAGAAAATTGCTAATATCTTCAAAAAAGCATTACCTAAGGATACTTAGGAGTATCTAAGAGGTAAACTAGGTGTGATACCCCTATCAATGGCTATGTAAAAGATAGAGGGAGTTCCCTACATCAAACAAGCTGACATTCATCTAATACAAATTAATGCAATGGATCTTACTTTAGGAATTGCCTAAAGTAATAACAGAACTGAAACTATAAATCAGTCACAAGCAAGATGATAGAGAGTGAAATTGAAGAACTTGCAAGAGCCTATATCTACATATATTAAAGACACCAAGTGTTTAGTATATGTCTTTGGCATTATTGTCAAAGAGGGAGAAATTACATTAAATTGATCAAGTGCAAGAGGAAAAATGGAGAAAGTACATCATCAAAAGATAAAAAAAGAAAGAGGGAGAAATAACAAAAACTTATCAAAGGATTAGAGAGGGAAACATTCATTAGAGAATTAGAAGGATCATTATTAGGGGAAGATATTCTATTGATCAGTTTAGTATGAAAGAGAGTCATAAGAAGGAAATCAGGGGGATGTATATTTTGTAACTAATCAAAAGATGGAAGTTGCTAATCGAGGGAGAAATTTCAATACAAGTTTTCTTTTTGGTACTATCTTACTATTTTAACCTAGTTAGTTTGATTCAATAAGATGTTCATCATTTGATTGACTTGGTTGATTAGTTTGGTTTGCCGTCAATGCCAAAGAGGGAGATTGTTGATATCTAACTGAAAAGAGTATTGTTAAGAAGGAGATTGCTAAAGAAGATTATGTGTTTCAATCATTTTTTTTCCACTAATGTCAAACCTTCTATTTGCTAGTTAGATAATTTCTTATATGTTTCAAGTACTATCACTTACTTGATTGATGAGGAGGATTTGATCAAAAAGATGTAACAAAAGTACCTAGAGGAAAGGTTGAGTTATGATTATGTAATGAAGTACAAGGATTAGTTAAGACTGTGATAATATAATGTATTGATGATCTACTTAAGGTTAAAAAATGGCTGGCTACACTTAGAAAGTTTAGAAGAATAAGTTAAACAAAGTTCATCTGCCAAGCTTGACCAAGTGGATAGTAGTGCCAAGAAAAATTAGTTCAAGCTGAGCAAAAGGTCATTTGGAGCTGAGTGAAAGAAAATTCTAGTGGATGTCGAGCAAGACAATAGATGTCGAGTAAATTTCAATTGATGTTGAGCACCAAAAAAATCCAGTTGATGTCGAGTGATGTAGTATGTGTTGAGCATGAGAATATTGATAATGCCAAGTTGCTGCATTATGACAAAGATCAAAGATTCACCAAATAAAAGATGAGAAGTTTGATTTCTTGGAACTTGTGAATTAGGAAGAAGATAAGATTGATGAGTTGGTGGCACAAAATCTTATGTAAACCATTTTGGAGGCCAATTCAAATGGATTCTAAGAGAAGTTTCTAGAAAAGACAAGATATGGGGTAGATACATTGTATCCTACCTAATCCATTTGAAACCCTAATTTAGAAGATGGATAATGAGTTGGAAAAATGTTCTAATTTCTTGTATATAGGAATGATTTGTCATGAAGAAAAAGATTTAGAGAGTTCGGTGTAAGAACCTGAGAAGGAGAAGGAGAAAGGGGTTTTTCTTCATCAAGTGACCTAAGAGAAGAGTCTGAAATGGCATATTAAGAAAGAAGGCTTAAGAAGATAAATGCTTTAAGGGTGAACAAGCTATTAGAGCTGCAAAGAATGGAAGCCAAGCATAATTGAGGAAGATTTGTAATCGGCAAGTGAAGTTGTAAGTTGCATCAAATCAAAGCTCTACTATTACTTTCTAAAAATTGTATCAGTCTAGGGTAAATCCTTTAAAGTAAGTTTGACTTAATAGTCATTGGAAAATCCTTTAATAGGGTGGCATTCCAAGTGAATGGCCTAAAGTCCTCTAACAAGGTTCAATTTTAATAGGGTGATTGAAATCCCTTAATCAGGCCACATTTAATAGTGTGGATTGTAACCTTTAATAGGTTTGGCCTTTCACAGGGCATCACTTTAGAAGAGTGAAAAAGGAGTAGCATGTTATTGGTGGTTTTTTGCAAATTTGGTTTCCACGTTAAATTATTGTGTCTAATGTGTTGATGAATGTGTTATGTTTCATGCTTTACATTTTTGCAAGATTGATTTGACAATAACATATATGTTTTAACTGATACACAATGAATGCATGCATGAGTATGAATATTTTATGGGTTCACTGAATTGTGGGAAAAGTTTTATTTGTACATTTGGACCTTGAATAATTGATTCACCCCCCCCAAGTTATTCTAAAAGAATTCTAACATAGAGGTGGTGAATTCATCTCCAATGAATTCAGTGAATTCTGCATTGAAAAAAGAATTAAAAGACAAGTATTAGCCCCTAGTACACCTCAACAAAATCGTATAATTGAAAGGAGTATATTCATCATGGATTGTGCAAGAACACTAATGATAGAAAATAATGTTGCAATCAAATACTGGAAGTAAGAAATCAACACTTTAGTACATACCTTGAACAAAGTATAGCTGAAGAAAGACTCAAATCAAATGCCTTATGAACTATGGTATGGCTACAAACCTAATGTGAGTTACTTGAAAGTATTTGGCAGAAAATGTTATATCTTGAAAGAAGCTAGGAAAGGTAAATTTGATGTCAAAGGCGATGAAGGCATATTCCTAGGATACTCTTGTAGAAGTAAAGCATATAAATTATTGAATTTGTCTACTCATAAAATCATAAAAAGTGCACATGTGAGAATTGATGATTTTGTAGAAAAGAGTGAAAAAGAAAGCAACAAAGAGCTTGAGGATTATAGAAGATTTATTTACTATAAAATTGATACCCTAACAAATCTATCTAGTAGAAAGGAGGCTTCACCTCTCGAGTCTCCAAAATCTCCAATAGCTACTAAGTTGCAATCTATGCAACCCAAGTCATAGTCTAAAGGACCCAAGTCCTAGTTAGAGGCTACCAAGCTATTACTAGAGAAAACTGAGTTTGATGGACCTAAGTCACAGATAGTTGGACTCAAGCTTAATACTGAAGTTGATGAAGAAATCAATAAAACAAATTCCAAATCCAAAGAACTTGTGCTAGCAAGATATGTCAAAAAGCATTATGCACCTGACTAGATCATTAGAGACAAATCAAATGGGACAATGAAAAGAAACAAATTAAAAGGTACATGTTTACTTGCTGAATTTGAACCTAGAAATATTAAAGATGCTTTGGATAATGTGTTGGCTCTTGATTCAATAGTTTTAAAATTAACCAAAAAACTAGACCAATACATCTAAGGCTAGCAAATTCCTATGATGGATGCACTCAATTGCAATCTTGGGCTAACTATAAGGCATAACTCCTTCACTTCAGGCTCTGCAAAACCTAGGCAGGCTAACCTTGAGGTTCTAATATATGGTAATAGTGCAATTAAACATATAATCTAAACCTAATAACAATAGATTAAACCCTTTTGTCTTTTGATACTTATGCAATAACATAGGAACAAAATAGCTACAAATAATAACTTATGAACTCAAGTGAGGGTTAATTCCTTTCAACCCATTGCAAAACATGGAAAATTGAATTTATTTTATTAAAAGGATTTGTGCAAATGACCTTCATATCAGCTTGCATCTGATCTAGTGATCAGTGCCTTATCTATTGCAACATAGAGTCATTACCAACAGGATGACCTAACTTGATTTCCTTACAATTAAGTTTATCAACTAAAATTCCCAAATTCCATTCTTACTAGCATCCCCTTCATACACCTAGAAACCCTATTAGATCATTAAAGCATTTACTTAACTCCTTGAATCAAAAGCAACAAAAGATCTGATACACAACTCATCCAAGATGTCTTAAATCAAATGAACCATATTCATTCAATTACAAAGTTAATAGCATATGAAGAATTAGGAGAAAAAATAAGAAAATATAGATAATTCATTGTAAATCCTCTTTGTATTCATCCTTGGAAAGACTGAATACATCAATTAGTAAAACTAAATGAAACTCAAGATATGTTACTTGATCTATCATCAAGTTCCATTTATCTCAGAAAACAAGACATAAAATGAAAATGAAACCTGCATAAGAGTAGATGTGTGGCCTTCACTACTAGAGCTCTACTCAATTAGGTAGGAAGTAAAACCAACAACAACTTGGTCTCATAGAAAACTAGAACCCTACTGGTATCATAGAGAAAACTCCCAACAACCTACAAAGAATGAGAAAGAGAATGATATAGAGGAGAGTGAATTCCTAGATCTATTGTGCATCAAACATGTGTCCACTTGGAAAAAATCTCCTAGAAGTGACAAAACATCTCTCTACTCTCTCTTTGTAACTACATATCAAATCTTTAATCATTTTGGCTCTCAAAAGCAGAAAAATCTCAAATATTTGATGGAATAAATAACTAATTTTGATGCCAAATCTGGAATCAAAGAAAACAAAAAAATTAGTTAAAAATGACCTCTAAAAGCCTAGAAAAATTTTTCATGATTTGTTTAGGCTTCAACAAACTTCAATGTTTGCCTCCCAACTAATTTTGATGCTCCATGATGAAAACTGCCCATTCTGTTGAGAATGCCTCAAAAAATACAAATCTTCTTGTAGAGAGAACCAACGAAGACCTACTCAAAAACTAACCATAGAAATGAAAAATTCATCTCTTGTTGGTTCGAACAATATATTACACTGCATATTTTAGATAAAAATTGTGCCCCTACGGTCGATTTAAAAATTTGGCTCCCAGACCATGAAGATAGCTTAAAATTCAAAAATTTAAAAGTTTAAATAGTATAAACTATATAAAACATTTAAATTTATCAAATCTATTTAAAAAAACATGCATTGAATTTTCTGTATTTAATTCTGTATTTTGATTTTTACTTTATATTTTCATTTCTCCTTATTTCCCCAATCTCATGTGCCGAGTGTCAACCCTCCATTTTCCATTTGCTAGGCGGGCCCTACATAATTTTTATACAACATTTAAATATTTGAAATTTCCTTCTTATTTTGTAATACCATAAAGCTTCATACTAAAGCCTCCCAATCATATGTTGAGAATGAGTAACCCATTGTAGTACCATATCCTTTTGATTTCATCTTTACGCTCTTACAAAATTTGTAAGAGTGTAAAGCATTCATTTGTGGCTTTCCTCTCCTACAACCTCAGAGTAACATTGCAGGCCTCTTAATTTCATCTTTTGACCTTACAATGGTCATAGGATCATAACCCTCATCTTTAACTTTCTTCATCATATGAAAATCCTCCTTGTACTAACTACCAAAACTTCCTCTCTATCCTTTGCTAGTTGTCCCCACATTGGGCCCACCTATATGAGCTTTCATGTCCTCAAAATACATGTGCCTTTTAGACACATCGTTATTGAGTTCCCCTATATTTAAACATTAAAAAAAACTCATTCATGGATGCATGTGGGATATAAAATGGTAGACCTACTCTTCTACTTAAGCTTCCATTTTTCATGTGTGGATCTTCTCCTTTAGACTGTGGCCTTGCTAGGCATGGAGACCCCTATAGATAGAGCTTGCATTCAATTCTATAGCCAAATCATATGCAAAGAGGAGCTCTACTCTACAATGTGGGGTACCCTTCCATAGGCTTCCCTTCCTCTCTCTTATTGTGAATGTTTCCTCTTTATGCAGTGACCTTGCTATATTTTTGTCTTTTGTGTGGGCTATACACTTCATTCTTTACTGTGGATGACTTGTTATCTTCAAACATGGGCTGCCTCCCCCTACTACATTTTATCTTTAGATGTGGGCTACCATGAAGCTTGTGGAGTGCTGAAAAGAGGGTGTCTCTATAGTGCTACTCTCTTGCCACTTCTCCTCTACATGAATATACACATCTTCTCCCTTGCCAAATCGTAAAATACCCCTTGTAACTTGCAAATTTTTTAGATGGATGTCATTATTTTTTTAAAAAAAGTGGAGTTGGGTGAATTGCCTCTTCATAAACTTCTCCCCTACCATGCTATGGACTCTCCATTGATTCTTCTTTGTGACTTGGCTGGCATGGTTTTGGAAAATGGTTTGGCAGTAGTGGCAGTTCCAAAATGTTTTTGTGGTAATTTGGAAAATGATCACTTGAAAAGGAGAGCCGCCATATAGCCCTTTGGGTTTGTTTGTTTTTTCTTAGATTCAACCATTGTTTGTGAACAAAATGAATTGCATTCTTGGATTCTAATATTGAGAGCAACATTGAATTTTTGGAAGGGCCCCCTTGCAAAGTAGACAGAAGATGGAATTGGGTGTAAGTACACAACATTAACCCAGCATCCTCTTTAAAAAATGTGGATCTCCTATTCATAGGCCTATGACTGAAATAATGGATACCCTTCATATGAACCAAATGCAACTTGAAAATCCTCTATCCATGCATAATTTCCTCAATATGATGTAATCAACCGGGTCCCAAAGTGGGTCCGGCTAATTTTTTTTTGTTTCTGAACAACTGATATGAAAAATGGTCAATTGAGATCTTTTCACTGACTGAAAAAAAAATTGAACACAAATTCACTACTGAATACTTATTTTAGATCATTTCTACACCACTGTGAATTCTGTGTTAGGATGCCTATTGCCTAGCTTTAAAAACTGATTTAAACACATGGTTGGGCTCTAAAACTTTAGATATCCTATCTCTCTAACATATTCAACAAGCCTACCAAATCTCATCACATGATGAAATCAGGGTCAAAAGATATCAACCTCTGAAGTTGCTTACTTAAAATTGCCTGTAGATAAAAATGTTAGAAAATTGGAAATTGCATTTGGTTTGTGCCTTGAAAACTGGGCAAACAAATACTTGAAGGCTTGAAAATTGGGAAATTAGTTCATTTCCATGGAGGAATATAATTCTATGATTTGGACTCATGAAAAATCATGGGATACATTTGGAAAGCATGTGAAGTGGGCTACCTAGATTTACAAGATTGAACAATAGCAAAACAAAGGTTTTTGCAAATGGAACAGGCCTGGGAAAGTGTGCAGACTGATTTGTCAAGACTTAAAAATTGGCATACTTGAAGTATTTTTAGAGGAGAACATAGTGGTATAATCCATTTGATCTCACCTATCATGTATTTTGAATTATGACATCATGAATAGGGGTATTGATCAATCTACATCTCATGACACCAGTGAAACTTTATAAATTGCAAACAGAATTGCATTTGAAAAATGATCAAATGGATTTTTCATAAGCTCAAATCAGGAATGCAGAAATTATCTGACCCCTAGAGTATGATGCAAAAGAAATTTTCTTATTTGGGTCAGTTGGTCAAAGGTTATGATAGGTCAAACAAGGCCTTCCAAAATTTTACACAATTTGCAAATGCATGAAAACAGTAAACTACCAACTTTGAGGGGTTTGAAACCTAATCAAACAGATTTGAAATGAATTGAAACTTAGAACATCGGTTCTTTGATATACATATTAAAAATACCTAGAGTGGAAAGTCATAAAAAATTTCTGGGTAAAAGATATTCAAAAGAAAACTAGGCTTCCTGTCACTATTTGACACTTGGGCAAAAAATGCAAAACTGAAGACTACACAAAATGGAACTTTGCATAATGGTTCAAAATGTCAGTTTATCAATACAAAACATATGCCTATGTCAATTAAGGGTGTTAAACAACTAAAACACCACCTAAGCCTTGAAATGTAAACCAGTTACATATGCACGCAAAGCATTCATAGGGGACTCAAAGAGATTCAAAATTTGGAATACACAGTCAAAATGGGAATGCAATTTTGATTTCCATCATAATGAAAGTTGGATTGAAGCAATGAATGAGGAAATAGAATAGATAGAGAAGAATAAAACCTGGACTATTGTTCCTAGAACCAAGGATGGATGTAAAATATGTATTTTTGAATGAAATTCTTGATGAGGAAGTCTACATTGAACAACCTGAAGGTTTTGTAGATCCTAGCAAAAGAGAAATGGTCTGTAAATTACACAAGGTGTTATATGGTCTTAAGAAAGCTCCCAGATCTTGTTATGAAAGGCTCCGTAACTACTTGGTACAGATTGGTTTTCAAAGAACAAATGATAACAATAGTCTGTATATCAAAGAAGGACCAGACAAAAAGATTATGTTGGCAAAAATATTTTTGGATGACACTCTATTCATAGGAAATGATGAATTGTGCAAGGAATTTTTATAATAAATGAGTAAATAATTTGAAATGTCTAGGTTTGGAGAGATAAAATACTTTGTTGGATTGCAGATCCAACAAAAGAAAGATGGTATCTACATTACTCAATCTAAATATATCAAAGAGATACTAAAGAAATTTGGAATGGAAGATTCAAGACCAGTTGGAACTCCTATGTCTATTAGACATAAACTTTCAAAAAGTGATGATTCCAAGGAGGTAGATAAGACCGCATACAAATCAATGATTGGAAAATTGTAGTATGTAGTGCATACAAGGGCTGATGTTGCATTATTAGTTAGTATGGTGGCAAGATTCTCAATGAATCCCAAAGAAAATTACATGATGGCAATCAAAAGAATCATGAGATATCTAAAAGGTACTAAAGAATATGGTTTATGGTACAAAATAGGAGGCAATTTGGATTTAAAAGTATTCATAGATGCTAATTAGACATGAAGTATTGATGATAGAGAAAGCACCAATGGTGGATCATTCTTTCTTGGTAAAAGACTAGTGTCTTGGACAAGAAAGAAACATAATTGTATCTCTCTATCCACAGTAGAGGCAGAATATGTGGTAGCAATAGTCAATTTTTCTAATATTTTTTGGTTCAAGCAATTGTTGATAGGTGTAAAGATAGAGATCAAGGATCCAATAGTCATATAATATGATAACACTAGTGCAATCAATATACCAAAGAATTTATTGATGCATACCAAAAAAAACACATTGTTATAAAATATCTTTTCTTGAGAGAATTGGTACAAGATAAAGAAGTAAGATTAGAATATGTGAATATAAAAGAATAAATTTCAAACATATTCACCAAGCCATTACCTAAGGGTGGATTTTTGTATTGAAGAGGTAAGCCAGAGGTCATTCCCCTATTTGAAGCTCACTAAATGAAATTTAGTGATGCATCAACTAGAGCATGTTGAAGATCAATCAATTGGTGTAGTATTGACAAGGGCATATTGAAAATGAATCAATACTTGATGTACATTGATATTCATTGATTATTGTCTTTGGCATGAAGTGTCAAAGAGGGAGAAGTTTGCTATCATATCTCATAGAAATTTTGTAAAAAAAGAGAGAAAGAGATGTAAAAAGGGAGAATGAACTTGGTCTAATATCAAAGGAAATGTTTGTTATTAGAAGAAGTTATAGTAGGAAAAAGTTTTCTAAAAGAGAGAGAAATTGAAGGTAGGAAGAATTCACACTGATAGCGGGAGTTCTCATGGATAAGAATTATTATGACATGTGTTGTCATCAATGCCAAAGAGGGAGATTTTTGGAACAATTGATTAATTGTGTATTGTCTTTGATGTTACACAAAATGTCATATCATTTCTAGTCAGTGTATGCCAAGCTCACTCAAGCATTGAAGTTAGTTTTCTATGTCTACGAGGAATTCTACATTTTTCCTAGCTTAGAAGACAATGTCTACTAAGTTCACTTGGGTGTCAAAGGAAAGTTTGCAAAAGTTGAGTGTTAATTGAGCTCACTTGATTAATAAAGGAAATATTGGATGGAACTAGTGTTAATCAAGCTCACTCAATTACCAAAGGAACTTTGAAGATATGCAGTGTTAACCAAGTTCACTTGGTTAACACAAGAAAATCATTTTGACAATATGAAAGATATAAATATAAGGCCAAGTTGAGAAGTAGAAAATGAATGCATGGAAGATAATTGAATATTTAATGATGCTAAGAGGAAGTGAATCAGAAGGATTATTAGAATATTCTTGTGAAGCTAAAAAGATACATTCAATCAAGAAGGATCAAGTATACAAGCTAGAATTGAGATCTGTAATCAACAATTTAGTTGCATCTAAAATCAAGTCATCTCATTATTACTCTCTAACCATTGTAGCAATGATCTAAATCTCTTAACAAAGTTGGCTTAATAGCTATTTGTAAATCCTCTAATAAGGTGGCATTTCTATTAAATTGTCCAAAGACCTCTAACAAGGCCACTCCTAATAGGGTGATTAATTCCTCTAAGAGGGTCACACCTAATAGTGTGTTTTGTAACATTTGACAAGGTTGGCTCCTAATAGGGCTCACTTGTGAAGAGTGAAAATCAGTAACTAGTTGTAGTTGGTGGTTTTTTCCAAATGGAGTTTCCACATTAAATCTTGGTGTCAAATGTGTTCATGCTATTTCTCTTATGTGTTTGCACCTAAAGTAAAGTAATGGTAATCTCAGTTAACATCTTAAGATTTTCATAGTAAGTATTTGATGAGCATTTTTAGTGTTTACCAAGTTACAACATTTTTTTGTGTGTTTGTTGAACATCAACATAATTCAATTTTTAGTGTTAATTTTGTTCTGATATCTAAGGGATCTGGGATTTATTTTGTAATAACTAATTCACCCCTCCCTTCTTAGTTAATCATGTTATATATCTAACATTTGTATCATATTGAAAATCCATCCCCTTGTAATTGGTATCAATCATGAAAGAACAAAGGATTGTTTTATAAAACATTAGTCTTAACATTGTATGAAGAAATCAAAATGAATTATGGAAAGATTTACTTGAGTTCACTAATCAAATTCTATGTTTGAAATGATGCACTACCCTATAGTTGTACCTTAATTTTAAATATAATGTTTAATTGTTTGACTAATATGTTTATAACCATATTAGATCTATTTCATTCTACCTTATAAATCTCCCCAACCCATAAGGAAATAGAAATATACCATATAAATAGACCTAAGAACAAACACCTTATGTGAGAGAGATTTAAAAAAAGGGAAAATACATGTTAAAAAGTGAAAAAAAAGCATCTACTGGATGTTATCCTTTGTATGAGAAAAAACATTTAAAATTTTCAATGTTTATAACAGTGCTTACTTTGTAGTTTATCTATTTATTCCTAAACTACTAAGGCAACAAAATCCCTACCAAATAAACTTTACCCTTAACTCTCACCCCAATCACTCTCATATGTGTTAGAATATTCCTTGCTAATGTCACCTCCACCCAACTTACTCTCCTCTCCTCCTATCAAAGAGTGGGTGCTACATTTATGCAAAGGGATAAGTTTTGTTTTAAAAACCATGAACATGAAAAACTCATAAATTTGTGAGACTTAGTTTTGAATAGACCTATCATATCATCCCTAATTCATGAAGGTAGCATCCAAGTGGATGGACGGAAGGATGGGACATCATGTGCCCCCTGCACCTCACTTTCCTCCTCTCCAATATTGGATGTGGTTCTCCAAAAGATTAAGGGGAAGCAAGTCAGCTAACATTATGAATGACAAATCACATAAATCAAATATGCCTTTTTCAAACTCCAACTTCCCTTGCCCATACACTCCCTTTTTGAAATAGGACTTTGGGTAGTGTGTGGTAGGCTTAGGATAATGTGCCTTGACCTTGGGAGCTACTCCATACCTTGGTTATGTACCCCACTTTCCAAGTGGAGAGATTAGGTTAGGGAAGGCAGGCAGTTAGTGGAATAGTTAGGATGGCAAATCAAGTTTAGTGGATGTTTAGGAATTAGTACTTAGTTAGTATAAAGTGTTTTAGTTTAGGATTAAAATATTAGTAGATAGTGTTAGTATATTTAGGTGTTATTAATAAGGTTTTTTTTTTCTTATTTAATATTAAATTGTATTTAAATGTTAGCTATAGGTTTAGTAATGATAGGGAAATGGATTTGAAGTTAAATGTTAAAAGTTAGTTTTTAATTACTTATAGTTAAATATTTTTTTAATGTTCATAAATTGAATTTCTATTTTTAATCATAATATATTTAATTAAATTGATTAAGGTATTATGAACATTATACCTTAGGGTTAATGTTAGAACTAAATCCAGATAGTGCTATAATTTGGAAGTAATGCTAGGCGTTTAGGTTTAAAATTTGATTTGATATTAGATGTTGAAATAATGTATGAAATTGAATTATATTATTCAAAGAGTAATTAAATATTGTATTTTAAATTTCTTTATACATTTACTTAAATGTTCATTTTTTTCTTTGAATTGCAAGGGTTATAGGATTGAAGGGGTATTGAAAGAATCATAGATTGTTATCCTGGTAAAGATTAGGAATATGAATTAAGGATGGAAAAAATATCATGAGTAATGAAATAATAAATATTTAATGTTTTCAATTAGTATATTAGTTCATTTTAATAATGGGAGTTAAGTAGTAAGATATTTGATAAACTTCTAAAATGATGCAACTAGTTCATGTAGGAGATTGAATTGAGTACAAAAACTAATAGAAGATGACATAATAAACTATTGTGACTTTGGAACTTTATGAACTTAATAATGTGACTTATGATATGGTCAAATTAAGGTTTACTTAGTCAACTATTGGGGTTTGAGCCTAAATGTACCCTATAAGGCTGACATTTTGAGATGTTGTGAAAACATGAATTACATTGATTTAACCTAACTCAAATCTAAACAAGTTTAACCCAAAATTTAACCAAAGAACTAAGGAAATCTAAATATCCTTGAAACATGATATCACTCAATCAGGGTTTAGTCAACTAACCTGGTTAACATGAACAAGGTGTTCCTGTAGAACCTTGACTTGAGTGCTTTGAACCCATATAGTATGTTGAGATGTCAACTTTGCATCCAAATGATATATAATTGAAAATTATTTTAATCCCTTGTTAACTTTTCATAACCTATTCAATGTAGCATGCATTAACATAGTGTATTATTTGTCTTAAAAAAATTTATGATGTTTTTTTGCCTCAAATTTTGGGCATGATATTTTGGTATTAGAGCCTAGGTTCATAACACTTAGGCAATAATGTGTCCATGTTAAGTATGGACATTTAAATTTTACTATACAAAGTATGGATTTCTCCTTATAGAATTTTAAGAAGATAAGATAGTCTTTCTAAACAATGATACTAGTGAGTAAACCTAAGAAAAACCTAAAATTGGAAACAACAATTATAAATGGTCAACTATAAATAGATAACCTAGTCTAATGGCTTGAAATAACTAATTAGATATAAGAATGTTGCATTTATATTAAGGTATATTATAGTCTCGTTAAGAATTCAAAATTATATTGACATAATCACCTTGGTGGAAAACTAAGTTAAGGACCCTAAAACATATTTCAATCATGTGAGTGGAAATGAGTAAATAACCTAGTAATTAGAGAGAAAGTTTTTCACATCTCTTTAGAAGAAGTTAGATTATGTCTAAACTAATATCTCATGGAAGAATTGTAGTTCATACCAAGTATGGAGGTGATCAAGTAGGCTAGTATTGATTTAAACATTACAACATAAGTAAGGGAAACCTATGATCTTCATAATTTAATTTTGTACCTTCAAGTTAAAATATTGAATAGATAAAAAGAATGGTGAGTAAAGAGGAAGTAACACTTGAAAAGTATACCATGTTATCAAACTATTAGGATACCTCTAACCTATTATGGGTTAAAATTTAATATTATAGAAATCTTTGGAAAGAAAAAAGGAACTCAATTTAAAACTGCAAGTAACCTTTCAAAATCTCAAATGATAGGATTATAAATGTGAAGTTGATTCAACAAGTTAGTTAGGAACACACAAAGAATGGGAGTATCTCAGTCTTCTATGGGGAATAGAACTCTAATCATGAAATAAATATATTTAAATATGGTGGTAAGAACATAATTAAATGGTGAGAAGTATGTAACATATAATTTATTGAACCGGTGAGATTGAAAATGCAAACTTTTGAGTTAGGGTTATGTGAGTTTATTTATGCTAGAAATCTTATTGTATAAGCATGAGTAATACTAAATTTTAATTAACAAGTAAATACTCATAGACTCTAGTATTAAAATTATTGGATCAATTATAACCCTATAGTATAATTAAAGTAAAGTTGTGATGAGGTCATTAACCTAATATGAACTAAAGGTTTAAGTATTGGGGTTAAGCAATAAGGGAATTACAAGCCACAATGTATGATACAAAAAGTGATGATGGTCTATACCTTTGATGAGTAGATAGTTGTAAGAGTGGATAAATAAATATTGACATTTGGATAAGTAAATGTTGACAACATCTTAATAATGGCTTTATACCTATCTAGTTGCAAGCTTACAACCTAAGGATGGATTCATAAGTCATTTATGAATAGGAGAACATGAAGTATAGATTATTGTTAAGAACAATAGCATTCAATACATTCTCAGATGATAATTAGAACTTGTGTAACCAATGAAATAATATAGGACAATGATATCTATGTATATAGGATCATACCAAATTTGGGAGATTGATAGCATAACTACAACTAGTATATTGTGGTGAATTTGACCTAAGAAATATTATGGGTAGATGCCCTAATATGTATTTATAGTGAATTGAGGATGAGAGATTTAGTATTATAACTAAAACTTAGAGTACAACTCTATCCTCACATGTTTAGGTTCTTTGAACGAAGACCCTCATAACAACAAAAGGAACAAAAGGAAAATTATTTTGGTTATCCTTGCATTCACACATAGTATGATGGGGTTTCTAGTCTATACACACCCATTGGTACAATAAACCCTAACTATAGGGAAATGTCGATATAGATAGAGATGCAGTTGGTATGTAAGATCAATCACAATTTGAGCAATATGGTCTTTAGACCACCATCTTATTTCAATTCATGATCCCTACAATATATTTGGAAGAGCTAAGGTTCGTCCTTTCCCTTAGTGACCCTGGTGTGACCACATTAAGTTAGTAATGTAAATTTTGTAAGTAGTTGGATTTATTTCTTTATTTGTTTGATTTCAGATTTTTGTATTTCAATATTCTTTTCTTCTTGCCAACAATGTGATGTTGGGATGCTTAGCCAAATTTATTGTCAATGATTCTATTTTTCCTCTAGGACTTGTCTTTATTTCTTGATTAAAAGTTTACTATTGTGGCCACTCTTTATTTCTTAGTTTCAAAATATTGCTTTGGATGTTTCATCCTTGATTTTGAATTTTGAGGCACTTTCTTCTAAATTTTATTGGGAAAGTGAAATATGATGGGTCTACCAAAGGGATTCTTGACAATCATTGAATGTATACCATTGGGGTATGTGGTTATTAGTGAGAGTATTCATGCCCCACCCTCTTTGAGGGCTTCGAGAATAGGAATATTGATATCTATTGACTAATATGAGTAATGGGTCACACCCCAACATAAAACTAGTTAACATTACAAGTTAACCAAATAGACTTCTAGATGCAAAGGTGCATGTGTAGAAATGGATGTACTTGGTGTCCTACCAAAGAAGTAGTACATAATAGAAACTCTAAAGTAAAAATAATTAACCTTTAATAAAGATCCAAGTTGCATTTTAAGGAAACCCTATTTGAGAGAGTCTCATACAACTATTACCCCGGTGAGTGAGTATGTGGAATTTAGAACACCTTATGGTATTATTATTATTATGAGAAACTCTATAAGTATATTATACCAATTTAGAACTTATATATATGTGACCTGTATGTTTTAGGAAGTTTTTGACCCTAGGAAATATGTTCACGTCGGTGTATGGGTTGAACTTGCTTTTAGTAAGGATAAATAGGTAATTATGTTATTGTCCCTGAGTATGTATGTGAATTATTAATCATTATATTATAGGAGTAAATTTTGGTATAAGTTTAAACAAGGTGATGAAGGGTGTTCCCTTTAATACCATAAACACATAACAAAAAGAAAGGAATAACAAAAAATGAAATAACACAATATGGAATTCTTATTATTGTTGCAAATGTGGAATTACAAAATTTACAAGTACAATATGCTAACCTACAAGGGTTCCTTCATTACAATAATCTGCAAGACTAAGCTACGAACTACTATTTAAAGTTGTCCTAGACAATTTTCAAGCCTTTGTTAAATAGGCAATTTTATGCTGCTTGGGAAGATTCTAGACATTGAAACTTAATACTTAGGGCCGACAGACCCTAAAAATATAGATAGAGTCTTCCAAATACATCTTTGACAATTATTTTATAAATTTTGGGTAGTCCAACTTTGGAAGGTCATAACTCTCAAAGTGTTGCTCTAATTGGATATTAAAACCACTTTTTGGAAATGCCACCTTGTGATCTATAGGCTTAGAACTATGCTAGTGCTCTTTTGTCAAGTTTTTGGAGCTCATATGGGCACTTGAAGGCCTCCAATGGTGAGCCTTAAGATTTTTCTCTTAAAATTTCCACCAAAAATCTGCAATAATTTCTCTGATACTTAAGTTGGAGCAATGAGATTTTTATGGTAGGATTATAACTCTAAAATGAACCTTCAAGTAGAAAATGAGAACATTTCAAGCTTGTATAAAAAATTACTAAAAATAGCCATTTCCCAGAAATAACAAACCCCCTATCTACTAGTCCTTATTAATATAGAAAATATTGAAAACAAAAACTTTTTTTTGGGTGATGCAAGATTTCTCTTACACCTAGCATGCTCTTGCATTAGACACTTAGGCTTATTTCAGAAGTGACTCTACATCTCAGGTGTTGAGAGGAAAACTAAGAAGTGTAATATCCTCCCTTGCTAGCCCAGATGAATCCTCTACTAGCCTCCCTTTCTATTTGACTAGTTATTTGTTAGGATTAAACCACAGATAGAAAATAATAATTACATGCAAATATAACCAATAACAAAAAATAATAGATAAGAAAAAAAAACACAAGGTACCAAGATTTAACATGGTTCACCCAATCCTTGGGCTATGTCCACCAAATAGAATGTCTGATATTTTTATGATCTAGTGATTACAAATTGATTACAATCCATAATCCCTTATAGCTCAATACCACTGCAAGAACCAATTTTGCATCACAACTATATAGAAACCCTAACCCTAAGACCTTTTATACAAGTATTAAACTACTTTAGGGTTACTACATGTCAACCATAAATTAGCCATTACTTTAGTGATGAATCTATGAATAGTACCAATTTTTTTTTTTGGGGGCGATGCCCTGAGCCCCAAAGAATTTATGAAGAATGTACAATACTTTCCTAATTAGTCACCACATACTAACAATCTCCCACTCGGGAACTAATCACGCTCTACACTAAAAAACAATCTCCCACTTGGAGATTGATCCTATAGCAATTTTGCTACTCCATGAGGCTCCCACTAGGTCAAACCAAAGCTAAAGAGGAGTTCAACTTCTCCCTTGTTACTACCTTTGTCAACATATTTGTTGGATTTTCATGTGTATGTATCTTCTCCAACTTTAACTATTGATCTTCCAAAATGGACCGAATGAAATGGTACCACAACTATTTTTGTTTGGTCTTTGAATGTAGAGCTGAATTCTTTGCAAGATGAATGACACTCTAACTATTTGTGAACAAATAATTGTCCTTTTGAGGATGTGCCAATTCTTCCAAGAAGAACTAAAGCCATATCATCTCCTTGGCTACTTCTATAGTAGCTACATACTCTGCCTCTATAGTGGATAAAGCATTAACCTTTTGTAACCTAGAAACCCAGCTCATGGCTACCCCACCAACAGTAAAGACATAACCTGTAATACTTCACCTAGTATCAATATCCCCTACCAAATTTGAGTCAACATAGCCCTGTAAATTAGTACTAGAGCCCCCAAAATGTAAACACTTGTTGGATGTTCCTCTCAAATATTTGAGAATCCATTTGATGACATTCCAATGCTCAATTCTTGGATGACTCATATACCTACTAATGACTCTCACTACATGTGCAATATATGGCCTAGTACATACCATAACATACATCAAGCTTCCTAAAGCTGAAGCATAGGGTACCTTGGACATCTTATCCTCCTCTTCTTGTGTCTTAGGACACATCTCCTTAGTCAAATTCAAATGACCAGGTAAAGGTGTGCTGATAGCTTTAGCATTCTCCATAGAGAAATGTTGCAACAACTTCTCAACATAATCAACTTGAGATAGCATCAATGTTGTGTTCTTCCTATCTCTACAAATCTTCATACCAAGGATTTTTTTTGCTGCCCCCAAATCCTTCATAGAAAATGGATGTGCTAATTGGTGTTTCAGCCCCTTGATGTGATCCATGTTAGAACTAGCAACAATCATATCATCAACATATAAACATAAAATAATGTAGCTATCATCATCCATCCTCTTAGAGTAGATACAATGATTTGAATGACATCTACTATAACCATGCTCATGCATAAAACTATCAAATTTTAGATACCATTTTTGAGGTGCTTGCTTCAAGCCATATAAACTTTTCTTCAATTTTCACACTAAGTTCTCCTTACCTTTGACTGCAAATCCCTATGGTTGAGCCATATATATCTCTTCATCCAAATCACCATGAAGGAAGGCTGTTTTAACATCAAGTTGCTCCAAATAAAAATCTTTAGTAGCCACAAGACTTAAAATAATACAGATAGAAGTCATCTTAACAATAGGAGAAAATATCTCATCAAAATCAATTCCTTTTTTTTGTGTAAATCCTTTTATAGCTAACTTGGCTTTAAATCTTTTTTTACCTCCTTCCTCTTCTTTCAACCTATAAACCCACTTATTCTATAAATCCTTTTTACCTCTAGGCAACTTCCACAAATCCCATTTCTTATTCTTTAGCAAAGAGTCCATTTCATCTTTCATTGCAAACTCCCACTAAATCTTAGTGCCTGCATAGCTTCATCATAACTTTCAGGTTCACCAGCATCAGAAAGTAAAATAGAATACAAAGAGGGAGACAATATTTTTGGAGGTCTAATTTTCCTTATTGACCATCTAACATTCATCAGTGTGTGTGGTATATGTTGTTTTGATTGTTGCACATCATGAGGAATGAATGGAACATCAACTTTTGGAGTATCATCTAGCACTACATAATCATCTTCTTTCTTCTCATGTTGCTGCAATAGATCTTTGTACGACACATTCTCATTGAATATGACATACCTACTTCCAACAATTTTTTGATTTTCAAAATTCCAAAGCTTATAACCAAATTCATTAATGCCATATCCAACAAATACATATTTCTTTGACTTAGCTTCTAGCTTGGTTCTATTTTTAGAATCTATGTGAGCAAATGCTTCACAATTGAAGGTTTTGAGAAAAGAATAACTCACCTTCTTACCAGTCCATTCCTCCTTTGGAATACCACAACCCAAAGGAGTAGAGGGACCTCTATTAATCAAATATATAGTAGTATTGATAGCCTCCACCCACATGTGTAATGGCAACCCAACATGCAACCTCATGCTCCTTGCATGCTCCATTATAGTCTTGTTCATATGTTTAGCCATTCCATTTTCTTGTGGAGTCCTTAGAACAATTTTCTATCTATGAATATCATTAATGGAGCAATAATCTTCAAATTTATGACTGTAATACTCACCACCATTATCAAATCTAAGACATTTTAATTTCTTACCAATCTCATTTTCAACCAAGCATTTTCATTTCTTAAAATTTTGAAATACATTAGATTTTTTTCTAAGGAAATAAATCCATACTTTTCTAGTTGCATCATCAATAAATATAACATAATAATGAAAGCCACCAAGGGAAGATACTTGAGCCGGTCCCCATACATCAATATGCACAAGCTCTAATTTCTCCTTTTTTTTTTCCTTCCCAATCTTTACAAAACTCACTCTTTTTTGTTTTTCATACACACAAATTTCATAGAAATCCATATTAACACATTTAAGACTTGTTAAAACTTTCTTTGAATGAAGTACTTTCATACCTTTCTCACTCATGTGTCCAAGTTTGTTGTGCTGCAATGCTATATCAAAATTTACAGCAACTATTTGTTCTCCCTACTCAACTGCAACAATTATTCCTGAACATTCATTTTTCTTTTAAACAATTAAAGTAGAAGGAACAATATGACTTGTACAAAGATATAAGGTGCCTACTTTCACACCTTTTTCTACTACAAGGGAACCTTTTGAAACCTTCCAATTTTTATCATTAAAAGTAAGTACATAACCCTCATCACCGAGTTCCCTTACCGAAATTAAATTCCTACTCAGCCTTGGAACATGTTTTACCTCATGTAGTAGCCAATGATTCCCATTCTACAACTTAATCTTAATTTTTTCATTTCCAACAATCTGACAGGGTTCATTATCCCCCAAATAAACAAGTCCAAAATCCCCTTGGACATAATCAATGAAATAACCTCTATGAGGTGTAGCATGAAATGAAGCACCATAATCTAAAACCCATGAATCATCAACACTTTATAAAGATAGAATCAAAGAATCCTCTTTATATTTGTTACTTACCACATTTGCTTCCTTGTCTCCATCTAATTTATCTCCTTCATTTTTCTTTGGATTCCAGCAATCTTTCTTTTTATGACCCAGTTTCCCATAGTATGAGTAGTCATTGGGTCCTCTCAATTGAGACTTCCTCCCCTTTGAATTTTCTCTTGATTTCCATGATTTTTAGATTTATTTCCTCTCTTAGTTGTTCTACCCTTGCTTTGTGCATTCAAAGCACTTCCTGATGTAGATACACCTAAGATTTTCCTATGAGTTTCCTCACTCAAAAAAACACCAATCACATCATCATATTTTAGGGTACTAGATCCAATAATAGAGTTACTCACAACCATTACCAAGCCATTCCAACTTTCAAGCAAAGAACACAAAATCAAGAGAGCCCTAATTTCTTCATCAAAATTGACACCCACAGAAGATAACTGACTACTAATAGTATTAAACTCATTTAAATGATCTATAACAGATCCACCTTTTACCATTTTTATATTAAATAAATACTTCATGAGAAATACCTTGTTTGAAGCAGAGGACTTTTCATATAGTTTTGCTAGGGTTTGCATCAATTCTTCTATCATCTTCACTTTTGTAATATTAAATACCACTAATGGTGATAGGCATAATCAAATGCTTCTAAGTTCCTTTGTGTCCAAAAGATCCTATTCATCATTTGACATAAATCCCTGATTCTTGGCTTTGCCTTCCAACAACTTCCATAAATCCTTCTGATAAAGATAGTCTTCCATTTGCATCTTCCATAACTAGAAGTTCTACCCATTAAACCTATCAACCCTTAGCTTACCTTCATCTGCCATCACTCCCACTTGATTATGAGACTCCCACTCAATTGTGAGACTTTCCTATAGAGAATAACTGAAAAAAAACCTTGCTCTAATACCACTTGTTAGGATTAAACCATAGATAGAAAATAAAAATTACATGCAAATATAACCAATAATAGAAAATAATAGATCACACAAAAGAACCACAAAGCACCAAGATTTAATGTGGTTCACCCAATCCTTGGGCTACATCCACAAAACATAAAGTCTAATATTTTTATGATCCAGTGATTACAACTTGATTATAATCTATAATCCCTTACAGCTCAATACTGCCGCAAGAACCAATTTTTCATCAGAACTATATAACAACCCTATCCCTAAGCACTTTTATACAATTATTAAACCACTTTAGGTTTACTACACATTAGCCACAAATTAGCCATTACTTTAGTGGCAAATCTATGAATGGTACCAATTTTCTTTTTTTTCTGGGTGATGCTTGGAGCCCCAAAGAATTTATGAAGTATGTACAGTACTTTCTTGATCAGTCACCACATACTAATAGTATTCCTCATAAATTCTATTCCTTATACTTTTGTCAACACATCTGTCCAATATCTCCTCAAACTCCCTTGTAGCTGAACTAGTTGCTCGAATACTCCACTATGCTTCTGCAACTTCATCTCCATCACCTCCTTCATAATACCTTATAAAATCTAAAATGTTAAATACTGGTGAAATATTGAATTTAGCAAGAAACTCCAATTCATAATCATTTCTAGAATCATGCCTTTTCACTATCTTGCATAGTCCAAACTTCTCCATCTTTAGCTTATTATATGTACCCACTGGAAAATGCTCCTTTCTCAAATAAACCATGATTTCATCTCCAATCTGAAATTCCTTATACCTCCTTTTAACATCTTCCTTAGCCTTATAATGTGTATTCATTTGTATGATGTTCTTCCTCACCTCCTCATAGATGTTCTTCAAAGGTTCAACAAATTATTCTACTTTAGCACTATTGATCTCTGCCTTATCCAATTACTGCAATTCAAAAGCATTTTTGGGACTACTCCCATATACAATCTAGAATGGTGATTTACCAATACTCTTATTGACAAAATTATTATATGAAAATTTTTCCTATGGTAAAATCAAATGCCAACCCTTTGACTTGTCTCCAACGAAAAAATCTTAGTAAATTTCCCAAACTATGATTCACCACTTATGTTTGTCTATCAGTCTGTAGATGATGAGATGAACTAAACTTCAAATCCATCTTCAATTTCTTCCATAATGTATGCCAAAAAAACCCAACAAATTTGGTATCTCAATCTAAAACTATACTCTTTGGTAAACCATGTAGTCTCACCACTTCTTTGAAAAACAACTCTACCACATGGACAACATCACTAGTCTTCTTGTAAGGAATAAAATGTGCTATCTTTGAAAACCTATCAATCACCACAAAAATAGAATCATACCCAGGCTATGTCCTTAGTAATCTAAGAAAAAAATCCATGAGGACATCCTCCCACAGATTCTCTAGTATAAGTAATGGCTAGTAATAATTCTTAGCAACCAAAGCTATGGTTTTATCTCTTCAAAAATCTCCAACCAATCCTCCACTATGCTTCTCTTTGATGAGGTTCTCTCTCATTAAACTTCTTGGAATGCACAACTAGCTTCCTTTGAACAACATACTATCTTGGATCATTAAATTCAACCACTTTGTTCTATCAAGTGTAATAGGTTCTATACAATCCTTCCACACTTCAGAAAAATTAGGATCATCTGTATACAAGGTGCTAAGTTCCTTGAACCCGACCATCTCTATCAACATTTCTATCAATAAAAGTTATTTTCTACTAAGAACATCTACAACTTTATTAGAATTCCCACTCATGTGTTTCAAAACAAATGTATAACTCTACAAAAACTCAACCCACTTAAAATTACTTCGGTTTAATTTTCCTTGACTATTTAAATATTATAAAGCTTGATGATAAGTATACAAAACAAACTCCTTAGGAAGAAGATAGTGTCTCCACTTTCTCAATACTTGAACTATAGCATAAAATTCCTAATCACTAAAACAAGCAATAGGTCTACTTTCTTGTCTCAAAATAGCTCCTATTGTAGTATCACTAGCATCATAGCCTACTTGAAACACCTTGTTAAAATTAGGAAGTGCTAAAATAGTTTGATCAGTAAATTTCTATTTTAATATATTAAAACTCTTACTTTCTCCTATAGTCCACTTAAATTCTTTCCTATCCCCTCTCACTGTTGTAGTTAGGGGTCCACAAATACTACAAAAACCTCTTATGAGCTTTTTGTAAAACCAAGCCAGTCCATGAAAAGATTTTACCTCTATCACACTCTTTGGAGTAGGCATTCAAGTATACTCTTCACTTTCTTTGGGTCCATTTTCAAACCTTCTACCAAGACTAAAAATCCTAGGTGCACCAACTTCTTCTTTACAAAACTACACTTCTTTAGGTTTATTAACAACTTTTCTTGCCTCAACTTATCAAACACCTTGTGAATATGAATAAAATGCTCCTCCAATGTCTTAATAAAGGGAAAAATATAATCTAGGTAGATAATGACAAACTTACCTAGAAACTCCTTTAGTACCTCATTTGTGAGCCTCATGAAAGTGCTTAGTGCCTTGGTTAGCCCAAAATGCATGACTAACCACTCATATAGTCCTTCTTTTGTCTTGAAAACATGCTTCCACTTATCACCTTGTTGGTATGGATTTGATGGTACCCACTCTTCAAATCTATCTTTGTGAAATACTCAGCTCTACTCAAATCATCCATAATATCATCCATCCTTGGCAATGGACATCTATACTTGATTGTGGTCTTGTTGATAGCATGAGAATCTATGCACATCCTCCATTCCCCATTGTTCTTTGGTGCTAATATGACTGGTACAACATACAAACTTAGACTCTCTCAAATCAACCCCTTTTGCAATAACTCATGATCTTTTGTATGTTCAACTCTTCACTTTCTACTATTATTGTTTTGTGTGCTACCTTGTTTGAAAAAGTAGCTCCTAGAATCAAATCCATTTGGTGGTTGATCTTCCTCACTGGGGGAAATCCATCAGGTACATTATCTAATACAATATAAGAAAACTCTCCCAATATATCTACAACTTCTATAGGTACCTCCTCTACATCTTCTTTATTGCCTTTTGGAATTATAGTAAAACACATATGCTCATGCTTCATACCTTTGAGAAATTCTTTTCCATCAACAAAACATATTTGAGAAGCACTACATACCCTTTCTTCTTTATCCTTCAGTGGCTTCAACTTATGCTTCACTCCATCCTTAGTTAGAATATAGGTATTTACTCACCCATAATGTACATTATTCTTATCAAACTACTATGACCTACCTAAAAACATATGATATATGTCCATATGTATCATATCAAACAATACCTCATCCTAGTAGCTTGAAATCTTCAACTTCATTAAGCATTTCTCATTGACCATGACCTTCTTGTCATCTTGCATCCAAGCAATACGGTATGAACCCAAGTATTTTTGCATCTTCTGCTTCAGCTCTGTGACCATCAATTTTGACACCAGATTGTTAGTACACCCACCATCAATGATCACAACACAAAACTTATCTTGACAATTGTACCTCATGCAAAATAAGCTCCTTCTTTTATCATGTTCATTCTCACCACTCAGCAAGACTCTTTTTCTAACTAGGACTTCTCCTCTTTCAACATCTTCAAAATGTGATGATCTGGCATCTTCATCAACATGTGCAATTATGGCTTGGCCTTTTTTCTTCGGTATATCCTTCCTTGGAACTGGGAAAATTTAAATTCTCTATTCCCTTCTTCTTCACAATGAAAACATTTCCCACATAAGCCTCCTCCTCCAAATCCTTGTCCTCTACCTCTTCCTCTTTGATCTCTATTATTCTAATCATGGAAATGATTGGAATTGTTTCCCCTCTAGTTTTGATTGCTAATTCTAGTGTCATCCTTGTTCTTCTGATCAGAATTATAGTCTCCATAAGATCATCCACCAGATCTTCCACAACAACCTCTTCTGCTATTCTTGTTGTCAAACTTCTTGCTTAGTTTTTCCTCAACTCTTAAGGAAAATTGATATGCCTTCTCAATACTATTTATTCAAAATAGAATCATCTCATCCTGAATACTTGGCCTTAACACATTAAGTTAATGAACCACTTTCTCCTTATTAGCTTTTCCATGTTCATTTCTAATGAGAACTTGGTAGAACTCTTTAGTATACTCTTGAATAGATTTTCCCACTTTCTTTAACCCTTACATTTTCTTCAACATATCAAGCCCATAATCCATGAGAATGAATTGTCTCTTTAGTTTGGATATCATCTGATCCCATCTAGTTTTTTTTCCTTTCCCTTTCTATTTCACTTGAACTAAATCTCCTACCACTAGATCTTTGCATGTCCCTTCAGTTTCACCTTTACAAACTTGACCCTATTAGGATCCTTAATATCTTCATACTCAAAGTAATCCTCCAATTCATTGATCCAATTGACCAACTCCTCTAGGTTAAGATTTCTCAAAAATGTGGGAACCTCAAACTTAGGTCTTTTTCTAATCTTGGAGATGGCCTTAAAAATCCTCTCTTCCTTTGGGTTTAGAATTGCATTTGGTTTGACATTTTCTTCTTCTTTTTCCTCATCCTTGCTTTCATCTCTTACGACAAGATTTATTCCTCTACACATTTATTCTTCCAATACTTGCATTTTTCTTAGGAGGTATCTAAAACCCTCATATGCAACACCTATAGCTCTTCCACCACACTCTCTTTGTGGAAACATTTTCACGCTTTTGCTGAAACCCTAGTGCAAACTACATGACAATCGATGACCTATCTACATATTTAGCCCCAAACCATGGTCCTGGTGTAAACTACCTCATAGTTAGTGATCTATTTGCACACTCAAGAACTCTAGCTCTAATACAACTTGATGAAGGGTGCTCCCCTAATACCATGAACACATAAAAAAAACAAAGAAACAACAAAAAATGTGAGAACAAAATATGGACTTCTTATTATCATCACAAATGTGGAATTACAAATTTCACAAGTACAATATGCTAACCCATATGGGCACCTTCATTATAGTAATCTACAAGACTAAGTTGTGAACTATCACCCAGAGCTATCCTAGACAATGTTTAGGTCTTTCTTAAATAGGAAATTTCATGCCGCTTGGGAAGGTTCTAGACATTGAAACTTAATATGTAAGGCCAATAGACCCTAATAATACATATAGAGTCAGCCAAATAAATCTTTGACAATTATTTAAGAAAATTTTTGTAGCCCAACTTTGGAAGGCCACAACTCTTGAACCATTTCTTTGATTGGCTATTATAACCACTTTTTGGAAACACTAGCTCGTGATCACTTCAAGGTGTGCTTACACAACTGCTATTTAGGGCTATACTAGTCCTAACCTTTTCAAGACCCTAAGCTCACTTCTAGGGCCTTGAAAGTTGTAGAAACCCTAGCCTAAGACTTCCCTAACACTCTATGAGTGATTTTCTTTGTGCTTCACCTTGAGGGATAACTATCATGAAGGGTGCTTCAAATCTTCACTTTTCTATGGGAGTCTCCAAGGACAACTTCACAAAAATACCTTCACTAGTGATATAGGGACTGTATCCATCATTAAAACATTCACTTAATTTTAAATGACTCCATTTGAATAAGGCTTCTAGGGGTTTCCTGTCGAGTTCAAGATTTGCTATGGATTTAACCTAATAGGCCTAATTAGCTAATCAGCCCTAGTTAATGGATTTTTCCCAAATATTTCTAAAAAATTATAAATAACCCCCAAAAAAACTCCATATTCAGATACCTTTTTTTGAGACCTTGAATATTTTTTTGGTCTTAGGTTCCTAGGTCATCTGTATAGCGGATTCCTAAAATGTAGGGTTGTAGGACTAATAGGGCTGAATTTGTGTTGATCACTAATTTCTACTTGGACATCTACATAAATGGATTGGAAAATTCCTAATCTCATTCCTATGTGTCCTTAGGACTATTAGGCTTCCAAAACCATGTTTTTTTTCATACCCTCTCTCTTTACCCTACACATGTAGATCAATTTTGCACTATCATGTACCTAGCTAGGCTCACTAATCTCGCCTGGGGCAAGATGCTAAAAATAGTAAACCTTCCTTCTAGTGATACCCATTTCACACAAACAACATCTAATGGATTCCCTAACATATTCCTCTGAACCATGATGATTTTCACAATGGAGAACTATGGGGAATCTATAAAAGCAAAAATTGTCTACTTCTACCCCCGTAACTAGACTATTTGCAAAACAATTTCTAAACCTACTCTAATGAATTCAATCAACTTAAGTACTAAACAAAAAATTCTTAAGAATCTCTACTCTACACAAATTTAACACTAAATCACACAAATCAATCCATTAAACACATTTCCACTCAATGCAAGATGATAGCCACTCCAAAATAGAATTTTGAGCTCTATTCCACTTCTAAAATTTCCACTACACCACACACTACCTCGGGAAAAGGAATTATATAAGATTAAATATGACCTAACCTTTATTTTAGGTTATTATGGAAATTACCCACAATGATGTCTCAAGAAGAATCCAATCTTGCAATTTGTTGTTATGCAATTTTAAAAAATTGCAAAATGTTGTTAAGCAACATTGTGACAAGTTTTATGTCTTTTTGCTAAATTCATGCTAAGGGTCTACAATCAATCTAGAATGATGAAGAAATATCCTAGGAAGTATTTACGTATATTTCTACCCTTTCTCAAGACTTAAAGGCTTTATGACCTACTTTTCCCACTTAATGTGTAATCTAACACTAACAACTATTAAACCAATAAACAACTAGGTTGGATTGATCTTAGTGTAATCCACATAGGAACAAATAAGAAATACCTTCTATTGTCAAAGCCAATAGTATTGACTTGCCTAAAGTTAGTACAAGCCAAAAATTTAACAAGTTTGATGGATAAGCCTATGTGCTCTTGCATTAGAGAACTACCCCAATTGTAGTCAAGCATCATCTCCTCTCAACCAAGTTCACCAAATCCAACATCAATACCACTCCAAGGTCAATAGCAATCCATCATATAGAGTTTAAAACTACCCTAAGATGTTTATGCATTAGGTTTCCAATATGAGTCATAATAAAGACTAGATAATTGATAATGGTTTCTCACATCACATGACCATAATAAAATAAAATATTTCAGAATGGAAGAATGAGATTGAGATTTAATAAATTTGGAAACAATAGTTCCTATGTTGTTAAAGGTAAATGTAGTATTGCTAGTACAAAATTTGGGGTCAAATTGTGATGACAATTTGTGATGATGGTGTAATTTGTGGTGATTTTCATATTTTTCTTTGCAGTTGCCCCTAACATCATCGCAATACTAACGTTGGTATTGTAATTGTGACATTGGCATAATTGTAAAGAAAACAAAAAAGAAACACAACATTAATCATTCCCATTTGATCAATTGTGGAGATTTGTGCATGAAATATTATGGAGAGCTCTAAATGAGGGTAAAGAGAAGTTGCAAAAGAGGGTGGAGTGTAGAGATCTATGATTACCTAGTCATGCCCTTGCTCTACATTTTGTTGCCATGGTATTTTTCTTATAATGCATTCTCCTCATTATTTATTCTTTATATTGCTTTCATAGTAACTTTTAATATCTTCCTCCCTATAAGAGATCTTAAACTTAATAAAATGTTTTTTTGTTGTCCATGGAATTGAATGAGCTTTACTATATTGCAATAATATCCAGACAATCTATGGACATGCCATAGCTCTATGATTGCATTGTCATGCCATGCCCTTGTGATCTTTGTGCCCTTGTCCTTGCTCTATCCTTGGTTCATACATATTCCATAATCCAAGTAATAAAACAATAAAACTCACTCAACCCGTGCTTACATATTCCTCACTAGTAGGATCAAATATAGTTTTCCAAGATGATAAAATTGAATATGCAGATGCATCACTTGCATGCCATGTATGAAGTGCATTCCCCACTTTATAATGAATGGTTGGATCTAAGGTTCCATATGCTAGACCAACAATGGAAGCCAAGGATGTAACCATGCATACATTGGCATAGTCTCCCTCCAAGGATCCCAAGTATCTATTACTGCTATTAATTTGGGCATCACTATATGATCCAAAATGTTATGAAGTATTAAAGTCAGTAGTAACTTATCCAATGTCTCTAGAAAACATACATAGGTTTAGGGTTTCTTGACTCCTAGGAATTTGTAGCATATATTGTCACTATTGGAAGAATAACTTTAGTGAAGAGTTGAGTGTAAGTAGTTGAAGAAACAAGTTCTACTTCTATGTAAATGCCATAATCATGAGGCGCATTCCCCTTGTAGAAGCCTCTACCATAATTACATTACCTCTAAACCATGCAAAGGATGTTGAAGTGGTTCCCAACCTTGAAACACTATTATAAATCATGGATTCTTGGGATCATTGTAGGGAGACTATGCCAATACTTGAAACAGTCTTATAAGAAAATACATATGCAATACATGACAAGTTACACAAATTGTAGTCCTCTTGATATTTGGACTATAAATTATCAAAGACACTTGAGAGTGATTCCAATGTGATAATACCTACTACAACACTTTCTTAGATTCTATCCAATACAACTTCCATAATATCCTCTATATTGTCTAGTTTTGTTTCTACTATGTAATCTCTTGCATATACATTCTTCTAGAGGTGTGTTTGGTGGAACTTCTAAAACATGCGTGATTTCTCCATTTAGGGTTGTGAATGTTCATTTCTCATCAACTGTTAGACCTAAAATGGACATAACAATTCTTTAGTAGTGGTCTAAACTAGAATCATATTAGAAAATCATTCCATTGTCCATTACCATTATTGTATAGATCATATAGACCATATTTCACATGTTATTCTTGTATAGAAGAGAGTCTTACAAAAAGAATTATAGTAGAGGAGGACTAAACAAATGCCTTACCTCACTTCTTATCTTTCATGGCCTTAGTTTTATAGTACAACTTAAATTGATCCCTTTACTAATTTTTTTTTTGTGTTTTTAGTTGTGAATGAGATTATTGTGAGAGAGGTGATAAATTATTTTTCATTTTTCATTTTAAATATTAGTTTTTCATTCATCATTATTGAGAAAATGAGGTTTTAGGGTTATGTTAGTTGGTGTTCCATATATTATAGTTGCATTTATTTATTGTGGTAACAGTCTAATGATATTGAAATATAACTAGGCTAGTTTAGTTTTCATGTGGTGTTACTACATGATTATTTTTCTCTTCATCAATTTAGATACAAATCCTCACTCAATTAGGGGATTGAACCTCAAGTTTGAAATCTTCCTTCGCTGGCAGCCATTCCATTCTTATTTGAACCATCACATGTTTCATATCAATATTTTTGATAACATTTCATTTATATTCCTTTCCTAGATGAACATTTTGATTGTGAATTATAAGATTTAATCTCAATAGATGTTCAAAGAAAAAATAAATTACTTAATTCAATTTAAAAAATCTTCAATATAATATGTGTTCACCTGCCACTCATAGATTTTATGCTAGGAAAGCTAATCATTGCCAATGGAGATATTTATGAGCCTCATTGAGAAATAATTAACCTATCCATGATTATCTTATTCAATCAAGTCCTAGTTAAATTCTAAAACATTCACATTATGATTGAAAGATGAGGTAATGTACTCAGTGATGCAAATTAGCAACAGAAATCAAAGACCTTAAAATTGATAATTTCAATATATATCCAATTGTTTTTCCATTTCAATGTTCATTATAGTGAAAAATTTCCCTTAGATTCATAATTATCTCACTAGCATGGCATCAATAATGCATATGAATATTTTTTAAATAAATATAGTTCTTGATTTAGCTCCATTTCTTCTAAAACATTATATATAGGTTGGAATAAAAATTGGTCTAATCAAAATAACATAGGATTCATAATAAAATATTTCTATGCTTTTCCAAACTGTATTATTGTAAATTGGTGAATTACAATACTTTTTATTATTATTTACATTGAGAGTGTAGGGATTATCGCAATATATCTCAATTTTATTTGTTAGTCCTTGGAATATAGTTTTCAAGTCAATCTAGTCTATAGATTTTTTTGGCAAATTTCATAAAATTATTCTTATCATATGTTAATTATTTTTTCCTTTTTAAAGGTGAATTTTGGTTTTTTATTTCTTATTTTTTATTGGTTGTACTATTTTTTCTAGGCATTATTTCATTTTTTTGAGAAAAATTAATAGAAAAAAAGGCCACTACACACATGATAAGTTGAATGTCTTTCACATGTCTCCTCAAGCTTTCATATATAATGTTGCTACTAGACACATTCCTTTCATTTGAGAGCTCAAACTTTAGCAAAATCTCATTCTCTTAGCAAACCCATTAAAGAATCACTTTCATTAGAAACAAAGGAACCAATAGTACCATTAAGCATAGAAGCACTAATAAAGGTAGATACAAAGGTATAGGACTAAGAAGCTATTGATTTTGTTGGCCCAATACCATTACAAGCTACTAATTTAGTGGACCCAATAGCATTAGCAATTCACCTGTAATGGATCGAGATGGAGAACATAAAGAAAAGGATCTTCCATAAGTTCAAAAGTTAGCAACTATTCCAATAGAGGTTGAGTTTGATTGGGAAGAAGCAAAGACATTGGCTTTATTTTACCTAACTCTAATAATTAGATAGGCATAATCCCTTTGCTCAGGTCCATATTCACTAGTAGTAGAAAAAACAACTAAAACTAAGACAAGGTGTTGCACCCTATTCATTTTTAAGGGTTTTTACATTTTTCACAGATTATTTGTATGACCATTTAGTATTTGAATTGTATGTAGTCATGAAATATTTGGAGGTAGTGTTGTATGTACATTTATGGTTGATCTCATTCAAAATTGTGGCTCCTACAACTAGTCTCTAACGCTTTTGAGATTTCTCTTGGTAAAGGTCCCGTTTTGTTCTTAATTGAAATGTAAAGTGATTTTTTTATAATTGTAAATATTTATAAATTTCTTCCTAATATTCAATGCTATTGAAAATTATCTCTATTCATGAATAGGTTTTATGAAATGTCCCTTTTCTGATTTTATATGATATTTCATGCCTCTAATCAAATTTTCAAGATCAAACAACTAATATCACAAAGATCCACCAAATTTCTCAAGAAACCCCAAATCGGGTATGCCAGAAATTGTGCCAAAAGCTTCACAGCTTTACCTATTATTAATAATTATGAAAGTGGATATTTTTACAGAAATTTAAGCAGCACAAAAGCCTAAAAAATGATATTTCTAGATCCATATAGCCTTTTCACAACAGTTCTCAAATGTAGGACAAAAACTATGTTCATCGGGCTCCCGAAATTAACACAAAAATGCCTAGAAACACCACAAAAACACTAATAATCTATTTCAGAAGTTTAATCACGTCCCAATACATATATTCAGCTCTATTTTAACACCTTAAATTCTGAAATACAGCAGCAACCCAAACTGGTATGAAATACTCAACTGAAAACACCAAACTCATACAAAAAACACACTCGAAAACCCACAAATCTGCACTGTTCAGCACAAAGGCAAACTCTATATGAGCATGCACATGGAATGGCTTCAAAATCCCATCCTTAGCCTTCTTGGAAACCTTCAAACTCCCATTCTTGGGTCTCCTTGGAAACTTGCAAACTCCCGTTCTTGGGTCTCCTTCTCCACAGGTTTGGCAGCCTCTGAAGAATAACAAAGAATGAGCAAAATCAAGTTCTGGAATTTGCCCAAAATGCCTCCAAACCCCTTAAAAGAGTGCATAACTGTAACTCATGTCCAAGAGAGGTTAATGAAACATATTTTAATAATAATTTTCATTTATTAGTCCAACGATTTCCAAAGATTAACCCCCTTTTTCCGAAACTTCACTTTCTTGGGCCTGCCTGCCTTAGCAAAGATTATTATTTTTTAATTATTTGAAAAGGGGACATGACAAGTCCTCCCCTCCCAAACATTTCTTGTCCTCAAGCAATGGCTGAACAATAAACCAATCAATCCACCTGGATCCCAAATGTAGTCATGAACTATCCTACTGCCAATTAACACAGGCTCCTGCAATATCCTCTGCAATATGACCAAGAGGAATCCATAATCAAACTGACAATTATAGCTCAACCAAACTCCAAAATCACAACTTCCACAGTCAGAAACCCACGAGACACAAAATCTTAAAACATCAAAACCCAAGTAAAGTGGACTACCAACACAATAAATACCATCAATGCATTCCACTGGCCTATACGGAATGTACAATCCAACTCTGCAACAATGGTGAATGCTCTCAAATGAAACTATACCAAGTATGGAGAATCCACACACTATACAACTCTTGTAGTCAACACAACTTTGTAGATCATCAGTCACTGTCTCATAACCATAACTCCCATGCACCCCTGATGGTGAAAAGCCATCACAAGATAAACAACAAGAAATGGAACCCAAACCAAATTTTCCTGCCATCAACTCCTCAACACAAGGATCAATTGCTAACTGATGTACATACCCTGCAATATAATGTTGATTAAAAAAACTAACCTCAGTCAATAGCTCACCATGAACAAGTGATATAACCCACTGTGACTGATCACTAGCTAAGTCAGGAGATGTCATAGCCAAAGGAGTCGAATCAATAACAACACTTGCTGAAGCATCACTCCAAAACTCCTGCTCTAAGTCATGTATTATCAAGCTATCAACTGCAGAACCTATCATCATGTTGTGCCCATCAAAACTCTCATCCCAAGGCATCAAACTATTCCATAACTGATGATAAGCACTAGGAACCAAAGTACATCTCTGTATCATAATCTCATCAACATGGTCATCGAAGGTAAATTGATGAGCGTACCTCACAGTGTAATGCCGATAGAATGCGCCAATCTTAGTCAGTGGCTTAGACTGTAATCCAGATGAAACTAACTACAATTGATCATTAACCATGTTGGAACTGACTACTGCCTCCAAAGATATCACCAAGGGAGTAGTATTACTAGCAAGAACCATGCCAACTGTCGACTCACCAACATCACACACAATCTTTGATACATCTCTAGTCTTTGTGCCATCAGTACTAGAGGCCACCACCATGTCAGGCATACAACAATCTACTACAACACCCAACTCAACTAAATCTGAATCTAGTGGGAATGAACCTGATATGCCAATGTTAGTATCAAGGATAGATGCATCCCCATCTCCACTGTCTCTGACAATCTCGGCCATGGACATCCTCAGATCACCAAACATGATAGCTTGTGACTGTATAGAATTAGGTAAAGACTGTAGTCGCTCTAACTCCATGGTCACCTTAGCCAAATGAAACTGTGACTCCTTGAAAGCCAATTGTGTACTCTCAAGAATCTCATAAGTCACCTCAAGCTGCTCAGTAAGCTCACTCACCTCATCTTCCTTGGCCAACAATGCATCATATGTTGTACTGCCTCACTCCATAAGATAATCTTTGTCGGCTACCAACTGCATATAATTCTATCTCAGAATCTGAATAGCCTCCCATAAAGAGTGGATCTCTATCAAGGAAAGATAACTACCTTCCTGCTCATCACTAGTAGGAGAACCCCATCCATAAACTGCTAACAACTGACGAGCAACATCTAAATGCTCGCAAGTGATAGCAATGTCTCAGTCACTAACTCTCAACTGATTAGACACATGATGGCACTGGCTTGACTGTCTCCTACAAACCTCCTCTGATGCACTGTCTAAAGGAGTATCCTCAAAGTTACTAGTCTCTAGAGTATTACCATCCATGTCCTGTGAATCAACTCTAAAGCTCATATCAACATATGGAGTATCAAAAACTATAGCACTGCTATCCAACTCCTCTGTACCCAAAGAAACTAAGTCTTCAAAATTGCCCATTGCATCCTCTTGGATGTCATCAATGCCAATATGATCCTGGGTCTCATCTATACACACTGCCAAATATGAAATATCATCAACACATTCCAGCAAGTATGGTCGATTGGATATATGAACAAAGCCCAACATCGGTGTATAAAAACTAATACCAACATTAGACAAGATACTGGCACAAGAAAAGATAACATCGTGTAATCTGCTAATCAAATCCATGATAGCACCCAAACAAACACTACTACCAAAAAGTGTTAAAGATCTCCAGTCAACTGAATCCCAAACGCCAATATAACAATCTCGAGTCCATATTCGTAAACTAGAATCAACTGGTAACTCAAGCAAACTCCTCACCTGAGTAATATGACCAATATCAACTAACTCCACATACCTGTCATGATGAGATAATGAAGTCACAATACTATCTTTATTCACCTTCAGCTGGCTGGACAAATCATGTGATGTACTATCGGCCTCAACCTCATGTGATGAAGCATCTAACTGTGCCTGGTACTCTTTCTCAGCAAAGTCATGAATGCTCAATGTCTGCTCATCTCTACCAAGTATCTCACCATCCTGCACAACAACATCCTCATAATCATCATCTAAACCCACTACACTGTAGTCACTGCCTATTGTAACTATACCATCCTGAATACTTGTGGCATCACCCTTTGATGACTTGTAAACAATTGTCTCAATTTGAGTATCAAGTTGACCATTACTATCAACCTGTGTAATATCCTTTCCCACCACCTCCTGTGGTAGAGTAGAATCTGAGACCTCTACCTGGCTATCAGCTAGTTTCTCAAACACCTCATGCAAGTTCTTGGGAATTGTGTCATCTGTCTTGTGAGAAAATCGGCCAAATAGAAATCCAGTCAACTTATCCACCTTAGCTGGGTCGGACAACATGTCATTCATTATACGGTGGTGCTCAACTAACTGTTCAGACATGTCATGGCTTATTTTCGTAAGTTTATCTTGAATGTCTAAATAACCATCCTTTCTACTGTTTTGACTCTGGATATCAATTGTCCAAGATCGTGTCCTCTGAGACTCTGTACTATACCTGTCCATTCTGGATAAAGTAGAGTGTAACCCCAATAGGATATAACTTCTTCAAACACCAAGAATTAACATGCAAATTATTATAAGTAGCATGCAACCATAGATTTTGACATGCAACTGATTAGAAGCAACATGCAACCACCAATATTCACCAAGAACTAACATGCAAATGATTAGAAGTAGCATGCAACCATAAATTTTTTCATGCACCTGATTAGAAGCAACATGCAATCATCAATTATGACATGCAAGATCTGGGTAGTTGTCAAAAATGTAAGATCTGGGTAGTTGTCAAAACTGACATGCAAACTTCTACAACTAACAAATTCACCAAGAACTAACATGAAAATGATTAGAAGTAGCATGCAACCATAAATTTTGACATGCAGCTGATTAGAAGCAACATGCAACCATAAATTATGACATGCAAGATTTGGGTAGTTCTAAAAACTGAAATGCAAGATCTGGGTAGTTGTCAAAACTGACATGCAACTTCTACAAACCCTTAGGCTGGCAAGATCATGGCTCTGATACCATTGAAATATCCCTTTTCTGATTTTATATGATATTTCACACCTCTAATCAGATTTTCAAGATCAAACAACTAATATCACAAAGATCCACCAAATTTCTCAAGAAACCCCAAATCGGGTATGCCAGAAATTGTGCCAAAAGCTTCACAGCTTCACCTATTATTAATAATTCTAAAAGTGGAAATTTTTACAGAAATTTCAGCAGCACAAAAGCCTACAAAATTATATTTCTAGATCCATATATCCTTTTCACAACAGTTCTCAAATGTAGGACAAAAACTATGCTCATCGGGCTCCTGAAATTAACACAAAAATGCCCAGAAAAACCACAAAAACACTAATAATCTATCTCAGAAGTTTAATCACGTCCCAATACATATATTTAGCTCTATTTTAACACCTTAAAGTCTGAAATACAGAAGCAACCAAAACTGGTATGAAATACTCAACTAAAAACACCAAACTCATACAAAAAACACACCCGAAAACTCACAAATCTGCACTGTTCAGCACAAAGGCAAACTCTGTATGAGCATGCACATGGAATGGCTTCAAACTCCCATCCTTAGCCTTCCTAGAAACCTAAAAAATCCCGTTCTTGGGTCTTCCTGGAAACCTGCAAACTCCCATTCTTGGGTCTCCTTCTCCACAGGTTTGGCAGCCTCTGAAGAATAACAAAGAATGAGCAAAATCAAGTTCTGGAATATGCCCAAAATGCCTCCAAACCCCTTAAAAGAGTACATAACTATAAATCACATCCAAGAGAGGTTAATGAAACATATTTTAATAATAATTTTCATTTATTAGTCCAACGGTTTCCAAAGATTAACCCCCTTTTTTCGAAACTTCACTTTCTTGGGCCTGCCTGCCTTAGCAAAGATTATTATTTTTTAATTATTTGAAAAGGGGACATGACATTTTAATGTAAGTGAATGCACCTCTTAGAATATCAATGTGTAAATGTGATGATAATTCTTCAAAATCATAGAGATTTGTAGTTCACATTCCTAAAATATTTTCCCTAGAGCATGAAACACCCTTTTTTTGTGTTGGGGTTATAGTTTAGTGTCTATTTAAGCATTTTAGATATTCAAAGAAAGGGAAGAAATGTGGAATATTGGGCTTGGGGGGCACTGGGCAAATCGATATGAAGATTTGCAAGGAACTTGGGCATCATTTGACTATTATGAACTCTTACAACAAGGAAAGAGAAGATGTATTGAATGTTCTTGGAGTAGATGAATACCTTTTTAGAAATGATGCTACCCAAAATCAAGCATTTTTTAACAAAAGAAGCATACCAACAATTCTATTTGAATGATCTAATTGAGGACTATTGTCACAAAAGTTTGCACCCTTGTCCAAAGTTTTTACCTAAGGACAACCTTGTGAAACATGGAAAAAACCTCCAAGCTATGGGACTTGAACTATGAGGTTGAGTCTCTAGAGAAGGCCAACTTCCTTTACTATTAGGGTGCACCTAACTACTCTTGGAGAGGAAAAGGGAGAAGGAATGCATAGAAGCAAATCTACCTATTCTAACCTAAGGGGGGTGATGCACCAAAAATAGAGTGTTCAAACCAAGCTCTTCCCATACATGCACTATTGAACCACCATGACACCAAAATATATACACATCCAGACTTGCTTTAATCTAAAAATCACGTGCAGATCAGAAAAAACCCAAATGAATGACACAAGGAAAGAGAGGATTCGCTTACATACCATTCATAGGCCAAAAGAGATATATTCATGCGAGATTGCAGTTATCTACAATAAACCAATGAGAGGAAAATAGTTCTTGCACTTCACATCAATGGCTAAAGGAGATAAGAATGTCATACAATTCAGAGGCAAAGGGGATTTATAGTGAAATTGTAGAGCAACATCAAAAAAAATAGAGAAGAGTCAACCTCAACAAAATCTACAAAAATTACCTTTATAGCTTAGGCATAACTGAGATGTTCTCTAACTGAAGTTACTCCAAAACCACTACTATTAAGTCTCTCTAGAGATCTAGAGAAAATCTGATCTAGGCACAAATTCATATACAATGAAATCTGATATTTTGTTGAAATAGGGCCCTGATAGAAACAATGCCATTAAACCATTCTGACCAAGTAGATGGATAAATTGGGGTGGCAGAGTGTTCTCCTACTATTTACTAGTTTCATCATTCATTTGAGAGTAGTTGGAATTGATCATGAGGATCAAATCATGCAAGAAAACTTGATTTCCTTCATTTCTGGCTCATTAGTCAGCAAAGTCAAAAAGTCAACTAAATCTTGCAACCAAAATGGGCCATGTGAGCCAATAATTTCATTTCATTTTGCCACCCTATAAAGTCTCCACATGGTTGACCACATCTTCTCAATTAACTAAGCCACCTTCCCAACTTAACTGAGATGTCACATAACTATCAGCCTTAACTGTTAATGTCTTAGCAGGGCCCATAAGGACACATGTCCTTCAAGCACTTTCTTGCATTGTTTAATTACCTTGCATCTTCATAATGTGGAAAAATGCTGATCGTTGACCTTCATAAGATCAATGGTCATGAAAGATTTTCATTATACTCCACCTTCCCTTAATACTTCTGGGCCTATGAACCATTCAACATACACCTCAGTATGACCTGGCCCCACTTGGCATCCACCCTATAGCTTATGAAATCAACGTGACCCCATAAAGACATGTGGCAATGAGGGGCTTGCCCACATTTCTTAACATCCTTACATCTTCATAATGTAGGGAAGCACCCACCATAGATCTATTTGCATCAAACAGTGGATCTTGCTTTGAGAAGAACAGATGCATGATGTCATTATCAGCTACGTGTCACAAAGGGGCTTGCCCACATTACTTAAAACTCATGCACTTTCACATTGCGGGCAAGTACCAGCCCATGATATTTTCTAAATCAATGATCACAATGCTTGAACTGTAAAGTATTAATATCATTAAAAGACCAACCAATGACATTGCATAAAATTCAAAACATGCATGAGGAACACTGACAACTTTGCAACAGGTCTGACTACTTCTGACAACCAAGAAATTTCACGATGCATTGAGTTTTGAATGTCAGTAGGGGCCACATGGCATAAAGGCACTTGCTCACATTAAGTAAAGGTAGTGCATTTTGAGAAAGTAGGAAAGTGCCCATCGTAGATCATGAAAGATCTAACAGTGAGGGAATTGTGGGCAAGCAAAAACATTAAAGTGCATGGTCACTTAGAAACAAGGAAATACATTAAGGTTTTATTTCATTTATTTCCATATTTCCATGGAATTTTAAATACTTAAATATGGAAAGTGACCATTGGGTGGGCTCAATTATTTGAATTCAAATTTTTGGTGGGAGATAAATATGGCTAACATTTCTAGTGACTCAGAGGGGATGCAAGCCAGCTATGCGTAGGACCAGTGACCTTATGCATCCATTGGGCCATAGAGTCATAAAAAAGGTGGATCTCATGCATTATGAAACCCTAACCCCACCTCTATGGTAGTAAAACACTGAAAGCTCTATCTCTACTCCTCTATAACTCAACAAAACACATGTGCTCATGCACTTCTTGGAAAGCTAGAAACCAATAAGAAGAAAACTAAGCTATCTATGTACATGAGACCTCAACCCTTATCAGAAACATGGTTTGAGATAGATCCCATTAACTGGGATAGGTAAAATTTCACCACCAAGCTTTCTGAATTGAAAAGCATTAGCCTACTTGCAACTGACAATCACATAGGGACCACTCCATAGTGCATCAAATTTTGAGTGTCTCCCTAGTTTTGCCTTGTTTGCATCCCATTTCAAAACCAAATCACCTTCTCTGAAGATTTTGATCCTATCCTTCTTGTCAAAGCTCCCTTTCACCTACTTCTAATGTGTTTCTAGGGTCTACATGGCTTGACTTCTTTTCTCTTCCAACTCCATCAGCTTTGCCATTCTCACTGTCATGACATCATCTTCAATTAGCTCTAGTTGATGAGGTAGTTCGAGGGATGGGAATTCTAATGAAATTGGAAGCCTTGCTTCTCTTCCATATACCAACATAAATGGTGAATTTCCTATTGATGTCTTAGGTGTTATTCTGTGAGCCCACAGTGCAGTCCTTAACTTTTGATGCCAACACCTCCGATTATCCTCCATAGTTCTTTTCATAATCCTAATTAGGTTTTTGTGGGATGACTCAATCAAACCATTTCCTTGAGGATAGTATTTTGAGAATGTTCTCAAGTAGATATTATGGTCAACTGCCCATGCACAAATTTGAGCTCCTACAAAATATTTTGCATTATCTAAAATAATGGTTGAAAGGGCACCAAACTTGGTCACAATTCCATCAAGAAACTCAACAACTGAAGATTTTGTGGTGTCCTTCAATGCAACTGCCTCTGTCCATTTGGTGAAGTAATCTGTAGCAGCTAAAATCCATTTGTGACTAGAACTAGAAGAAGGATTAATAGGGCCTATGAAATCTAATCCCCATTGAGCAAAAGGCTAGTCCACTTGAATGGGATAAAGAGGAAGTGCTGCAAGCTTTTGCTCACCAAAGAAGAAGGCACATTTTCCACACTTCCTCACATACCTATGACAATCATAGAACATGGATGGCTAGTAGTAACCAACCCTCATGATCTTTATTGCAGCTGTCCTTGTTGAGAAGTGACCACCATCAGGACCATCATGAAGCTTTTTGATCATTCTTTCAGCTTGGTCTATGTCAATGCATCTTAATAGGGCTCCATTAAAATCTTTCTTGAAAAGGATACCATCAACTATGACATAAGGAATTGACTATAATCTATACTATCTCCTTTTAGTTCTATATAATCCTTGAGGATATCCATTGCCTAATAAGAAATTCCTCATATCATCCATCCAATTCCTTGGGTCATCATTTCTTATCTCTTGTTGTTCTCTTAGTATCATAGCGAATTCCTCATCTGATTCTTGATATGATATCATCTGTTTACACAACCCCCTCCCTCTTACTAGCTTGGTGATTTGGATGTTAACATCATATTCCATTACTTTAGTAATCCAACCAGCTCTATTCTCACTAATATCTTTGCTCAAAAGTAAATCCTTTACACTCGCATGGGATACTAACAAATGAATTTTATTATGAGACATGAGGTGTCTAAATTTCTTTAAAGCTCTAATGATTACAAGGGCTTGCTTCTCTACATAGCTATATTTTTCTTCATACTCTTTAAACCCTTCACTAAAGAAGACTATGGGATGCTCTTCATCTTTATCATTTTTTTGAGTCAAGATAGTGGAAATGCTTGACTCACCACCGAGGGCATAAATGATGAAATCCTTTTCAAAATTTGGATTAATGAGAGTAGGGGATGAGGCTATGGCTACCTTGATCTCTTCAAAACTTTCTTTCCCTCCCTTGGTCCATGCAAAGACAATACTTTTCTTGAGCATAGCTGTAAGGGGTTTTACCATGGTAGCAAGATTAGGGATAAATCTTCTCACAAAATTTATCCTACCAAGGAAACTTTGCAAACCTTTCTTATGTTTAGGAAGAGGGAGAGCAAGTATTGATTTTGTTCTTTTTAGATTAATGGTTAAACCATCCTTAGATACAATGTGTCCTAATAATTTTCCTTGATTGGTAGAAAAGACACACTTGCTCAGGTTAAGGGATACCCCAAACTCTCTACACTTTAAGAACACCTATCTCAAATGATCAAAATGATCTTCTACATTCTTTGAATACACTATGATATCATCAAGGTAAACTAATGCAAAATTTTCAATCAAGTCTTTGAAGGCCATCTCCATTGTCTTCTAAAATATAGCACCTAAATTGGTTAGTCCAAATGGCATCTTACAATAAGCATAGGTACCCCATTTGGTGGTAAATGGAGTCTTGTACTTATTAGATTCTTTGACCAGCACTTGATTGTAGCCAAAAAATCCATCAAGAAATGAGAACCTCTTTGAACCACTAACCTTGGACAAAATCTACTCCATGGAAGGGAGAGGATGGTGATCTTGAAGGGAAGCTTGGTTAAGGTCACTAAAGTCCACATACAATCTAATTTCTCCATTCTTCTTCCTAATAGGGACAAGGTTTGCTACCCATGATGAGTGCTTGATGGGAAAAATTATATTGGCCTCAATAAATTTGGATAGCTCTTTTCTCATTAAGGGTTCAATTTTGGGATTCACTGGCCTCTATTTTTGTCTTACTGGTTTGACATTATCAATTAAATCTATGGTATGCTAAAACAACCTTGGGTCAAAACCCTTTAAATCATCATACGTCTAGGAAAATACATCATTAAATTCTTGACATAGATGAATAAAACTTTCTTGCTCAATCTCAGAACATACCTTCCCCATGTTTAAGTATTTTCCATTAGCAATCATGACTGGGGTGTGATCATCTTTTCTAGCAGCTAGGTTCATGACTCTGCCTCTTGCTTGGTCATCATGATTGAAAACACTCTCTAAGGTAATGAGACCCTTAGGCAGTTTTTTGGAACTGAGATTAATGATTTGATCACCATAATGATATTGTAGTCTCGACTGGTTTCTATCTGAAAATTTTGCTTCATTCTGCAAGAAGCTTACAATTTGTTCATCCTGATTCAAACACTTGCCAATAGATGTTGTTGTCAAGGATGGAAGGCCTTACTACCATTTTGATTTTCTACTTCTTCTTCTCCTCAAGATTCCCTAGCACATCATGAGATGTACCTATTGATGTAAATCTATCAGCATATTTCTTTTCTTTTCTAGGGATGCTTTGAATATTAAATGCATTGAAACCCTTAAGAAAATCCCATACCCTATGTTTATAAGACTTGAGCAAACCGTTCTTGGTGATATTCTAATTTCTCACTTGATTAACCACCAACTCACTATCTCCATATACACTTAAGGCTTGAATTCCTCTTTTCTAAGCAAGTAGGAGACCCTAACTCAAGGATTCATACTTGGCCACATTATTAGTGAAACTAAACTAGATCCTAAAGGAGAAGTAGTACCTTACTTGTGCAGGAGAAATCAACATCACACCAGCCTCTAATCCATTCTTATTCCTTGATCCATCAAAGTACATACTCCATATCTCACTCTCATCTTCTTTAGTCTCCACAAGATTGGGAACTAGAGCATCCTTCTCTAATATACAATATGTACTAAGGCTTATCTCAAGGGTTTCTGAAATAGGATCAAATTGATATGCATTAGCCCATTCATCTAAGAAAAAATCAAGTATCTCTACTAGGGAAGTAGTAGGCTCATTCACTATGTCATTCTCATCTATTTCTAGGATGGTGTAATTCATGTTGATGAGATTAGGGGTGTAGGGTTTAGTATGATAGAGGGCTAGAGGCTTTTCTTTGATTGAAGCTTTGGTCCCATATCTTGTTCTAAAAGACATATATGACCAATCAAAAGATATGTAACCACTTATTTGGGTAGTGAAGATTCTTGACAGACAGATGGAAAATTGTGGCTTGACTTCAACAATAGATATACCTTGAGTTACAGTATAACCAGGGCATGCATGTAGGGCCATTTCCACATTCTTAAGGATCCCTAAAGTCTTGATGGTACTACCATCCAACTATAAAACATCTCTAACAATGGGCTCATATTTCATTTCCAAAGCATCAGCAACACACCTAGGCATTACTGAGCTTCTAGCCCTTGAATCAATCATGCAATTGTGGACTAGTTTTCTTTCCTATAATTAGAGAAACATAAAATGGAGGGGGTCTAACCTTTTTACTTATTTCTACTTCCTTTGATGGCTGTACTAGGCTTGTGGCACTTTCCATGCTGGGTGGCTGACCCTTTGGTTCAATACTTTCCAATTCTTGCTACAACAACCTCCTTTGCATGGGTATAGTAGAAACAACATCCCACATGGAAATATTCATATTTATCTTCTTCATTTGTTCTACCAAAATGAATGGAATAGTAGGTACTTTGGTAGAAGCCTTGGGAGCTGCATTTGTAGGAGGTTGAGATGGAACAACCTGAGGATCACTTACATCCTTTCTGCCATTATTTTGCCTTTACTGCTAAAAGGTATTTGATTGATCATTTACTGCTTCTTCATGAGGTATTGCATTTGAAGTCGAGGCATGATTGGGAGGAGGAGGGGTAGCATCTTCAATAGCTCTTCTTTTGCTCCTAGTGTTATGAGAAATGGAATCCTGGTTTACATTAAAATGTTCCTCCACCTGATGATTCATAAAGGAGCAATCACCTTGTCCTTGCATATATGAGGCATCTTTAAATTGGTCCTCCTTGTATGATTGTCTTGTTGCAGGCTCTTGGATGGTCAAAGCCAAATAAGATTAAGCCTTCTGACACATGCAATGGGCATAGTAGTAGTTATAGGAGGGACAAAAATCTTGATCTTGGGCCATGTTGTTTTAAGGAACTATGGCCCTACTTTAGTTTACATTTGAGGTTGAAGCATGGCTATTCTGCCTATTCTAATCAAAAGAATTATTCTAGTGATTATGATTTGGAGGCCTACCACTATTCAGAGTTTGATATTGCAATTGATGAGCCTTACTACCTTGAGCTTGCTATCTCTCTAAAGTCACCACCTTTGTTTCTCAGTTTCTACATCATAGAGAAGCTATCCTCCAGCTTCTTCTCTTGGCCCTACAATCTTTTATCTATGTTCTCTATGTTCAACATCATAGATTTCATCTATTCCATTTGAAGATGTGGAAGCTTGAGTGACTAGAGCAAGGGATTGTGATGTGGAAGTCATGGGAAGAGGAGCCATTGTTGGTTGCTGATTTGGAATGTTAGGGAAGAAAGGCATATGAGGCCTTGGAGCTAGCTTACCTCCTTGTATTAGGATGTTTTCTGACTTTATTGCTATGTCATAAGCATTAGGCAAGGTATCTCCTCCCATAGTTTGGATTGTAGTGGCAATGTCACTATTAAAAGATCTAAGGTAATGCAAGAAGCCATTGCTAGGGGTAGGCTTTACTAAAATAGGTATTCTATCCCATGTATTTTGAAATCTATAGTTGAAATCAGTCATACATTCATGGGGGGCTCTTTTTATAGTAGTCAACTATTCTAAAAATGAGAAATAGTCACTTTTGTCCTCAAAGTGTTTGCATAGTCCTACTCCTAATCCATCCCAATCTGTTATAGAACCATAAGCCAAACCTCTATACCATTGTAGTGCTTTTCCCTTCAAGGATGAGGCTAGAAGTCTAATTGCAACATCATCTTCTGTAATACCATGGATATTGTAAATATTTGCAACTTCTTGAATGTGTTCTGAGGGAGAGATAGAAGTTTTACTAGTAAATTCTGGTATACTTTTGAGTGCAGCTATTGGTATGTCATGTCTTTGGGCCAATAAAAGAGGACTTCCACCATTAAAGGTGGAAAAAGCATGAGCTCTAGGCTATGCCATATAGACAAGTGATCTATTGATATGTGCTGATGGCAATCTAGGCTGAGATCTAATAGTAGGAGTAGAGATGGATCTTGGAGGTGTATTTGTTACTATTACACTCCTAATTGGTGATAAATATAGTCTTCCTTCTTCTAGGATTTGAAAATGAAAGCTCTTGGTACTAAAATTTACCTCTAGAAGATGCCCTTGTTTAAGCTTTGGGCAAGAATTACTGCAACTTTGGTCTAGAACCAGATGTATTTGAAGCTTAGAGTCACCAAGTACTTGAAGAATGAATACCTTAAAGGTTTGAACACCAAAGTCAATACTATCTCCTCAGTATTAATCTTGAAATCTTCCTTTTGACACCAGTAGACCTGAAATTTTCTGAATATTGTCCCACCGCGCATGCCAAAAACTATTGTCACAAAAGTTTGCACCCTTGTCCAAATTTTTTACCTAAGGACAACCTTGTGAAACATGAAAACAATCTCCAAGCTGTAGGACTTGAACTATGAGGTTGAATCTCTGGAGAGGGCTTACTTCCTTTACTATCAAGGTGCAACTAACTACTCTTGGAGACGAAAAGGGAGAAGGAATGCATAGAAGCAAATCTACCTATTCTAACCTAAGGGGGGTGATGCACCAAAAATAGAGTGTTCAAACCAATCTCTACCCATACATTCACTATTGAACCATCATGACACCAAAAGATATACACATCCAGACTTGCTTTAATCTAACAATCACATGCAGATTAGAAAAAACCCAAATGAATGACACAAGGAAAGAGAGGATTTTCTTATATACCATTCATAGGCCAAAATAGATATAGTCATGTGAGATTGCAGATATCTACAATACACCAATGAGAGGAAAATAGTTCTTGCACTTCACATCAATGGATGAAGGAGATAAGAATGTCATACAATTCAGAGGCAAAGGGGATTTATAGTGAAATTGTAGAGCAACATCAGAGAAAAAAGAGAAGAGTCAACCTCAACAAAATTTACAAAAATTGCCTTTATAGCTTAGGCATAACTAAGATTTTCTCTAATTTAAGTTACTCCACAACCACTACCATTAAGTCTCTTTAGAGATTTGGAGAAAATCTGATCTGGGCACATATTCATATACAATGAAATCTAATATTTTGTTGAAATAGGGCCCTGACAGAAATGATGCCATTAAACCATTCTGACCAAGTAGATGGATAAACTAGGGTGGTAGAGTGTTCTCCTACTATTTACTGGGTTCATCATTCATTTGAGAGTAGTTGGAATTGATCATGTGGATCAAATCATGTAAGAAAACTTGATTTCCTTCATTTTTGGTTCATCAGTTAGCAAAGTCAAAAAGTCAACTGAATCTTGCAACCAAAATGGGCCACACAGGCCAATAATTTCATTTCATTTTTCCATCCTATAAAGTCTTCATGTGATTGGCCTTATCTTCTCAATTAACTAAGCCACCTTCCCAACTTAACTATGATGTCACATAATTGTTAGCCTTAACTGTTAATGCCTTAGCTAAGCCCATAAGGACATGTGTCCTTCAAGAACTTTTCCGCATTGTTTAATTACCTTGCATCTTCATAATACAGGAAAGCGTTGATTGTTGATCTCAATAAGATCAATGATCATGAAAGATCTTCATTATACTATGCCTGCCCTTAATACTTCTGGGACCACGAGCCATTCAACATACACCTTAGCACAACTTGGCTCCACTTGGCATCACCCTGTGGCTTATGAAATCAACCTGACCCCACAAAGACACGCAAAAATGAGGCACTTTCCCGTATTCCTTAACATCCTTGCATCTTCATAATGTAGGGAAGCACCCACCGTAGATCTTTTTGCATCAGACAATGGATCTTGCTTTGAGAAGAATGGATGCCTGATGCCATTATCAGCTACATGTCACGAAGGGGCTTGCCCGCGTTACTTAAAACTCATGCACTTTCACATTGCGGGCAAGCACCAACCCTTGATATTTGCTAAATCAATGATCAAAATGCCTGAACTGTAAAGTATTAATATCATTAAAATACCAACCAATGACATCGTAGGAAATTCAAAACATGCATGAGGAACACTGACAACTCTGCAACAGGTCTGACTACTTCTGACAACCAAGAACATTTGCGGTGCATTGAGGTTTGAATGTTAGTAGGGGCCACATGGTGTAAAGGTTCTTGCCCACATTAAGTAAAGGTAGTGCATTTTGAGAAAGTGGGAAAGCGCCCATTGTAGATCACGAAAGATCTGACAGTGAGGGAATGGCAGGCAAGAAGAAACATTAAAGTGCATAGTCACATAGAAACAAGGAAATACATTAAGGTTTTATTTCATTTATTTTTGTATTTCCATGGAATTTTAAATACTTAAATATGGAAAGTGACCCTTGGGTGGGCTCAAGTATTTGAATTCAAATTTTTGGTGGGAGGCAAATATGGTTAATAAGGACCAAAGATTATTGCCCTTATTTTCTAATTTGTTGCTTGTACAAGTTTTAAATAATTTATTGATGGTAAATTTTGTTAAGATTATGATGCTAAATCAAGAAAACCATGAAAATTTCCAATCACTTAATTAGCAACAATTTTAGACTTTTTTCATGCATATATTAAGGAAGAGATTTATGTTCTAGCTTGTAGTTTTGCAATCGAATAAGTAGTTAAGATTCCAAGAATAAATGAATCATTTTACATGCATATCAACCTATTTTTATGTCCAATAAATCATTTACAACATCCATAGGGGTTGTTAAGACTTTCTTGTTTCTTTCAATTAATTTAGGATTTTGTTTAGTAGTCTATAGTAGTAGGAAAAACAAATAAAACTTTGATTTTTATTCATCTTTTGTGTGGAGTTTATGAAGAGAGAAATATTTCATTCAATTAGAGATCACTACATAAAACTTTGGATTTATTTTCTCTAAAACAGGGCATTCTCTATTACAAGATAAAACATTGATATTTCCATTTTGTGCATAGAATATTGGAGTGGTGAACTGCTGTATTTTTCCTTCTTCCTTTGCTTTTAACAATCTCTTTATGTTTCTCTTTAGTTTCTACAACTTTAATTCAATATTTTGTGATTTTTGTTATCACAATTTCTATTTACAACTTTGGAAATTCTCTGTTGAATTGGTCATTAAATTTGATTTTTATATTGTGTAATATATTTTTAAGTTTTTCTTTTTCTTTCCTTTATACTATTCAAATCAATATCTTCTCCATGTATCTAAAATACTTAAGAGTTGTAAAATTTAAGAAGTGATTCCATTTGTACATGAATCAAGAAAGGTTGTGATTTGGTAGATGACATAATTTCAGCCAAATGTAGGCAAGATGGTCCTATGGATATTTTAGTAACTTCTAAAGTGAAAATGGAGGGATGCCTCACTTTTGAGGAGAAGCCAAATGAGGGATTTGATAGAAACGAGATGCCAAATTATGTCTAGAACTATGGGATGCACAATGATTAATGTTGCTAATAAAGATGTAGAGAATTTGAGTAGAAAAAAATATGAAAGACTGTTGTTGGAGGTAAATGCATCACCTATAATATCTCCTATAGAGGAAAGTATTTTAGGAAAAGAAAGGGATGATGAAAATTCTTCTCAATATCTATACTTTTTTGGGGTTAATTTATTACTTGTAATCCTTCCATAGAGGAAGTTGTTGCAAAAAATCAAAAGGAGAATGACAATATTTCTGAATCTCTCAAATTATTGAAGGTGTAGATGATCTAGTTTGATGGGAAGCGAGAGACTATGGACCTCATGGACTATGAAGAAAAAGGTGGTAAGACACCAGAGAAAGTAAAGCCCATGGAAGATATTGGCATGTAGATACCTATTGAATGTACAAGTTCTTTTTTAATGTTCTTTAGTCTCTATGTCATGTGGGTTGTGCTCTTCATGCCACCTACTATTATTTTCCAAGGTGATAAAATTGCATATGTAGATGCATCACTTGCATGCCAGACATGAAGCTCATTTCCCAATTTATAATGAATGATTGGATATAAAGGCTCCATACGCTGGCCCAACAATGGAAGCCAAGGATGTAACCATGCATGTATTGACTTAGTCTCCTTGCAAGGATCCTAAGTATCTAGTGCTGCTATTATTTTGGGCATCACTATATGATCTAGAATGTTATGAAGTACTAAAGCTAGTAGTAACTTATCCCATGTATCTAAAAAACATAGCATAGGTTCAGGAACCCATGGCTCCCAAGAATTTCTAGCAATTATTCTCACTACTAGAAGAATAACTTTAGTGAAGAGTTGAGTATAAGGAGTTGAAGAAGAATGTTCTACTTCTATGCAAATGCATAATCACGAGGCTCATTCCCTTGTAGAATCCTATGCCACAATGACATTACCTCTAAACCATGCAAATGATGTTTAAGTGGTTCCAAACATTGAAACACTCTTATAAGCAATGGAAAAATAAATGCAAATGCAATATGTGACAAATTGCACAACTTTGAGTCCTCCCAATATTTGGACTTTAAATTATCAAAGACACTTGCAAGTGATTCCAATGTCATAGTACCTACTACAACACTTTCCTAGATTCTATCTAGTGCTCCCATAATATCCTCTATGTTGTGTAGCTATTTATTTTTCCCATGTAATATCTATCTAAAGCCACTCCTTCTCCTTCTAGGATATTTCCATAGAATCTCTCTCATTCAATTATGGTGCATCTCAATTAGCTACTCTAATGATGCAATCACCCATCCATCTCTAGATTTTGCAAGCATTTGTTTTTTTATAGAATATAGATAGATATTGGTAGTTCCAAACCATAAACCTTAAGACCATCATGTGTGCATCCCACTTTAGGGAAAAATTAGATGTCATGTTCTTGTGCATATGATTTAATCACTTCCTTGATAACTTTCATTTCATCATTCAAGTTTTCAAGATTGGTCAAGATCCTACACAAAAATAATGCACACTAGGATAAATGGGCAGAGTTTGCAAGAAATTTTCCAAAAAACATATCATAGCAGCGATTTTTAGAAAGAAACAAGCAAACCCTAGAACTTTAGTTGGGTTGATTACAAATTCCTATAGAACTTTAATCATATTAGGTGCAATAAAATAAGCAATCAATTAGTTGTTCCTAGCTAGCAGAATCAAATATAGTTTTCCAAGGTGATAAAATTGCATATGTAGATGTATGTATATACATATGTATGTATGTATGTATTTATATATGTATGTATGCATATATGTATTTATGTATATATGTATGTATGTATGTATGTACATATATATACATATGTATATGTATATATATACATACACACACATGTGTGTGTCTATGCATGTATATATATAAAGAGATCTTGTGGATTCTAGATTATGAATTATAATAAAAAAAGAAGAAAAAATGACATTAAACATTCACATTTTTTGATCAATTGTGGAGAGCTGTGTAGGAAAGAGGGTGGAGGGCTCCAAATGAGGGTGGATCTCTAAACACTAGTGGAGATTAGTGGAGATCTAAGATTTTGTTGTCATTCCCTTGTGATCATTGCATTTCATTGTCACACCCTTGTGATCTCTATATATGTATGTATGTATATACATATATATGTATATATATATGTATATATACATATAGACACACACATATGTGTGTGTCTGTGTATGTATGTATATATATAGAGTGATCTTTTTAAAGGTACTTATTGATCCAACTACATACATATTCTAGAATCCAAATAATAAAATGATAAAACTCACTCAACATGTAGCATGGCCATAGATGTAATGGCAATGCATATTGGTAAGTAGATTCCTCATTTTCTCTCTCATTTTTCATATGTCTATTTCACTTGAACGATTATTTCTTAGGGGGTATTTTATAATATTGGATTCATTTTATGCAAGAGGCAACAAGGACATTCCTAGATGTATCCATGTTAGATGTATAAGAAAACTAAATAATTGTGATAAATTTCTTGTGAGAAATGAAGATGGACTTCCCCTGAGAGTAGCCCAACTTCTAAGCACTTTAAAGATTAATCCTCTCTAAAAGATTTTATATATTAAAAAGGAATTTAGACATTTGGGAGGGGGGGGTGGGGCTAGATGAGCTTCCACCTTCACATGGTTAGCCCTGATTAGTAGAGAATATTAAAATATTCTTGAAGCCAAGTGAAGCTCAACATTAACCCATGATTGCATAAAACCTAATTATGTGAATCTCTTGGTTTCAGGCAATGCAAAAGGAGGCCATAGTTCAATATGAAATCTCAATTCATATGCATACGACATCAAGTGGAGCTAAAAAAATGCAACAAATTTTCAATTTTGTTAGAGGTTTTTAATTAGGTATTTTAAGTTATAAACCATCAAGAATATTGTAACTTTGACTCTTATAGGAAAGGATAATGTCCTCAACATGCAAGAAAATCAAGACTTTCTATGTGTTGGCTTGCTTGTCCATAATAGCTAGAGTTCTAATGTTCATGATGTTCTATAATTTTAAAAACTTAATAGACCTATTAAATAAATGTAAATGTTGTGCATTTTGAGCTTTGCCTATTGTCCATGCATATAAAATGTAGCTGCATGTGCATTCTTGATTCAAAATCTATCAAGTAGGGTGAGCACCTACAACTTGACAAATGATTCCTCTATTGGGGAGATGGTATTATCGATAGAACCCTGTAGCTTGGACATTGTATGGCCTTTTGTCTTTGCAATTTGGAGATGTGGAGACCAATTTAAGGATGACCTAAAAAAGAAATGGTTAAGTGTATAAATTTTCTAGAACTTATGTCAAATTTTTTAATCTGAAACTTATGTTAACATTTTTAATTATGGCAATTTTCTAACATTGGATTTTTCTACTCTAGTGCTTGATAATGGTGAAAAATGGATTGTGTTTGCCAGATAGAATGCGAAATTTTTTGCTAGGATTGCATCAAAACATGAAGTGAGGTATGTAGTATTTGGTACTTTTCTAATTGATATAGATAATGGTCATCCAATTTTTAAAACTGTGGATGAGTTAACTTTTTCTTTTTTAAATAATAGGATTGGGCATGCGAATTTTATTATCACATTCTCATTACAACTTTTGATACTGAGAAAAAATATTATTCACAAGGATTATAAATTTTGGATATTTATTTTTATGGTTTCAAATGTACAAACCATTTATCCCAACATCTTGATTTTGCAATCTAGTTTCTTCAAAATTGACTTAATAATTTTAGCTTCTTCCTTAAGAATGACCCATGTCCCAAAGTATGATCATCATCTTGAAAAACCCATAAGATATCTTTGAGAGCAGGGTTAAGCTACTAATTACATAATTTTTCATATTATATTGTATATCCATTTCCTTTTCTCAACTCCAGTACAAAGAATGAAGGTGTCACCTCAAAAATCTTTGCAAAAGATACCAAGTTTCCTTTTCTTCCATTCATATTTCCTTGCATCTTGATTATGAAATCTATTGTGTTCATATTGAAGAGTTCTCCTATTTATCCATAAAAAAAACAATATTGGATTAAAGTATTTACAATTCGATACTTTGCATGCCATTTCTTTCAATCTTGAAGGAGGAGAAAGCTTTAGCAAATACAAATTTCACTCTAAATACTGATCTTTCCATGACTAATGTTGACTATCTTCTATATAACCTACCACAATCTCTTCAATCCTTTGTGGAGGATGAATCCTTACTAAGTAATATGACTAATGAGAAAATGACTTGATTGGTTGTTATTCATTGCTTTTAATTAACATCCTTTAAATAGAGAGAACAAGTAGAGCTTGAAATATAAAAGTATTCCTTCATGTAATGGGTTATTTTCATGTGATGAATCTACTTATAATTTCATTGGAAAGAGCTATATATTTGCATATGATAAGTCTTCTTATATTCTAATGGGCAAAAGGGTTATTCACATTTTGATAAAGTTGTGGTGTCTAGTAACATTGTAATAGAAACACATATTCTTGGTTCTATATTATCAATTATTATTTTTGACTCATAGAATATTGGTTAGGAATGAGTAGTCATGGTGGGCCCCCACCACAAACTTGAGGTGATTTCAAGCTCACCTTCAAATCTATAGTATGAAAAATATAATCCAACATTTTCCCCATTGTGATTGAAATAATAATCCATATCTAAATCCATATTATTCAAAATGCCACTCTGGTGAGAACCAAAAATCTCCCCACATTGAACCATACATTGTTCAAATAAATTTTTACCATAAATATCATTGAAAATATGAAGATAATAGATAGAGAACACAAGTTCAACATCTTTACTTTTATTTGGCATATAGAAATACCATTCTTGTAAGAATCAACTTCCTCCTCACAGTGAATTGTTTAGTAATTTTTTTTGAATTTTTTATTTGACAATATGAAGAGAACATATAGAGAATATATTGAACATCTTTTGTTGGTTTTAGTGTGTCCTAAAATGTCTTGAAATTTTTTGATCAGCTAAAATGAGAAAGGGTCTAAAACAAAAAAACAAAAAATAACAACAAGTCTAGTGGACAAAAAGTAAGAGTTCAAAAAAAATGAAACAATATAGAAACTAACACCAAAACTAGAAAAATAAATAAATTACCACCAACACAATATAGTATAAAAAAAAAAAACTAAATTTCTAAGCCAACAAAGAGAAAATGGCACCTAAAATGAACCAAAAAACCATAGACACACACCAACACTAAGCTTTGACACTGTAATCACACCCCAATATAGGACCACTACTTTCTCATCTCCTTGAGTTTCTTTGAGAAGGAAGGATGCTTAGAAAGACAAGATGAAGTTGCATCCCCTAAGCTATCCACCTCTTTAGTGATAATTTGAAGACCCTCCTCTTTACCATGGGTTTGTTAATCTTAGATTGGTTTTGATAAGGCAGTGAAAAAACACTTAGTCATTTTCTATCATTATTAGAGTGCAAGCCAAGTGATCAAAGAAAGATGAGCAATTACTGTGACCTAAGAGATCAAATAATGTTGAGCATGTGTGTTGAGTCACTCATGAGCTAAGTAGTCTATACATGCCAAGTGATTTAGGAGCCAAGTAAATAGTGTATGATGAGCCATTTAGAAGTTGAGTTACAATATTGAGATTGTAGTGATGGCTAAGCATCAGAGCCTTCAAATGTTGAGTAAATAGTTTTGGACATAGTTGTTTGTAATGACACAAAATATATGTAAAATTTTTTTGGGCTGACATAACAATTGTTTTATGATTCTAGAAGATAAGTATGGAGGTATATTATGATTCTATATGTAGTACATGTAACCAATCAAATTAAGGTATGCTTTAAGTAGCATTATAGATCAACCTCAACCATTGATTCTTACCTAACCCTAGTTCACCTATGTTTACTTAAGGAGGAAAACCCTAAAGAGTTTGTAATGTGTGGAAGGAGATGAATGCTAAGTGTAGAGAGGGAATTCATGGTGGCTATGGAGGTTGTGACAATGATTTTAATTGCAAAATCAGATAAAGAGAATAGATGGAAGCAGAGAGAGGATAGAGGAGAAATATCTGATCAGAAGGGTCAAGGATTCATCAGTAAAGAGAAGATCTAATATGTAGCAACATAGAGCTAACCAAAGGATCATGGCACTAAATCATTTTAACAGGCGATACAAAGTAAATCTCCAAACAAGGTAGTCTTCATATACTTTTGTAAATCTCTTAACCAAGTGATTTCTTTATTGTAAGTTTAAGTCCTCTAACAAGACACACTTTGAGCAGGGTGTTGAAATCTTTTAATAGGGTGAAACTAAAAAGTCTTTGTAACCCTTTAATAGGGTGGACCCCTCATAGGGTAGATCATATTTTATGGTAAAACTCATTGTAACCATAATTGGCTACACTTTATAGCTATAGTAATGAATATTTCTGGGTGTCACACCCACCATGGTTTTACCTTCTCATTGGAGGGTTTTTGGGTAACACATTTATTATGTCATTTTTTATTGTTTTCATGCTATGGATGAATATGTGTAGTTAGCTACTTCATTTTACATGCTAAATTGTGATATAGATGTGTGGTGAATTTTTTATGGTTAAATTTTTGAGGTGTCAATTCAACAACACACCACACCCCCCCCCCCCCCCCCCCCCCCTTGAATTTACTTTCCCATTGTTATTTCCAATAGCTTTTCCTCCCTTCTTTCTTCTTTTTTATTTTAAACACTCTATCCTATGTAATTCTTTGTTGCATAGCCAAATTGTTAATTTTATCCCCTAGCTGAACCTAAGACTCCTTCATAGATGCTAGGGAAATGTGAATCTCATATTACATTCCATATCAAAATAGATTTTGATTTTGGTATTTCAATCTCCTACTAAATTTATTATTTTTATCTGGGACTGTGTGATTTTTAGGAAGATATGAAACTAATGAAGGACATGGGCTTGGATGCATATAGGTTTTCCATATCTTGGTCATAGATATTACCATGTGAGCCAATTTTTTAACCCTTAAAAAAAGTGACTAGCAATCAACAATGCCTTTCTTTAAAAAGTTTCTTATTTTTTGTGAGAACATATGGCACAATCAAATATGGAATTAAAAATGTTGGAGTTTCCTAATAAAACAACCTTATCAATGAACTCTTAAAACATGGTAAAAATTAATCCTTTTTTCTATTATGGATATAGAAATATATATATTTTTATGCAAGCCATAACCAAATCATGTTTGATAAGCTCTAACTTAAATTTGATCCTTGAGAAGTTTTTCTCCTCAATTAGCTTATTTATTTTTAATTTTGAACTAATTATATTTTATCATATTGGGCACAAGGAACACTTACAAAATTTTTGTTTTAATAACAAGCAATGTTAATTATATTTTTTTTTGTAAAGATCTACAACCAATCAGTTTTCTAGGTCAATGCATAGCATGCTGGATACAATCATTCAATTGTATGTTCTCTTTGATGTTAGTGTATATCAAGCTCACTTGAGAGTCAAAGAAATTTACATACATGATGATTGTGTCAATGCTAACCAAGTTCTGAGCCAATGTTAATCGAGCTCACTTAGTTACCAAAGATAAGTTGGCATGGAATGAGTGTTAACCTAGCTCATTCAATTACCAAAGGAAGTCTAAAGGAAATTCATTTTTGAGTTACTATTTATTAAGTTGGGTCAGCTAATGAATGATTTTCCTAAATCATTTTTTTGGTTAGTATAAGATCAAGTTTAGGATTGAATAGGAGGAGAATAAGCATGGGATTGAAAAGATAAATCAAGGAAGCAAATTAGGAGTTCACCGAGTTGCAAAGAACATTCTAATCAAGAAGGATCAAGTATTCAAGCTAGAATAGATATATGAAATCAGAAAATATAGTTATATCAATAGTCAAGTCATATCATTGTTACTCTCTAATAATTGAAGTACTGAATCAAATATCTTAATAGAGTTATCTTAACAACTATTTTCCAAATCCTCTAACAAGGTGGCATTTCAAGATTGAAGTGACTAAAGACTTCTAACAAGGCCACTCCAAATAGGGTCACACCTAATAGTTTGTTTTGTAACCTTTAACAGGGTTGGCTCCTAATAGGGATCAGTTTAGAAGATTGAAAAATAGTAACTAGTTGCAATTGGTGGTTTTTCCCAAATTGGGTTTCAACATTAAATCCTAGTATCTCTTGCATTCATGTTATTTTATTTATGATTCTACAAATAAGTTAATTAAGGTTAATTAAAATTAATATAATAAGATCTACATTTTTAGTGTAACAATGCATATATTTAGTATTAACTGAGTGACATTCATTCTTAGTATAAACTGAGTTACCATGTTAACCGAGTGTTTCAGTGCTAACCATGTTACATCAATATTTCAATTTCAAAAGAGTTTAGGTTTGTTTTATGCTAACATCTTAAGGGACCAGGATTTTTTTTTTTGGTAACTAATTCACCCCTCCCCTCTTAGTTACTCCTCTTACATTTCAAACAATTGGTATTAGAGTATTTGGTGCTTGCAAAGAATGTTTCAAGGACCTAAGCTAAAGATCAAGATGTCTTATAAAAGGGGAATTTATAAGCTCAACGCAGATGAATTCCAAGCATGTAAGGATCTCATAAGTTGCATTTGGAAACAACTAGTGAATTAGGCCTAAAATATCTAGACACCAAGTATGTGGCACCTACTAGAACTATGACTATGGAAAAAATTATAGAAAAGAAGAATCATAACATTATGATGATTGATATTGCTTCCACTCTCAACTATGCTGAATTTAATGAAGTTAAAGATTGTGCTACTACTTATGAGATGTCAGTCAAGCTGAAAGCTATGTATGGAGAGATAAGGAAAAAGTCTCAGAGGTTAGTTTGATTAATGAAGATGAAAGAAGATGAGAACATTGCATAGTATAGTGAAAGAATCAAAGCCAATGTGTGTGCAATAAAAGCCTCAGGTAGGAAAATTTATAGTATAATAGTGGTAAGAAAGGTACTTAGAACCCTTCTTCCAATTTATGCAATTAGAGTCTAAGTTATTCAAGAAATGAGATGTGATCCTAAGAATGATATAAAATTTGATGCACTAGTGGGAAGGTTGAAAACATTTGAGTTAGATAATTTTGATAATTATGTTCCTAACTCTAGTAACCTTGAGTTTGCATTCCAAGCCAAGCTATCACTCAAGAAGGGAGCTACAAAGTTTAAAAGAAAGAAGTATGATAGTAAAGATGAAGATGGTTATGATGATGATCTTGAAGTCATTGCAACATTACTTGCAAGAATATTTCCCAAGGGCAAAGGAAAGTAAAAAGGCAAAATTCCTTTGACAAAGGCAAGAATGATTTCAAAAGCTAAAAATACTACAAGGAAAAAGGTAAGAAATCTTGTTACATGGCTAAAGATTCTGATAGTAGTGAAGAAGATGAAATGGTTTATATTACTATTAAGGATGAATCAAATGATTAGAATGATAAGATGACTCTCATTTCTCATTTTAGTAAGAGATTATTGATACAGGTTGTTCTCTCCACATGATGCTGATAAACCTAAACTTGAGCACTTGGAACACTATGATGGTGGGAGTGTTAGATTTGGAAATTATGAACCTTGTTATGTCAAGAAAATGGTCGTATTACACTAACCAATGATCTTAGATGTAATAATGCTTATTGGGTTGAAGGATTGAATCATAATCTACTTAGTGTGGCACAATTGAATAACATTGGATTCAAGGTAGAATTCATGAATAGGAAAGGCAAACTACTGGATAGAAATGGAAATTTAGTTGGGACTAGTAATCAAACAAGAGGTAATCTATTCTACCTAGATCTAACTATAAATTCATGTTTCATAGATCAAGTAGAAGAATACTAGTTATGGCATAAAAGGTTGTGTCATGTGAATTTTGATAACCTAGTCAACATAAGAAAGAACATAAGGGTTAGAGGCATTCCAAGCTTGAGGAAACCTGATATGGGAATGTGTAAGAATTATCAAATCAAAAAGATGGGAAAGAAAAATTTTAAAAGAAAGAACTATCATTCTCAAGAAGTCTTCCATCTAGTTCATATGGACCTTTGTGGACCTATTGGCATACAAAGCTACATTGAAAATAAGTACTTTATTTCTTTTGTTGATGATTATTCTAAGATGATGATAGTTATGTATTTAAAGGATAAATTAGAAGGTTTTTTATAATATATAGTCCACCAATATAATTGAGAGAGGGGGGGAGGGGGGTGAATTAGTTATCCAACTAGTATCACAATTATCAACCTTAAACAAACTTAATCATATAAGAAATTAAACTAATAACACAACAAGATACTCATACCCAATAACACTAGATATGTTAACTAGGGAAACCTTGATTAGATGGAAAACCCTAGTAGAGTTTCTACCCACAAGATGATGTACTAATATAAATATTCCTTGTTAGAGAATGGACCCTGTTAGGAGCCTATGAATACATTTAGTACATATGAGTCCTTGTTAGGAGACTTTGAATCCCCAATAGGAGATTCCAACCTTGTTAGGAGACTTTGAATCCCTATTAGGATATTCCAACCCTGTTAGGAGTTGAGGAAGATAGCTAGACCCACTACCCAAATAGCTTAAAGGGAAAGGCTAATGAACCCACTATTCAAATGATCTCTATATTATTCCTTGTAGAATAATAGAAATGAAATGTACTTCCTTCCTCTTCTTTTTTCCTATCAAATGAACCTCTTCTCCTTCTGATCTTGTAACCAAATCACAAAACTCACATATAATAATCCCTTAGATTTCTTACACACATTGCTTAAACAATTTGCTCCTTTTCATAGTTTGCACTTGATACAATGATGACACACACTACAAAAAAATAAAACATCTTTTCTTTATACAATATCCTTAAAGTAATTCCTTGACTTGGCCTTGAGGCTTTCCCAATTACTTATAATAAGCTAAATAATTAATTATAATTACAATAGAACTATTGGCTCACAATCTATACAAAACTTCACACATGTGATACTAGGTCTTGTACACCTACTGACATCACCAATAAACTATTCTCTATCCCTAAATGATTGCACATCTTCTTACTACATCACATATTTAAGATAGTGAACAAACATTAGGAACTACTTTCCTAATACTTTGTCTTTAAATTTCTCTCTATAAATTAGGTACAACTTCCATACATCTTTTAACTAGACTTTGTGCACTTGCCCACATCATCAAGACATAGTGTAGAACTATAGATGCTCAAAAATAGTTCGCATCTATAGTTTGATCAAAATGAAGCTCCATTTGGCATATAGTGCACTCTTTGAAAGAAAAAGCCTTCACCTCATTCTAATTGGTCCTATTCTCATATGTCTGGTCTTCTTTCATTCATATCTTCATTCATCACCATGATCATGTGTTTTGATACACCAAATCATCTTCATCTTGCATTCCTACATTCCTGCATCATCCTACACTGTCTATCAACCTTCTACGGCTTTTCACTTTGTCCAGCCTCAGTCTAACCCTTTTTTGACCAATTTTGATCACATGTGACCATTTTTGACTAATTTGACTCATGTTTTGACCGCTTTCCACAATTTTGGGCACTCACACAAATTTTTAGGTCATTTCGAGTCTAATCAGGCTATTTTTGGCCCCTAGAGCCTTCTAGGGTGCAATTTGCACTTTTTGAGTGCACTTGAGCTTACCATGTGCCCCATGGGTGCACTTGGCACTCTCATAGTGCACTTGGGATTAAAAAGTGCACACTGGGTGCTCTTGGGTGCATTTTGGGCGCACTTGGGTAAGTAGGATGCCCATAACTACTCCTAAAGACATTATGTTGCACTCTAGAGGCCATAACTTTTGTGTTTCAACTTTGATTTTCAAACCATTAGTTGAGTTAGTTTTGTATCATTTTGGTGAACAAATTGAGCTATAATTTTCATCATTTGGTTACTATCTAAGTGGTAATGCTTGAAAATACTCTCGGGCCCCTGAATCGACATCACTTTTCATACTAGTTCATCCCATTTTCTCATTCCACTAACTCTGATATTTTGGCCAACCTGATTGTATCTCAACAATGTCTATAATAATTCATATCCTCTTTCACATCAATTTCGCATCATTTTGGAACCATTTAAAAATCATTAAAAATCATATCAAGTCAACTTGCAATCATATCAAACCAACTCAAAATCACATCAAATCAACTCGAAAATCAACCCGAATCAACTCAAAATCATCCAAAATCATTCCTAATTAGCCTAAAATATATCAAACATCCAAAATCAATCATCATCTATCCAATCCTAGGAATTTTTGTGGCTTTCAATGCCCTGGAAACCTATCAATCTATCAAATCTTATCAATTTGATCTTAGTACTATCATTCACATCATCAAATTTTTGACATTGTTAAGTCTTTCATTGTTGGATCATGGCATTATCAACCATTTTAATAATATTGACTACATCTGCCATTGATATTATTATTATCAACCTTTTCAATCAGTTTTGATCCTATAGCATTTACAATGTTATGTATCTTTAATTCATGTCATGTGTCCCTGGCATGTTATCAATTTCAATCGATCAATCAATTTGACCATTTCTTTGGTCTACTTGTCATCATCCTATTCAATCCATATCAATCATCACATTTCATCAAAGGATACTGTCACACTTATTTAATCAAATTGGCTAGTCACCTACTAATTTTTTCTATAGGATTAAATAACCCATAATTTAATCCTATGTCATTACTAATTATTCTTCCTAACTAACCTTCTGAATTAATTGATATTTTATTAATTAATTGGTTAATCATTCACAAACCATGGAAATTCTTAATTTCCTAAGTCACATTTTCCACCATTAATTCCATTTTCACTAATTTTTATTTTGTGGAATAAAGGATTTTTAACTCATTCCAATCATTTAACTCTTTTTTTATGTTTTATATTTTTATTGATCCTCCTCTCTCCTTCTACTAGTTATCTAGTTTCTTTAATTAAGTGGTCCTAGGTCCTTGTCTTTTTTCTTGTTCCTATCTTGGCCCCTCCTACCTCCATGACCTCGATCCTTGTGCCTTTAGTTCTCCCCTTCTTTTTAAAACCTCCTTAACCCCTCCATGGTATGCAATCTATTTTACTCATCCTTTTGCTCTCTTCTATCCAGATGATGGATCACAGAGTGTGATCCAAAATGTTATTTTACTCATTATTTTGCTCTCTTCTATCCTGATGATGGATCATAGAGTGTGATCCAAAATGTTGACACAAAAAAATCTTACATAATCTCCTCCAAAAATTGATGCTATAGATGATGGATTGTGGAAAATTGATCTATTTAAATTAAATTAAGCATTTTTAATTCAAATATTTCATAAAATATTGACATCATCATGACACATGGGTGTGACACCTCATGGATTCTCCTTTGATAATTGGCTAAGATATGTCATAATCTAATATTCTTATTCTCTTACGCACATCCATAGTTGGCTTCCATTGTCATAACTTCTTGGCTTTAAGTGGGTTTGAGGTGTCATATGACATGTCATAGATTCTCTTCCCTCTTTAGCCAAGTTTTATTTCCAAGTGTCATACAATCCAACATTTGGCATCTTGTGTCATATGTGTCAAGGATTCTCCAAGGAATCGCTTTCCATGTCGCATATCCACGGTGACAAATCCAATGCTCTCACCTTCTATGTTGATTATAAAATGAGAATTCTTTCTCTCATTTTGGACCCTAATTCTTGAGTTCTTAAGTCCCTAGTTTTCTTAATTTTTTCACTTTTTCTCTCACATTCAAATCACAACTTCAAGTATTCTCATAGCACCATCATTATCATAGAATTTTTCTTCAATATTGTGTGCACTATAGGAAATTTAGAGCTACATCACATGGAGAATAAAGAAGGACATGGGAGCTACAAATGGAAGAGGGAGTTTTAGATTTTCGTTCTTGTTTTGATTCATTTGGCTTTCATGGTAAACTAGAGAGTGTTAACATATGTTTATTGGGTTTTTAATTTACTCATAGTATGTTAGACATTAGCCCATTTTCTAGGTCCTACATTTCGTGAACCTGACATGAACATGTTTATCTAACTTGGGTTTTCTTGTTTTGTGCTTGTAAGTGCAAGGAAGGAGCTCATTTGGAGGGGTAAAATCTTTATTTTCTCTCTGTTATCACACCTAGTATAATTAGGGGCCCAAGTAACATGTTTTTATGCTCTTGTTTCATGAATTTTGTTAGCTTGCTATTCTAGGGAGCACTCTGCTCTATCAGGGCACACTTGGGGACCCCTAGGAGGAAGTTTTAGGGGCCTAGGAGCCACCATAACCCCTTTCTATTGTTCCCAAGTCACCAACTATTCTTAGAACTTACCAACTACACCATTTTGGGCCCCAAATATGCTATGGGCACAATTTGTACTATCTAGGTGCACTTGGGAGTATAGGTTTCAAAATTTCTAGTTTTTGGGTCTTATTTAGGCACCATTTCCCCACAACTTGCCATTGACCTTGCAATTACACCCAAAAACTACCAACTACACCCTTCTAAGCCCCAAGTGCACCATGGGTGTAGTTAGCACTATTTAAGCACACTTGGGGGCATTCTAGGTCATTTTGACCTTTTGGGGCACAATCTACTCTATCAAAGTGCACTTGGTTCACAAAAAGCACCTATTTCAATTAGAATCTACATCTAAGGTTTCCATTTGCTTCAAGGAAATAGGTTAGATGATTTTTTGTTACTAATGGTCTATTTTTAGCATGTGGTGATCATTGGATGAAGACTAAGCATTGAAAAACTACTAATGTTTGTTTGCAGGACATTGTTGAAGACCATTGTGTGTTTGCCAAAACCATGTGTGCAGATTTATTAGATTAGATAACACTTTGTTTGGTGCTTAAAATAAAATTTTTCTTTTCTACTTGGTGTGCCTATGATGTTTAAATCCCTAGGAGTTGCATGGACATAACCTATCCCCTCACCATTCATGAATCTTGGGTGTAAGAGAAATCCGTGTAACTTCTATAGGAAGCCTGCCTTGGACCAAGATACTCGATATTGGGTATGCCAAGGGATGAATTCAGAGCAATAATAGGAAAAAAGCCAGGTTAATGTTCTAGCCACTATATAAAACTTAATTATGGTGAAAGTCATGTCGGTGGTATTGCTGAGTGATAGCTCTCATCTAGTACCCTTGTGGTTCATCAAACCCCACTTCTTGGGGCTGGGAGACCTTCTGATGAAGTTTATCATTCACTTGCTAAATAGAATGCACTTACTAAAAACTATGTTTTAGTAGCCAAAATCCTTTCTATCCACTGGCTCAAGGCATCACCCACACCTGTGAAGACATCTTACATTCTTCCAGTCCTTAGTAGAGGCAAGAGTTCCTTGGGAAGTCATGCCCCTTAGGAAGTAGATCTTGGTATCCTTGATAAGTGAGTGTGTTTTAAGGGGGAGCCTATGGTGCCAAGATCCTAGGTTTTCCACTCTAGATAAGCATGGCTAAACTTCAGTTCAAGTAGGTATTTAGTGGATATAGTCCTAAAGCCTAGGTTGTGGTGTGTTTTTTCACTTTTAACAACAACTATTCTTGTCTTAATGTGTCTTGTGTGTGTAAAACATAAATCAAGATAAAAACCAACTCTCAAATTTACACCTTGAACCTTGTCATAACATTACACACTATCAAAACAGCAACTATTGTCAAGACTTTGTGAACTTTTTCCAATACATTCAAGGCTTAGAAAACATGGTAACTTGTGATCCTAAATGTGCTTGGCATAACATAGGTTTCATCCTTGCATAGAACCCACTTGCATTCACCCTAGTTTAGGCCTCATATTTGAATTATGTAGGACTCATTTAGCATCTTTTAGCTCTCACTTACTATTCCTCATCCTTCACATTGCATTCATCAGGGTTTAGTTTGCATCCTTCATTCTTTGCATTTCAACCCCCAAACTTGCACTTTACATTTTCCACGTTGCATCTTTCCATACCCCACCCTAATCTTGAACACTTTAACCATCATTTAGCATGTCATACACATAATTTTGAGCCTTTATTCTAGTCTTAGCATTTTGCTTTGCTATCTAGCTCATTGTAACATCAATCTAGAAACCCTAGCCCCTAAAATTGCCTTAGTTTAAGCCTAGCTTTTCAACTGCGCCCAAACTAGCCCCAACTGCACCATAGGTGGAGTTGGTACTATCTAAGCACACTTGGTAGTATAAGAATCTAGTTTGGGCTCCCAAATAGCATTTTGAGGCTTCAGAGGTGTCCATGGGTGTAGACACCTAAATTCGATTACACCGCTTTGGTAATCCTATTTAGCTATCTCTAAAGGCATCATTAATTAAATTCCTATTTAATTAATCCTTTGCCATCCCCTAGCTGATTAATTTAATTAATCATCTATAGTCATAATTGATAAATCAAATAACCCATTATTTATCAATTAATCCTATTCTTCTATCTAATTCCAAATCCTAAATTTATTAAAATCACTTTAATAAATAAAACCCCCAAATCTAATAGCCCCTAAACTATCATAAAATCCTCAATTTAGCCTAATCCACCCCATCCACCCATACTAACTAAGCTTAGCCACTAACTCACCCACCCTCATTAATACCATCCACTTGCACATCTCTAAAATCCCTAATCTAATCCTAACCCAAGCCCAACCCATCCCCTAATCATTTGCACAATCTTAAATGAGCTTAAGATTTTCCTAAATCAAGCAAAGTCAACAATCTCAACTCCCTCCAAAATATCCCAACCATAAGCCTACAATGCTCTTACAAAGCCATAAATGGCTCTTACATCCTCACTCATGACTCTTACATACTCAACCACCCTCATGAAACCTTTGACCAACCCTTATCCTATCCTCTCACACCCATCCTCCTTGTGACAAGTGTCCACTTTCTATTGGTGCTAAACAAGCACAATCCATGTGCTCCCCTTTAAGTGCATCCTAGCCTTCCCTCACCATCTTTCCATCCTTGCATCTTACCTCCCCATCCCTCAAGCCCTTAGCCTATAAATTGAATCCTCTCCCTTCACTAAAAAGATCTATCCTCCATGCAAAGTTATAATGCTATTTTGAGAGCTCATAAACTACCAAAATACCATTATAATGGCAAAATCACTCCATGACTCCATTGTTGAAACCTTGCCTCATTCACTCCATCCATCCATCTAAGCTTGAGCATAACTTGTGAGCATACATACCTTAAACTGGAGACAAATCCATTGCATCATTGTGTCATACCATTTGGAGCTTACCATTCTTGGTTTGCCTCCATTTGTGGTGATAACAAATCTGTCCTATCTTAAGTGTTAGCTTGCTTAGTATTGTTAATGCTTTCATTTAGCAGCTAGTATTTTATTTGCACTACTAAACTAGGTGATATATTTTGGCACGCTCGGTGGGACCCTGCATTTGGATCTATCTAATCATATTTTTTGGGTTTTTTTATGATAAACTAACCAAATTTAACATGGTTTGCTTGTGTGTTTTTGTAAAAGGTTTGCTAATATTTTTGCAAGTACGTAGGTTCCCTTTTCAAAATCGTGCCCCTGTCCATATAATCAATTTTCATTTTTGAGACTTGAAAAAGTGCTATTTTTGCGATCCTGCGACCCTGAAAACTCAATCCCACGACTGCGAGAATGCGGCTATTCTCTGGTGGGAACAAGAATTTGTCTTGCAGGAACGCAACTTTTGACCAGTCAAAAATTTGAAACCCATTCTCACATTTGACCTCTCGAACCTGCTAATGAATTCCCCTGTGGGAATGCTGATAAATCTGCCTACGGGATCACTTTCTTGCGGGATCGCACTATAATTTTTAACCTGCAGCTTGATTTTTTGCACTTTTTTCATCAATTTTCTATACTCGTGAGAATGCTTTTTTACCTGTGGGAATGATATCTAAACCCGGGAGAATGCTGGTCTACCTGCCAGTTCATGATCCTGCTTATTCTCCCTGCATTCTCACACGCGAGATCGCTATCCTACCAAACTCGTGGGATCGCTCTACAACCCTTTAACCCGTGGCCTCATAATCTTGCAATTTTATTTTTTATCAGTCCTATGCCGCATTCCCATGACTTTTTTCTGTGTTCCCGCAGCTGCGAGATTGCTACCTAAACTCGCAGGTTCACACTATTAGCTAATTTGCCCAACATTCTGATAGTTTTTCATTGCAAGTTTCATACTGACTTGTTTTTTGTAGGTTTTATCACCATATCTTTAACCTCATAATAATAATCATATCTAAATTTTAAAAAAAAAGAGTATAAATCAAAATTTGACTTTTAGTGGTTCCGTAGGATATGGACCATTCTAAGCATTTTTACACATATCAAAAATAACAAAAAAAGTTAAAAATATTTTTCCCATAGTTAAGCTTTCATTTTGAAAGATTTTGGGTGACTAATCAAATTGCTTTTTGTCCCATTGTAGGTTGGAGCAACAAACCTAATCATGTTTATTGCAAGTTTTTCTTAGAATGAATTTGCATGTTTAAACACATCTTTCATTGAATGAATGTCACTCAAATCACTCTCGAATGCCATGGATTAAAATCAACTTTTGATTGGAATGCATGCTTAAAACAACAAAACATAATTTTGAATGCAAACGATCAATTTATCATTGCTATACCTCACACTTCGACTTTGGGTTTTAAAAAGAATTCACTCAATCTTGAATGCTTAAAAATCAATGAACATTGCATGATTCAAATGACACTCGAATTTACTTATGTTGACGATCTCTCAATTTCCATTATGTTGATGACACTGTCAAGTTGGAATTGAACATCTATATCTTAATCACTTGTGTTTTCAATAGATCAGACAATCTAAGAATCAATTAGTGAAAGAACTTTTCTTTTTAGCCCAAGGTCATCTGAATCTTCTCTCCCCTTGTCGCCTTTGCAGGCCATCTTGGTTGCATAAGAATAGGATCCAAAACCTTATTTTTAGTTTTAGGGGGCCTACTTGGGGATTTCATCACCCCTTGGGATGACCTCAACTCCAACGTTTCGACAGAGTATAAAGATTGGGAGGTGAATCCAAAGACACCTCTCTTGGGATCAAAATTCTATCACTTAGGCTAAGCCTCAAGGAACTTTATACCCTTGAGAAGTGAAAGAGGAGAAGTGGGTTACTGCTCCTCTTGACTGTGTGACATCTTTTTGGTTTCATCTACGGATTTGGGCCTCACGTACCTTGCGTATATCGAGAACTCCCTAGCTAAACCAAATTTCTTCCTTGTAAAAAGCTTCCTAGGATGTTGGTGTGTTTGATGTGCTTGCTCCAAACTTTTTTCTGCTTGTTTGTTCATCACTTTTGAATGAATGTTTGCCAAATTTGGTCAAAATCCTAGAAAAGAAAAAATCTGCCAACTCAAGGCATACTTAGCATAGTCACTGCCTCATCAAAAAATCATCCAAGCTCCTCGGTCGCAATCGAATCTATCTAGTTATTTGCTTTAGAAAAATCCCAAATCCAAAGTCCATCCAAATCATCCCCCAGCCAGCTAGCAACTCAATCCAAAATCACTTAAGCCTTTAAGGAATTGTTGTTACTTTGCTAGAGTTTGCTATCCAATCAATCTATCCAAATCCCTCAATCTCCCTAAGGTTATCCCTTTGATAGAGCTTTGTCTAGGGTAATCGAGCATTGTCACTTGTTATCACTCATCACCTTAAGCTAAAGGTTGGGATCCACAAGTGGTCAATCTCGTGTCATGCCCATAGGATCATTTGTCTATCCTCAAGTTGACACCAAAAGCCACCAATCCTGCACATAGGAAAGAAAAACTCTCACTTTTTGACAACATACCCTTGAAGTCTTTCATCCACAAGAAAGCCAAAAATCTCTAGCCAATCCTCCTTAGGTTTGTCATGCAGCTTTGACTCTCCCTAGGAAATCTTTCATTAGCCAATCCAAAATCTGCACTTAATCTAAATCCAACCATGAGCTTTCGTGTTCATCCATATGCAAGACCCCATCCCCATCCAAATCATCATCAAAACATGAAATCCCAACCCTATTATGATGAGTTTGGTCGCATTGTCCTTTCTCCTGCTACATCCTATTCCAATGATGATGAAAATCTTGTTGACTATGATGGGTATCTTGAGAGCCTTAGATGCCTTCCACCAATCATCCCCTAAAATCCAAGCATTCCTCCAAACTATCTAGTCATGCCATCTCATATCCAAGCTTCTCTTCCATCACCCAATCAACCAAGCTTCCAATCTTCCACCCCCATCACACCAGCTATTCCTGTCAATCCACCACCTCCACCTCTAAAACACAAGTCTCTTGAGAATCTTCTAAAGGAAATACAAGAAAAGCCACCTCCAACAGTTAAATAAGCCATGTCATCTAATCCAACCATGTGAAGTAGTCAGTGCTGAAGCTTCCCCATCTATAATATCACCTCCATCTCCCATAGCTATCATCCCCATACCATCCATCAAATTGTTTAATATCCTTCCACTTCTTGCAAGCATCAAAATCCCACCACCTATCAAATCCCTCCAAATCCTATCCACATCACCTCCAAGCATTTCCCAAATCTCCTATAATGACCCTTATGCATCCATCTTCTACTCACCCATCTCCACTACCAAATTTCCCATCTATCCATTCGCTTCCTTTGAAGAATCCATCCCTTCACCTCCTATAGCACCATCCACTCCAATCCAATCCTATCAAGATCCTGCCCAAAATAATGTGGACATCCCCCAAAGCATAAATATAGATATCATCATACCATGTCTTCCATCCATAGTGTAGTCACCATCCCCTCCATCTCCAAAACCTCAAGCCATACCTCCTCTACTGCAAGATATCTTTTCATCCCATCAGCTAAATCAAGATCCTATCCTACCATCTCCTCCGCTCCATGCTTCCATGTTACCACCTATCCAATCTATTCCACCATCTATAATCTACCCTCTTGGTTCACTTACATTCATCCATGGTGGCTCCCTCTCAGCAAAAGAATTAAGAATAGTATCTCCCCATTGTAGTACATTTAATAAAGTGCTTCTACCATTTTCTACAAGCAAAAAGTTTCCTCAGCTTGTTCAAATGCTCAATCTATGGCATTATCAAGGTCAAGGTTTAGGACCATAAGAGCAAGGAATCAGAAAGCCTATTATTGCACAAAAGAATCCAAGATTTCATGGTCTTGGATATGTATCCAAAGGCTCACCATCTAAAAGTGTTGGAACATGCCATCCCCAAACCAAGCCTATCTCCAGGCCCACCATGCCAGCCTCCCATCACTCCTTCAAGAAATCTTATGTCATCCCCCCTCCACCATCTTTGTAACCCAAAAAAACCTACCATATCCCCCCTACATCCGCTAAATCCATTTTGGGTCCCCGTGTCCCAAAATCTATCATCCTCCATCCTCCTATCAGCCATCATAAAAATCCTATTCCCTCCATTCCTATGCAAGATCAAAAAAAGTACATATCAGGGCACATCATCCATCATCATCTCCCTACACGCTCTTCCCTATCCTCTCCATCTCACAAAGCTTCTCCTAACCAACTTCCCAAATCTTACCACAACAATGTGAATGCCAACTTCAAAATGCATAAAGCTAAAAATCCACATCCTAGGAAATCATATGTTTATTCTAAAAGACATACTCCAAAAAGGAAAAATCCAATCAAAGAATGCAAAACAATGCAAAAGCCTATGAAAAGAAAATCCAAAACCATGTGGATCCCAAAGAAAAAAGTTGAAACCCAATGCATAATGACATCCACCATTGCTAATCCCCCATCTAGTGATTCATGTCACCCATATCCTAACGCCATCTTGGGTGCCTATATCCCCAAGCACGCTTTCACAAATCCTCCATCAAGCCCGTATCTACCATCTATCCCCCATATGCTCTTTTAACACCCATCCCAACATGTGCCAATGTTGATCCTATAAGCATCCCCATCTCATGCTCCTTTCTAGCCTTTTCATCCCTCCATCTCCTACCATCAATCCCATCTAATCCAATCTATTGCATAAATCACACATCTGGTGTACCAATAGCTAGCAACAAAATTGAACATTCCAACAAGCAGTGAAAAATCCCAAAAAAGCCAAAAATAGCTAAAGAAAGCCAAAATCATTCCAACTAAGTCCAAAGTCAAAAAGTCAAAAAAATAAAGAAAAATAAAGCGTCCACTGGTGAAAAATTGGCAATTCAAGCGCCTTGGACAAGTACCATGATGAAAACTTGGCAAACAAGCGTCATGCATAATCTAGCCATCCCTAGCTTAGCCTATCATCCTCATGCTTTTGGTCACATTTTACCATCTAGCTCCATCTTCCAATTTATTAACCTATCTTTCATCCTCTAGCTTTTATCTATCACTATCCTCTTATCTTCTGCAACCTCACACCATCATCCTAGCTATCATCCATCTCCCTAGCACCTTCAGCTTTTCCATCCTAGCTTCAATCCTATCACATCCATCGTAAGACCTCCTTCCACATTTCATCTTCTAATTGGGGGCACTTTATTCCTTGTAGATCTTGTCTTGTCCATCATCCCTTATCATTGGTATCTCACCCTCAGCTTTCCCTCATCCTGAGCTTCCATTTGCTATCCTCTCATCCTGAGCTTTCCATCCGTCGCTATCTCCTCATCTTGAGATTTTTACTTCCACTATCTTAAGCTTTTCACAAACCATCTTTTCCTTTTGAGGTTTTCATCCCCTCTATCTCCTTATCCCACGCTTTTCCTCTACCTCCCCATCTCAAGCTTTTCATCCACTATCTTCTCATCCCAAACCTTTCATCCACTATCTCTTCATCTTTCTCTTTCCTATTGCTATCCTATCATGCTCAGCTTTTGTATTGTAATCCCTTATACATCTTTGGATCTATTAGCTATGTTTTCCTTGCCCATTGGTCCTTGTCTTGGTCCCATTGTATACCTCTCATCTCTTCGCGTCAGTTCCTGCTTGATCAAAAATTGTAGTTCCCTTGGTTAGGTGCTTTAGTGAATCCTTGTACGAGATCCCTTGTCATCAAAATTTTGTCCTAAAGAGTTCTAATTGCTTAACTCATCCTAGTCCTTGATATTACTAATAGATCCTTGTAGGATGCATCCTTCCTCTTGTCTGATCTTGGTCTGTTAGTATCCAGTCCTACCGATCTCTTTGGTAAAAAGTTAACCTTTTTATGGATTTACATTTTCTTTCGATTTATTTTATTTTCTAGATTTTAAGTTTGATTTTAACGTATGTCTTCCAAGTGATTTGGGTTGTTCCCTCCTCACGGTCACCATGATCTTTTATATCATAGTGTGCTATGAATGGAGCAATTCGAGTGCAAGGTCTTGATTAGGTCTTTTGTTTGTTTTTCTTTTCTGCTTGTGGGTTACCTAGTGTCAATTCCACGCTGCTTCCTCTGGGATTGATGTGCCATGTAGTGGAAATCCTTGCATGCTTATTTTGAGTCTGTTGCTGACATGGCTTTGATGTTCTTGGTAACCTTGGTAATTAACCAATAGTCCTATAGCAAATCTAATGCTCAACTACATGGTGGTACTTCTCTTTGAAGTATCCCCCCACTCAAAAAGCTTTAATAGAATCTGTTCATCTCCATTATTCCCCATCCATATCCACTATCCATCTCTCCCACCCTTGCTTGTGCATCAATTATCTCTCATAATCAATCATCAATCCTAGTCTTAGAGATCCACCAATCCAATCAATCCATCAAGCCTCATCTTTCGATATCCACAATCCTAGTCCTAGGGATCTCTGAAACCCATCTTCCGCTAATCTGACTCTTTGAAATTCTATTGCATTAGCTTTATCTTCCCATAATTCATCCCCTCCTCTTGGTTTCCTTTTTTTTAGTACTTTGCTCCTTCATCCTCCACCTTCCTTAAAATCTTAAGCTTGCTTCCTCTTGTGCATCTGATTCTCCTTTATCATTCTCCCATAGTGAGAGTTTGAGGTAATTCAACCCCTTCTCTTTGCCAATCTGAGTCTCCTTTCTTATCCCAGATTCTTGTATTTTTCAAGAAGCCACCGTGCCTCATCTTCTCTCCCCGCCGCCTTCTTGAGGGGGCATCTCTAAGTCTAGTCTCTCCTCTTCTTGTACAAGACTAGGGCAACCTTGTTGCTAAAACATCTTTTTCATGTCATCTCCGTTCAAACTTCTTTGAAATAGTGTTGTCTCAACACTATGTCAAAGAGGGGCAAAATGTAGACACCTAAATTCAATTACACCACTTTGGTAATCCTATTTAGCTATCTCTAAAGGCATCATTAATTAAATTTCTATTTAATTAATCCTTTGCCATCCCTTAGCTGATTAATTTAATTAATCATCTATAGTCGTAATTGATAAATCAAATAACCCATTATTTATCAATTAATCCTATTCTCGTATCTAATTCCAAATCCCAAATTTATTAAAATCACTTTAATAAATAAAACCCTCAAATCTAATAGCCCCTAAACTATCCTAAAATCCTCCATTTAGCCTAATCCACCCCATCCACCCATACTAACTAAGCTTAGCCACTAACTCACCCACCCTCATCAATACCATCCACTTGCACATCTCTAAAATCCCTAATCTAATCCTACCCCAAACCTAACCCATCCCCTAATCATTTGCACAATCTTAAATGAGCTTAAGATTTTCCTAAACCAAGCAAAGTCAACAATCTCAACTCCCTCCAAAATATCCCAACCATAAGCCTTCAATGCTCTTACAAAGCCATAAATGGCTCTTACATCCTCACTCATGACTCTTACATACTCAACCACCCTCATGAAGCCTTTGACCAACCCTTATCCTATCCTCTCACACCCATCCTCCTTATGACAAGTGTCTACTCCCTATTGGTGCTAAACAAGCACAATCCATGTGCTCCCCTTTAAGTGCATCCTAGCCCTCCCTCACCATATTTCCATCCTTGCATCTTACCCCTCCATCCCTCAAGCCCTTAGCCTATAAATTGAACCCTCTCCCTTCACTAGAAGGATCCATCCTCTATGCAAAGTTATAATGCTATTTTGAGAGCTCATAAACTACCAAAATACCATTATAATGGCAAAATCACTCCATGACTCCATTGTTGAAACCTTGCCTCATTCACTCCATCCATCCATCTAAGCTTGAGCATAACTTGTGAGCATACATACCTTAAATCGGGGACAAATCCATTGCATCATTGTGTTATACCATTTGGAGCTTACCATTCTTGGTTTGCCTCCATTTGTGGTGATAAAAAATCGGTCCTATCTTAAGTGTTAGCTTTCTTAGTATTGTTAATGGTTTCATTTAATAGCTAGTATTCTATTTGTACTACTAAACTAGGTGATACAATGGGTACCTGGATAGGCCCCCTTATCTCAGTATGTCCTAATTTGCATCTTGCATCTCCTAGCCATCATTTTCATCACTTAAGACACCATTCCATACATTGTAACCTTCATTCTACATCTCCCAGTCCATAACAACATCAACTCTAGCATCTTGGCTCTTTGGTAGAACAATTTGGCAACCAATCCACTTAGATTCAGTAGACATTCAACCCAGCTTCCCAACTACACCATGAAACTACTAACTGTGCCCAAACTGCCCCAGTTGCACCATAGGCATAGTTGGTACTATTGGAGTGCACTTGGTGCTGTCAGGGCATAGTTGGGCACGTGTATGACCATTTTAGGCCTTGAAGCTACATTTTAGGACCCCAAAATTACATTTAGGAGCCTCTATACCTCCTCATTCTGCATTTGACCCGAAATCTCATTTTTCACCTTAGGATCTTTGCATATTTCATATTTGATAAGAATAACCCAATTTTGAGTCATCTAAACACCATTTTGAACCCCAAAACCTTTGAACTTAGTCAAAAATTTGAACAAAGTATCAGTCCTAGAGTATCTCCTAGTATTGATGGATGATGGATCTTGACGAGTCTTTTTATCTTTTCTTATCATTTTCTTTGGTCAAACTCTATCTATGTCTTGATAGATTTGACCTTGTCATCTTTACCATTTTGATTTTTTTTTTGTCTTTTATCACTTTTTGGTCAAGATCCAAAGTCCATTATTAAAAGGTTAAACTCGTAGACAAAGTATTTTCCAAAGATTTCAAGTAAGTTCAAAAAATTTGCATACACCCTTGCCATTTCATTTCCATATTCCTAAACATCATTTTGACTTACCCTAGTATCATATTCCCCTCATCTTGCATTATTCAAAACCTTAGCATCATTTCCACTATCAAACCATATCAACTTGTCTATCAACCAAATTGCCTTCTTGATCACTTATCCTCATTTTGCATATCCCAAATGTCATTATCAACCCTAGAACACCATATCTTGCATGGTTCACCTTGCATACATCAACCCCTACCATCATTTCCAAGTCCAAAATCCAAACCTAACCTTCATTTTTCATACTATAGGGTCATTTTCATCTCCTCTAGTCAACCTCCAAAATGTCACTTTGCATTTACATTTGCATAGTTTTCCTAGGACATTTTCACCTTGCATATCAAAAACCCACTTCATTTGGCATTTTCCTAGGTTACATAACATCCTTAAACATCTAAAAATCCAAAAAACATTTATATCTTGCATATCCACATCCTAAGTATCAAGTTTTGACCTATTTTACCAATTGCACACTTCAAGTGCATAGTTGGTAGTTTCAGAAAACACTTGGTAATCAAGGACTTCATTCTAGGTTCTAGAACACTAATCTACACATCCACACCTTGAATTTCATCCCTAAACCTTGAAAAACACTATAAAACACTCAAATCATTCACATTTTGAATTTTAGGCACTCTAACACCTCTATTTACCCATTGCATACCTCCTACTTACCAACAACTTACCTTCAAGGCCCCAAGTGCACCAAGTGTGCACTTGGTACTATTTGAGCATATTTGGTAGTTTAGGTGTGCACTTTGGAGGTAGGGAGTCCATTTAGGTTTTCCTCCACTTCATTTTCATCCTTAGGTATCATGCCAACACTCACTAGGACACAATCAACTAATAGACCTAAATTTTTTTATCAACCTTTGTTTTATTGGGTGCCAACACAACCAAAAACTCATTCAAGACAAAATAAGAGAAAGAAAACCCAACAAACCTTTGACAAAAACCAAATTAGAGCATCAAAACCATTACTTTTGGACCCCTTAAACATGTATCTGCAAGATCACCATAACCAAGAGATGATCCAACAAACCCTAAATAATGCACCTACAATGAGGTTTCCTTCAAACACTTCCCCTACACATGGGATGGTTGAATGGATTCCTAAATTTGAACCTATATTCATGCCAATACCACCTGAAGGTGGAAGTGTACCAACCACACTTGAGGATGAACAAACACACTACTTTGAATTTAGCAAACCCATTGCAAGTACCTTCAACTATAATATGTCAAACACACAAGAAGGTATTGTGCACCTAAGTGATGACTTTGACACTGGCTATGGAATCACTAATGAAGAAATGGCTAGGACATGTCAAGACAAAAATTTCTACAAGAATTTCAAACTTTTTGCAGTCCAAGAAATTATCAAATTTAACCCAAACTTAGAGGGACCTAAGTCCAAACATCAAACTGATACAACCATTGAAAACATACAACCCATGATCAATTTGGAATTAGATAAGGGAAAACAACCTTTGGAGTGTTGAAATGCAATAATAGAACCTATAAGGTCCCAACAAGAATCAATCATTGAAATCCTCCAAAGTACATTTGAACACATCAAGATAAATCCCTTGTTTGATGAATCACAACCAATGAAGGGAAACAAGACTCTTCCTAAGTATCCCAAAAGAACATTAAGGCTTGATCTAAATCACATGGTCCAACAAAAAGATGTGCCTAAATTGAATTGTGCTCTAGGGATGCCAAACATACCTCCTTTGGAGGAAAATCAACAAAGTACACCTTTGATCCTAACTCTACCAAGTGTTATGACATCAAATGTTATGGAGCCTCCCACAAGTACACCATGTGAAACATCAACTACAACAATCCCTATTGATGCACAAAGGAAAAATCTTGTTGACATTACACCCATTCCCAAAAGGAATGCACCTCATGGTTAAGTCAATATGGTGTCTCAAGGAGAAACCTCTAACACACAAAGGTGCCAAAGCAATAATAACAACATGGTGATCACTTTGAAAGGACATAACCAACTACCCCAACAACATCAACCTACAATAGTCGAAGGACCTAATGTTTCCAACACACATTCAACCTATCAATAGAAACATCAACCACAATAGCAACAACCTCAAGTGGTACAAGCATCCAACATCCCTAACACACAATCCAATGTAAACCCACTTGACTTCTATGCAATGTATCAACAAAAAATCCAACAAGAACAAGCCATATTTGCTAAAAAACAAGAGCAACTCAAACAATAGTTCGAATACCAATGATGCCTTGCACAAAAAATTACATACCAACAACATTTATTATAACAACAACATGTGTGACAACAACCTTAATAGATACCTCTACATCAACAATTGCATACATGGTCTCACATACAACCAAAAAAGGTATCCCAACAATAACCACAACAAATGGCACAACAACAACACATGGTACATCAATTATAGTTGATAACACAACAAGTGCTACATTAAATACCACAACAAGTACACCAAAATGTGTCACAATAAGGACCATTTTGTCTTTGAGGTACTAACATACCTCCACCACCTAGTGACACATCACCAAACTCATCAGACACAAAAATGTTAGAACTGAGTAGACATAGCTCCTGCCAAAACAAATAGTCTACTCATAGGCAAAAAAGACTTGAGGGAAAGACTATCATGGAAAACCATAATGAAGAGCTATTGCAACAATTCAAACAACTTTCCAAACAAGTCAAGGCATTGGGAGTCTAATAGAAATAGGCTCTATATACAGAAAGGGACCTATGTCCTAATCCATTTGACAAAAGTTTGTGTATGCGTACATTCCCAAAACACTTTGAGGCTCTAAGGTTTGAAAAATAATAAGGAAAATGCAAACCCATTGATCACATCTAAGAATTTTGTTCCTCTTGTACCAAACTTAGTGATGAGCCCACTTACCTCATGAGATTGTTCCCCTGTTCTCTATTTGGGCCCACACTTGAATGGTACTCCATACTTCCTAGTACTCTCAAATCTTGGTTAGAGTTAGCATACAAGTTCATCTCCCACTTTTCCTTTAACATTATGAATGACGTGATGCTTTTTGATTTGTGCTCAACTAAACAAAAGATGGGAGAACCATTTATCACATTCTTACTTTGTTGGAGAAGCTTAGTCAGTCAATGATCACTAGAAATTCTTGAAGAACAACAAGTCAACTGATGCATTGAAAATTTAGTCCCAGACTTGATGTATGAACTCAAAATCAAGAGTCCAAGCACCATTTCTAAATTCATGAAAAAAGGGGCTACTATTGAAGATTCTCTTATCTATAAGGGAATCCTCAAGATAAACAAGGAAAACACAAACACCAACTCATCTAATGATAAGGCAAAAATTTTCTCCAAAAAAAAGAATGTAACCAATGATGGCATTGTGGATGCCCAAAAAATTAGCACAACACAACCTCAACTGACTTTGAAAGGTGCAAACCCTACAAATTAACAAACTCCCAATCAAACATCAGCCCCACAAAAGAAGATTGAGACTTCCACACAGGACAAACCCCGTAGACACCCTAGAACCAAGGATAGGAAATTCACACCATTGGGGATACCTCTTAAGACTACATTAAAACAATTACTTAATAATAACTTCCTATAGTTACCCTCGATTAAAGACGAACCATTAACTAAAGCAAATTGGTGGGATGACAAAAAATTATGTGATTACCACCACACCAAAGGACATAAGACCTCATCATGTTTCTAACTAAAACATGCAATACAAGACCTCATTGATGATGGTATAATCATAGTTGATCCATTACTACTAGAATCCAACTCTAATCACACTATCTTCAAAGATCCTTTGGGTAATCATGACAAAGGGAAACCCTCAAGTTCAAACTCAAACTCAAACTCACAAGGTAATGTGAATTACACATGCACTAGATATGACTACACCATTAACTATTTCAATGAGTTAGATTCTTGCATATCCACATTCAACTTAAAGGTTGAAGATCCTCATTGTGCTGTCACTACACACCATACCAAGATCACCCTACTTGGAGCTCCATCTAGACCTACTACTTCTACTAGACCTGCACCTCATAGTAGACCTATTGCTCCTACTTTATTTGATTATAGCCTTGTTGAATAGCTCAGCAAGACCCATGTGCAAATATCCACCTTAGGCCTACTACGTGTGTCTCCCCAACACTAGAAGATCTTGGATCAAGCCCTTAAAGAGTCAGTAGTCCTAGATAACATCGATGTTGCCCAATTCCAAGCCATGGTTGGGAACCTATTTTCATCACAACATATCACCTTTTCCCCTTGGGATGTTTCCAAAGATAGAACAAACCACAATGATCCCCTTCACCTTGAAGTCTTTGTCCAAAATGTTAAGGTCATATGTGTCTTGATAGATGGAGGAGAAGGGCTAAATATCTATACACTTAAAGTAGTTAAAGGTTTGGGTTATTCTGAAGATGATGTGGATCCCTCCTGAAGAATCACAATAAAAGCCTATGATGATGGTCATCACTTCTCCAAGGGCATTATCATATTACCCATAAGAATTGGTTTGGCTACTGAAGACACATTATTCCATGTCCTAGATATCAAAATGAATTGTAACATGATACTTGGACACCCTTGGCTTCATGCTATGAAAGCAATTCCCTCTACATATCATCAATGTCTAAAGTTTTCCTATAACAATATGGAAGTTACCATCCCTGGTGATCCAAACCCTTTCTAGTTCTGTACTAATCTAAGATATGCTACTTCACACCAAGTCCTAGCAAACAATGAAGCACAACCCACAAATTCCTCTAAGTAAGTGAATGTTGATATGCTCCTCAGTATGGCCAAGGAAAAGCTAAAGATTGAAGACAATAGGTGTGGAGAATACTTTATGTCTCAAGTATTCACCATTAGGGAGTCACCACTTTCTCCGCAATCTTATGGTAAATCACAACCATTTCAAGCACAACATTCACAGATCAATACACAAAATGCCACTTTTATGAATGAGAATACATCTGTATGTATTGAGAAAGCACAAGCAGAACAAAAACCCACTTTGATATCTCCTAACAAGTATGGACCTGGGTTTATTATCATGCAGAAACAAGGCTATGATGGCTACAGTAGTCTTGGATGTCAGAGACAAGGAATAATTGAATCTATCACTACAAAAGGATGACTTCCTAGTTTTGAGCTTGGATTCAAACCATTATGAATAGGTCCTCCTACCACTATGGTACCTATGTGTAAGATTGTGGACGTTTTGAATGATGAAAAGGAATCTAAGGATACCCATCCTAAAACCAAAAATCCTCTAGCTTCTGAGCATAACCCCAATGATACCACTAAATCAGATACCCATATATCTACCTTCACCTAAAGCCCATTCAATACTAATGATGACATCCCCTCAAGTTATCTTGAACCATTGGATTGGGACCAACGTGGACCACCAATTTTTGATTGATTAAAAAATGATGATGCTCTCACAACAAACTTTGAAATCTATGAAGGCATTAAAATTGGTGATCATAAAGAAGCAACTTCTCCTAAAGTGAACACATTGGCACATTTTGGGGGGGGTGAATGCACAAAATTGTGTTGCAATTCTGTGAAAGTCAAATCCACAAAATGAGACCTCTTAGAAACAGGTACCCAATTTTAAAAAATGGGCACCCATTTTTGGCTCGGGTGCCCGACCCTAAATTTAAAAAAATGGGCACCTGTTATTTTTAAAAATCGGGTACCCGTTTTTATTTTTAAAAATCGGGTACCCGTTTTTATTTTTAAAAATCGGGTACCCGTTTTTATTTTCAAAAAATGGGTACCCATTTCTCAAAAAAACAAAAATTTAAGTTTTTAAGAAATGGGCACCTATTTTTTAAAAATAAAAAATAAGTAACCATTTTTTAAAAATCGGGTACCCATTTTTTAAAAGTATAAAACGGGTACCCGTTTCTTAAAAATTCAATTTTTTAAGTTTTCGGCAGATTTTACATGCCACTTTTAGCTTTTCAAAATGGGTACCCATTTTTTGAAATTCAAATAACGGGTGCCCGTTTCTTACAACATGAGGTGGGATTTTTTTTCCTAGCTCAGATTTTGGTTTGGGACAGGCTTGGTGAGACCAAGCCTATGCCTTGTCCTCTCAAGATTTGGCTAAGGCATTGAACTGACAAATTCATGCCTTGCCATAATTTTTAGAGGGTCTTCTCGATCAAATTTTTTTACAAAAAAAAACCCATTAGAGCTCTCATTGTCCTAATTTTAGAAATATAAATTTTATAGAGTTATTATTTTATTTACTATTTTATTATTATTTTTTAATCAAAGGTGGTACCTAAATGTAAAATAACAACGTTCACTAAAACTTTAATAACCTTTTTATTTTATATTTTTTCTTAAATTAATTTATATGTCATCAATCTACATTCAATTCTTTTGAAGCTAAAAAAAAAATTGAAAAAAATGAAATTTTGATCAAATTATGGTGTCCGTACATGAGAGGTTTTAAAATTTTCTTTTATAGCCAATTAAAAATTAATAAATAAAACAATTCATTAAAAAATTCAAGAAAAATATTCTCATCAATCTTTGGTGTGTCAGGTAACTCCATTTAAAAGGATTTGCAAAAATTCATTCATTTGTGTCAAATTATGGTGTCCGTACACGAGCGTGGTATGGTCTTGAAATAGGCATTTTGAAAAAGTGGTTTTTAAATATCCATACCAAAAAAATAATCTATCATATGGGTATAGAAATAAATTACATATTCAGAAAGAAGATTCTAGGCACTACAATTTTCATTTTGAAGTTTTTTTATATTTAATCTCTAAATGGCTCAAATTTTGGCATCAATTGACAAAATATTTGAAAAATAGGAAAAACACTTCCACTTTTTGGCCAAAAGTGAGACCCAACTTCGTGCACTGACCCGGGGAGCCAACTCCACCTTCTAGTTGCAAAGAAAAAAGAGAAAAAAATGACAAAAGTAAGTCTCTTGGTGAAAACCAAAAGGTGCCATTAGACCATGAAAAATCAAAAGCTAAGAAGCTTCCAAGGATACAAGATAAACAAGATGATGCTATGAATATAAGTGTTCCAGTGTTCAACATACCAAAAAGTGTTTTTGAGCTCTCTCGATTAGCCTTTATGTGGGAAAATTTTAGTCTCAATACTCCCAATCCTTCCTTATATCTAGCTATTTATCCCCTAATATTACTACCAAACTTGTTAGATAACCAAAATACAACCTCCATCGAACAAGCTTTTGAGCACGTCATCACTAGTGATATCCCACACAACATATCATTAACCCAATTATCCTTAGATGCCTTGATTTGTAAGAGGCAAACACTAAATATGGTACACAATGGTACATCTCAAGGCCTTTCTAGTGGTTTGATCTTAGCTAAAGACTTGGAATGACTCCTATGTAGTTATGGTCAATTTTAGGTCTAGAGATTACTAGATAGCAGTACCAACAACATATTTCTTCTCAACATTCATCAGCAATATTTGTGATTCTATCTAAAATTCCTGCAAAATATCAAAAAAAGAAGCAAAAAGTCATTACAAAAGAAAAGAAAAAAAGTGAAAATAGTCATGAAAAAATAGATGTCTTGATGAAAACCTAGCAAACAGGCATCTTGGCATGAAAATTTGAGTCAAGAGAAAAATTGCATCCAAAAGTGAAAACCTAGCAAATAGGCGCCATGTGTAATTAGTTATTGCTCCTCCATCTATTGGGATTCAATTTGGTTTTTTCCTCCTCTTTCGTTATTCCTTGATCATATCCATCATACTGCAAGACATCCTTGGCTCCTTGACCATGGCTCACAAACTGGTTAATATCCATTGTTAACTTGCCTAACACATTACCAATCTATACATACTTTGTCATTGGCCTTTGTACATAGTTTGTGTCTTGTCTAGGGGCATATTACCTACATAGTGCATGAGTTTGAACTTGAACTAGGGACATATCCCTAAGCACTTTTTATCCATTGGACTTATCATGTAATACATTGGAGCTAACACTTGTATATGCTTATATGATCATGAAAAAATCCTAAAAATTCAAATATGATCTTGAAAAAATCCTAAAAATTCAAATACGACCCTAAAAAAATCCTAAAAATTCCAAGACAGTACTGAAATTTTTTTTAAAATTCAAATATGATCCTGAAAAATCACTAAAAATTGTAAAATGTCTTGAAAAAAGCACTACAAATCATCACATGTCCTAAAAAAAGAACTAAAAAAATCATAAAATGTCCTAGAAAAATCACTAAAAATAAGAAAATGTCTTGAGAAAAAACCTAAAAATCACAAAACTCATCAAAAACTTGTAATAAACATTGTCAATAGTCACTGTGGATAATCACTTCTTTTGTGTGAACACTTGCACTTTGCAATCTAAAACTCAAAGCACTACACTTCAATGCCAATCACACTATCTGAGCACTGTGAACCAACAATCAATCCAACATGTCACTATGAACCTATCAATTGAATCAAAAATCAAAACTATCATATGATCAACTTGTCAACTATGAGTTGAGGACCTAAAACACTAAAAAAACAAGTAATAATGGACAAGAATAGCTATTGGCTCATGCTATTTAGTGAGTGATTTATTTTTTGCTTTGTTTTCTTTGATCATGTTCCTGTGCTACTCAATGATATAAGATGATCTATGAGAGTGACTAGGATGGTTCATGGTCATCTTTTATTTTCTACCTATTAAAATGCACCTTTGAGAGTCTAGGGCATGTATATATGCCTTAGGAAGGACAATGTTATTTTTTGTCTACATCGTACTTGTTTACACAAAAGGTTTGCATTTTGCACTCTAGCCCTTTATGCCATGATGCATCACACTCCATTTTCCATATCAAAATAAAGCTCCAATAACATATATTACACTTTACAAAAGCAAAAGTCTTCCCATCATACTAACTATTCCTTATCTCATCTCCTCCATCTTCTATGTCTTCTTCATCCGCTACCTTGCATTGCATTATTGACAAATTGACCTACCATATGCATATCTCAGTCAATTTCTCAAGGAGGCACCTATATATATATAATTCCTACTAGGGTGTGTTGTTATGGCCTTCTCATCAGTGTTCTTTGACACAACACTCTAAATCAAATTGTTTCAAAGAGGGGCAAAATGTAGACGCTAAAAATGGTTCACATTTATGGTTTGATCAAAATGAAGCTCCATTTGACATATATTGCATTCTTTGAAAGAAAATGCCTTCCCCATATTCTAACTAGTCTTGATCTCATCTCTTTGGTCTTCTTTCATTCATAACTTCATTCATCACCATGATCATGTGTTCTGATACACCAAATCATCTTCATCTTGCATTCCTACATTCCTACATCATCCTACATTGTTTGTCTACCTTCTACAACTTTCCACCTAGTCCAACCTTAGTCTGACCTTTTTTTGACCACTTTTGATCACATGTGACCATTTTTGACTAATTTCATGCATGTTCTAACCTCTTTCCACCATTTTTGGCACTCACACAAAGTTTCAAGTCATTCTGAGGCCAATCAGGCTATTTTTTGCCCCTAGAGCCTTCTAGGGCATAGTCTACACATTCTAAGTAGACATGGGCTTCCCAAGTGCACCATGGGTGAAATTGGTACTCTCATAGCACACTTGGGCTTACCAAGTGTGCATTGGGTGCACTTGAGTGCATTTTGGGCACACTTAGGGTAGTAGGATGCCCTGAACTACTCCCAAAGACCCTATGTTGCACTCTTGAGGCCATAACTTTTGCTTTTCAACTCTGATTTTCAAATTGTCAGTTGCATTGGATTCATATATTCATTGGTAAAAAATTGAGCTATTATTTTCATTATTTGGTCACTATCTTGAGTGGTAACCATTGAAAATACTCTTGGGCCTTTGGATTGACATCACTTTTCATACTAGTTCATCCCATTTTCTCATTCCACTAACTCTAATATTTTTTCCAACCTGATTGTATCTCAACAGTGTCTATCATCATTCATATCCTCTTTCACATCAATTTTGCATCATTTTAGAACCATTTCAACATCATCAGAAATCATATCAAATCAACTTGCAATCATATCAAACCAACTTAGAATCACATCAAATCAACTTAGAATCACCCCAAATCAACTTAGAATCACTCAAAATCAGTCCTAACCAACCTAAAACATATAAAACATCCAAAATCAATCATCATCAATCCAATCCTAGGAATTTTTGTGGCTTTCATTGCCCTGGAAACCTATCAATCTAACCTTAGTACTGTCATGGCTCTCAGTGCTAGGTCAAACTATCTTATCAATCTAACCTTAGTACTGTCATGGCTCTTAGTGCTAGGTCAAACTATCATTCATGTCATCCAATTTTTGACATCATTGAGTCTTTCAATGTCGAATCATGGCATTATCAACCATTTTAATAATATTAACTATGTCTATCAATATTATTATGATCAACCTTATCAATCAATCTCGATCATGTAGCATTTACAATGTCAGTTAAATGTTATGTATCTTTAATTCATGTCATGTGTCCTTGGCATGTTATCAATTTCAATCGATCAATCAATTTGACCACGGATTTGTTCTACTTGTCATAATCCTATTCAATCTATATCAATCATCACATTTCATCAAAGGATACTGTCACACTTATTTAATCAAATTGGCCAGTCACCTACTAATTTTCTCTATAGGATTAAATAACACATGATTTAATCCTATGTCATTACTAATTATTCTTCCTAACTAACCTTCTCAATTAATTGATATTTTATTAATTAATTGGTTCATCATTCACAAACCATGGAAATTCTTAATTTCCTAAGTCGCATTTTCCACCATTAATTCCATTTTCACTAATTTCTATTTGTGGAATAAAGGATTTTTAATTCAAATATTTCATAAAATATTGACATCATCATGACACATGGGTGTGACACCTTGTGGATTCTTCTTTGAAACTTGGCTAAGATATGTCATAATCTAATATTCTTATTCTCTTATGCACATCCATATTTGGCTTCAATTGTCATAGATTTTTGGCTTTTAATTGGTTTGAGGTGTCATATGATGCATCATAGATTCTCTTCCCTCTTTAGCCAAGTTTGATTTCCAAGGGTCATACAATCCAACATTTAGCATCTTGTATCATATGCATCATGGATTCTCCAATGAATCTCTTGCCATGTCACATATCCAAGGTGACAAATCCAATGCTCGCACCTTGTGTTTTGAATATAAAATGAGCATTCTTTCTCTCATTTCTAGCTCTAATTCTTGAGTTCTTAAGTCCCTAGTTTTCTCCTTTTTTTTCACTCTTTTTCTCACATTCAAATCTCAACTTCAAGTATTCTCATAGCACCATGATTATCATAGAATTTTGCTTCAATATTGTGTGCACTATAGGCAATTTGGAGCTACATCACATGGAGAAGAAAGGAGGACATGGGAGCTACAAATGAAAGAGGGAGTTTTAGATTTGCTTTCTTATTTTGATTCATTTTTTTTTCATGGTAGACTAGAGGGTGTTAATATATGTTTATTGGGTTTGTGATTTACTCATAGTATCTTAGGCATTAGCCCATTTTCTAGGTCCTACAAGAACATGTCCATGATTGTGCATCACCAAACATTCAAAACATTATTGATACCATTAAGATCTCTATCTGCTACTTAGCTAGTATTCACAAAAACCATACTATGTTGACATTTATGAAAAACACAATCATGAATGCAACATCTTAATACTCTCCAATGCTTAGGATACTCCCCCAAATTAGTATCATCAACATTCATGCTAATGATCTCCCCCTTTGGCATTGATGGAAACATATATGAAAAATCATCTAAGTTCCATGAATACCAAATAGTGTTCTATTTCTATTGCTGGCCACCATCAGTTGTCCACATGCTAAAAGGTCTCAACACAATAGGTGCATAATTCTACACCTTCGACAATTTTTTTTACATCACACTAAATAATTAAGAATACATAAAGTGAATATTTATGCTTCTTTACATGAATTTTTCTAAATCTCCCTATAGAGATATCTCTCCCTCATTCATATAGTTCTTCTCCCTCATTTCTTAGGAAATGTTTTACATGCATATTCTTCTCTTTCCCATTGAAATTGATGTCAAAGGGCTCAATGTTACAACATACCAATTGCTAATAAGTTGCTTCAAGTCTTCAAGTAGCTCAAGTGTCTAAAGGCACTATTTAAAACTAAATACGAAGAGTCCTCAATAAATCTACTCATCATAGATACTCCCCCATATGGGAAGCATCAACATTCAGTCCAATCTAATAATAGTTCTCTATAACACTCGGTTGATGCACTTTCTACATCTTCTACTTAGAAGTAGCAAGTTCCATAACCCCAACTGTACCTCTCAAGTACTTAAATGTATCTTTAGGAAAAGGCTTTGTAAATATATCTGCAATCTAAACTTTAGTACTCAAATACTCCAATTTGATCTCCTTTTTCATTACTTTCTCTTTCAGCACATGATATTTAATAGAAATATGCTTGGTCTTAGAATGTAATGCAATATTCTTAGACATACTCATTGTACTTGTGTTATTAGAGTAAATGATACTAGGTTCTTCAAACTCAATTATGATATCCTTCAACATTTTCTTTATCCACATAACTTGATTACAGTTATTTGATGTTGTAATATACTTTGCCTCAACTGTACTCTGAGAAATAAAATCCTACATTTTTCTTAGCCAAGAAACCAATCTTCCTCCAACAAAAAATTCTCCACCATTGGTTCTCTTTCTATCATCCATACTGCCTACCCAATCTGCATTAGTATATGCACATAGATGAAAACACTTGATCTATCATACCAAATTACATTGTCAAATCTTCCTTTCAAAGATCTAAATATTCTCTTTACTGCTACAAAATGATACTCCTTAGGATCATCTTGAAATCTAGCTACAATCCCAACTAAATTTTCTATATTTTGTCTATTGTGAGTTAGATATTGCAAACCTTCAATCATGGATCTATACTTCTTCTTCTCTACTACAAGTGTCTCATCTTTACTAGATAACTTGTGACTTGTTATCATAGGTGTACCAATAGGTACTTAGCTTGTGAAATGAAAATGCCATCACTATTTTGCACAATCTACAATCATAGACAAAACTTCATTTCTCCTATCATGCTCATCCATTCTTTATTTCTTCAAAAAACTTATCACTTACTTCATCATTACTTCCAAAAATTATACCATCAAAAAATATTATTATTATCAAAAAACCATTCTCAACTTCTTTCAAATACAAGTTACTATCTGCCATGCCTTTGGCAAATTTAAGCTTTGCGAAATAACAATCCAACCTTGCATACCGGGTTCTAGGTGCTTTCTTTAGACCATATAGAGATTTCTTTGGTTTGCATACCATGTGTTTGTCTTCTAATAAAGGAAACTTTCAGGCTGGTCAATATATACCTCTTCTTCAAGTTCTCCATTTAGGAAGGCTGATTTAACATCCATCTGATAATCCTTGAACTTGTCATTTGCTACATAAGCCAAGAGCATCCTTACTGCTTCCATTCTAGCTACTGGTGCATATGTATCCTCATAGTCTATTCCTTCTTTCTATGAATATCCCTTGCATACAAGTCTAGCCTTGTTCCTCACAACTTTGCCTTGCTCATTCATCTTTTTTCTAAATACCCATTTGGTTCCTATCACATTCTTGTCTTTTGGTCTAGGAACTAATTCCCAAGTATTATTCTTCACAATCCAATGATCATATTTACATGCTTCATCCTCATTTACTCTATTTCTTGTCATCACACCTTTGTCTTTTCTTCCAATTATCTAGTCAAGAGGGTGATTCTTTGTTAGGTTCCTATTAGGGGCAGCAGTTGACTTCTCAACTCTTATCTCTAGGTTTAGATCTCTGCTCTCCTCTTTGCTCAATATTTAGCATGTCATTCTATAGATCATTGTTAGTCTCAAAGAAAACTTCTGCATTTTGTCTAAGAATCCCAAAATTATCTTCTTCTTTATTTGAATTATAATGTACCATTTTTTCCTTAGTTCCAAAATTTTCATCAATCCTTGCATTTTTTACATTCAACTATTATCTTAGTTCTATAGTTAATAAATCTTTATGCCTTTCTTTTCAATGAATAGCTAAGAAACATACCTTCAACACTTCTTGGATCAAACATACCAATACCATCATCTCTCATAATATAGCATTTGGTTCCAAATATTTAGAAATACTTAACTAATGGTGAATGACCAAACCATAATTCATAAGGTATCTTTACCATATCTTTTTCAATTTGTACTCTAATCAGAGTGTACACTACTATATTGATTGGTTCTGTCCAAAATGTCTTAGAAACATCATTCTCAAATAATAGTGCTCTTTTTGCCTCTGCTACTAACTTATTTCTTCTATCAGCAATCCCATTCTGCTTAGGTGTTCTAGGTGAATATAACTTTCTTTTAATTCCATTCCTTTTATAGAATGTGTTAAAATCTCTTGAGGTAAACTCTCCTTCTATATCTGATCTCAAACATTTTGTCTTAACACTAGATTCATTCTCAACTCCATTCTTGAATATCTTAAATTTCTTAAAAGCATTAGATTTCTCTTTAAGAAATGCTACCCACATCTTTCTAGTAAAATCATCAACAAAAATCATAAAGCAACTTTCACCACAAAATCCTCTTGTTCTTGAAGGACCACTCAAATTTGTATGAACAATTTCTAGCTTCTCTATGGTAGTGAACTTTTTGCTAGGAAATGATAATTTCTTTTGTTTAGCCAAAATACATTGTTTGCAAATAACGTTAATAGGCTTTGTAATCTTAGGCAAGTCTTTGATTGCAAATTTATTACTAACCTTTACAATATTATCAAATTTTATGTGACAAAATCTTCTATGCCACAACCAACTATTATCCACTTTAACTACCAAACATGTCATTTCAATAGGATTCAACTAAAATATATTACCTCTAGATCTTGTTTCTATTTTAATTATCTTACCATCTCTATCTTTGATAATGCAATTCTTCTTAGTGAATTACAATTGATAACCCTTGTCCACTAACTATCCAAAACTCAACAAGTTATGGTTCAATCCATCAATAAAATAAACATCGTCAGTGTTAGTTTTACCATAAAGAGTAATGGATCCAATTCCTATTATATGACATGCTACACTGTTACCAACTCTAAAAATACCTCCATCATGATTTCTAAACTTAAAAAACTTATTCGTATCACTAGTCTTGTGATGCAAACAACCAATGTAAATTATCTAATCATATTTATTTTCCACTTGAGGAACTAGAGCTCTTTCATCTCTAATTTCTCTATCAAGATCATCATCCTTGATAGCTGCAAATCCCAATTCATCATCACTTTCACTTTGATCTTTCTCATCAGATTCTTCATCTTCATTTTCATACAAATGATTTCCATCTCTTCTAGGCTTAAACTTCCCTTTATACTTTTTCTCTCTTTTAGGCCATTTAGATGTATAATGACTGAATTCATAACAAGTCCAACATTTAAAGATTTTTTACCATCTTTTTCTCTTCTCACAAGAAGGGCTATTCCTTCCTCAACCTTCTTACATTCATCAAATCTACTACTACTAGAAAAATCTCCAAGTGTGCTTACACTCCTTATCAGATTAGGTCAAATGTTTAGGGTACTAAAAAAATTTTTGACTGTAGCTGAATCTCCAAACTATCTCAAATATACTTTTGTAGATTCTAATCTTCTAAGAAATATTTCCTTTGTGAAATCTTTAGTATAGGGCATTACTAGTTGAATCATCTAAGCAACTTTTTTGAATGGCGGCATCAAAATTTTCAAGAACTTCCATATTACTTCATCTACTTCCTTGGTTCCACCAAGAGACCAAATTCTAGGAAATTTTTTTGATATTATATCAATATAGCTTCTTATAGATTCATTTTCCATCATCTTAGCATCTTGAAATACACATATCCAATTATGTAACCTCATCATTTTTGCACAGGTATCACCTTCAAAAGTATGTTACACATGAACAAATCTCTTCCTACTTTAGTGCATAGTTGAAGTTGTTCTTCTTCCACAATTATCTTCTCATTCTTTGTAAAGATCCAATAACTTGAACCCATGCACAATAGATGAGTCTTCATCTTCTCCTTCCAACTATCATATTTGGTCCCATCAAATCTAGGACTATCCTTTCTAAAAATATTCTCCATCAATCTCCTAAAGCTATTAAGCTTATCCTTCAAGGGTCTAATGCTCTGATACCAATTGTTAGTCAAATATATAGTCCACCAATATAACTTAGAGGGGGTGGGGGGTGAATCAATTATCCAACTAATGTCACAATTATCAACCTTAAAAAACTTAACCATATGAGGAATATAAATTGAATCCATAATAAGATACTCATATATAATAAAAATAGATATGCTAATTAGGGAAACTCTTGATAAGAGGGAAAACTCCAGTGAGGATAGTACCCACAAGATGATGTACTAATATAAATATTCCTTGTTAGAGGATGGACCCTGTTAGGAGTCTATGAATACATTTGATACATATGAGTCCCTGTTAAGAGACTTCGAATCCATGTTAGGAGATTCCAACCCTATTAGGAGTTGTGCAAACCCTATTAGAAGTTGAGGAAGATAGTTGGACCCACTACCCAAATAGCTTTAATGGCAAGACCAATGGACCCACTATCCAAATGATCTTTGTATTATTCCTTATAGATCAATAATAGAAATAAAATTTACTTCCTTCCTCTTCATCTATCTTGTCAACCAGATGTTCGCTCCTTCTAATCTTGTAACTAGATCACAAAACTCACATCCAATAATCCCTTGGATTTCTTACACACATTCCTCAAACACTATGCTCCTTTTTTCACTTCAAACTTGATACAATGATCAAACACACTAAAAAAAAAGAAAACATATTTCCTTTATACCATATCTTCAAAATAATTCCTTGAGTCCACCTTGAGGCTTTTCCAATTAATTATAATAAGATAATTAATTAACTAATTACAATTACAATAGCACTATTAGCTCACAATCTATGCAAAACTTCACATGTGTGATACTAAGGCTTGCACACCTTCAAATATCACCAATGGACTATCCTTTTCCACTACCTAACTACACATTGTCTTACTATATCTCAAATGTAAGATATGGAACAAACATCAAGAACTACTTTCCTAATACTCTATCTTTGAATTGCTCTCTATAAATCAGGTATAACTTCCATATGTATTTGACTTAGACTATGCACACTTGACCACATAATTAGAAAATACTGTAGAACATGTCCATGAATGTGCATCACTAGACAATCAAAACATTGTCCATACCATTAAGATCTTTGTCTGCTACTCAACCAGTCTTTATAAAAACCATACTATATGGACATCAATTACAAACATAGTCATGAATGCAACATGCTAATAATTTCCAATTATTAGGATACTAGCCCAAAGTAGTGTCATCAAAATTCATACTAACAAGCTTTTCAAAAGATCAAATGGAATTTGGCTAGAGTTGAGAAAGAAATAGGAAAGAAACTAAAATGTTTAAGGTTAGATAAAGGAGAGAATTCATCTTTGATGAATCCAATGAATTCTACAATGAAAGAGGAATCAAAAGATAGGTTTCCAAACCTAGTATACCTTTGCAGAATTACATTGCTGAAAGAAAAAATAGATCAATCATGGATTGTGCAAGAACATTGATGATAGAAAAGAGTGTTGCTATCAAATACTAGAAGTAATCAATCAGAACTGTAGTTCATACTGTGAACCAATTTTAGTTGAAAAAGGATTCAAATCAAACACCTTTTGAATTATAGTATGGCAATAAACCTAATGTTTGTTATTTCAAAGTATTTAGAAGAAAATGATATATTCTAAAGGAGTCAACAAAGGGAAAATTTGATGTGAAAAGTGATGAAGGCATATTCTTGGGATACTCCAATATGAGTGAAGAATACAAGTGTTTGAATTTATCTACTCGCAAAGTTATAAAAAGTGCACATGTGAAGATTGATGAGTTTATAGAAGAGTCTAAAGAACAAAGAAGGAAAGAACCTAAAGACTACATAAACTTTGTTTACTATGAGCCTAATACTTTGCCTAAAGTTTAAGAGAATGGTAGTCAATAGTCTTCACCACCTAAGTCCCCGAAATCCCCAGTTCAACCTCAATTGTATCCATTGCAACTCAAGTCACACTCTAAAGGATCTAAATTGTAATCAGAAGGACTTGAGTTTTAGTAAGTGCGAGTTGAGTCATCTGATGGACCTGTGTCATAGATAGTGGGACCCAAGCATGCTTTAGAAGATCATGGTGAACTTACTAAATTTAGAAAGAAGGAGCCTAGACTTGCTCAATATGTCAGAAGGCATCATGCACCAAAGAAAATCATTGGAGATTAGTTAGATGGTACAATGACAAGGAATAGATTAAAAGGTACATGTTTTCTTACTAAATTTGAACCTAGAATTTTCAAATATGCACTAGAAAATGAAAGTTGGATAGAGGCAATAAATGAAGAGATCGATTGGATTGAAAGGAATATAACTTGGACTCTTGTTCTTAGACCTAAGAATAAGAATTTAATTGTCACAAAATGAGCATTTAGAAATAAGCTAAATGAGAATGGAGAAGTTTAAAGAAACAAGGAAAGGTTAGTTTGTAAGGGTTGTGCTCAAGAGGAAGGTATTGACTATGGAGAAATGTTTTCTCCTATTGCTAGACTATAAGGTGTTAGAACACTCCTTGCATATGAAACACATAAAGGATTCAAAGTATATCAAATGGATGTAAAATTAGAATTCTTGAATGGAATCTTAGACAAGGAAGTCTAGATGGAGCAACTAGAAGGTTTAATTGATCCTAACAAAAGGGACATGGTTTGCAGACTAGACAAAACTTTTTCTGGTCTCAAACAAGCTCCTAGAGCTTGCTATGAAAGGTTACATAATTATCTCATAGTTATTGGTTTTAAAAGAACTAATGATAACAAAAGCCTATACATTAAGGGACCTGATAAGAAGATTGTATTGGTAGAAATCTTTGTGGATGATACATTATTTAATAGAAATGAAGACTTTTGCAAAAAAAAATTTTTGGAAATGAGTAAGGAATTTGAAATGTCAATATTTGGAGAGATCAAATTCTTTGTTGGCTTAGAAATTCAATAGATGAAAGATTGTATCTATATTACTCAATCAAAGTACATCAAGGAGCTACTAAAGAAATTTGGAATAGAGGATTCTAGAACAGTTGGAACACCTATGTCTACTGGACATAAGATTTCCAAAAATAATGATTCCAAAGAGGTAGATTAGGCTACATACATATCAAGTATTGGAAAAATTTAGTAAGTAGTGCACTCAAGGCTTGATATAGCATTAGAAGTTGGTATGGTGGCTAGATTCTTTGCTAATCCTAAAGAAAATTATATGATGGAAATCAAAAGAATCATGAGGTGTCTAAAAGGTACTAAAGATTATGGTTTGTGGTATAAGAAAGGAGAGAATTTGGAATTGAAGGCATTCACTGATGTAGATTGGGAAAGAAGTGTTGATGATAGAAAGAGTGCAAGTAGTGGAGCACTTTTTCTTGGAAAGAGATTGGTATCTTGGAGAAGCAAGAAGTAGAAATGTATCTCTCAGTCTACAGAAGAAGAAGAATATGTTGCTGCAATAGTTAATTGTTCAAACATTGTGTAGTTCAAGCAACTATTATAAGGTATGAAGAAGGAGATCAAGGACCTAGTTGTTATCTTTTGTGATAATACAAGTGCAATCAACACATCTAAGAATCCAATGATACATACCAAGACCAAGCACATTGCAATAAAATATCATTTCTTGAGAGAATTGGTATAAGACAAAGAGGTGAGATTGGAATATGTGAATACAAAAGAATAGACTATAGACATATTCACCAAGCCATTGCCTCAAGATGCATTTTTGTAACTAAGAGATAAGATAAGTCTCATTACCCTATCTAAAGCTCAATAATAAGATTTTAGTGATGCATCAACCAAGCATGTTGAAGATAAAAAAAATTGATGTAATATTGTTAGAGAAAATTGCATATGAATTTGTACATTAGGTACATGGGAACTATGCTGATTATTTTCTTTGGAATAAGATGTCAAAGAGGGAGAGTTTTTTGTCATATATCAAAGAATTTTCATATAAGAAATTTTTAGTTGATATCAAATAGGGAGAGTTTATTAATAGAAGGAGTTATTGTAGTCATTGCAATTAGAGATTGATGATAGAGGGAGTTCACACTGATAGAGGGAGTTTTGATGGATGAGAATTAGAATGAAACTAAGGATATTATTGTTACTTCTATTTTTCTCTAAAATTTAAATGTATCATGAAATGTTGTGTTTCCATCAATGTCAAAGAGGGATATTGTTGGATATAATCATTCAATTATATGTTGTATTTGATGTTACACAAATATCAAGTATATACCAAGAAATTAGTGTATGTTGAGCTCACTTAGGAGTCCAAAGAAGTTACAATTTATGACAAGCATTTCAATGTTAACCAAGTTCAAAGCTAGTGTTAACCAAGCTCACTTAGTTACCAAAGGGAGTTTGTAGGAAGATAGTGTCTACTAAGATCACTCACTAATTGTTAGCCATTTTTAGCACCCCCATGTATTTTTTGAATGTTGCCAGTATATAAAAATTTAGGTTCATAGCCATGTCTACATTCTTTGAATTATTCATTTCTTGCCATGCAAGCATGTTAGGGATACATAAAAACCCTATTCCTTCTTTTATATCCCTAAGAATTTTAGATCTTAGAATTGAATGAAATATTTTAAGCTATGATCATACAAAATCCTTTCATCACTTTGTCCCTCTAATTTGTGTCTTAACCATTAGATGGGCTATGAAGGTGTGATACAATCAGGATAACTATCAGTGTAGTTTCACAGCTATTAGTGCTAGTGTTTAATTTCATGTTGTGAAGGAGTAGAAGTAGTTATTTGCAACATCATGGATTAGTTTTGGTTTAAGAATATCTCAAGGGTCTATGGTCAATCACAACTCTTAGATCTTAGTTAATCAACATCTAGTGTATTCCCTCCTTTCAAAGGTGTGTGAAGTTTAGCTAAAGTAAGAAAATGACATAGTGATGTGTGTCATGGTTGGACCAGGTGCATACGAGCCTCTTCATCACATTGTTGCAAGGGTTAGTTGGCAGCTAAGGAAATTAGTCTTAAAAGGAGTATCTCTTTGATAAACACAAATTGGATTTTGATTGATACACTCCATCAAAATGAGCTTTAGAGTTTAAGTTGCAACAATGTGAAAGCTTACCACAGTAGTCCATTTCACATTATTGCAAGTGATAAAAGTTAACTGAGGGTCAACATGGCAATGTTACAAAATGCATTATTTGCACTTTCATAGAGAATTAAGAACAAATATTGGTCAAGGCTATGAAGCTATGTAGGGCATTATTTGCACCATCATAGGGTTATTTACAGAGTTAATGATTTAGCTACAAAAGTGTGATGGTAGTTAAGATATGTATTTGTCAAAATATCACTGGCTAAAGATTATTAAGGGCATTTTAGGTTGTGTAGTAGCAACGAATGAAAAAAAATTTCAAGTTGATAGTCATCACAATATCGCATGGTTATGTCATGAATAGAAATTCTAGGTTGCGAGGTTGTAAACAAGAAAGTGATAGGACCAAAATGGCTAGGCACAACATCACAAGGATTCCTTTGTGATTTTGAGTTGTGGCATTGTGAAAGTCAAAGGCATCAATAATTATCAATCTCTACCATTAGATTTTAGTAGATCAATGACTAGTGTATGCCCACTTTCTGAAATTACATAATGTTTAGTCAAAGCAGGAATACAAGAAGTAGAAATGTGTCTTAGTAGGCCCTAATTCATGAGATCCTTCATTGCATTTTTACTAGGAGTTAAGACTAACCCTAGAATAGGGTGGCAAGGTTGTGAAATAATCTATTTGCACCATTGCACTTGGTTAAGAATAGACCATGGTTTGACCTATAAAGTGGCAATTTCATTTATCACACTCTCACATGGTTAAAGGGATGTTAAGCCCTAGAAGTTGTGAAGATATATAGTAGTCAATTTTATGGTTATCATGAGGTCACAAAAATTAGCAAGCTAAAGAGACATTAGGCTGTCAAGTAGTGATAAAGTTAAAAGGGAAAGGTCACAGTTTCGCTTGACCAAATAGTTAATGAGGAAAATGAGTTGTGAACCCATGAACAAAGGAAGACATAGGTCAACCTAATAGAAAGAAAACTAGGTAGAATGGTGTAGGATCTCCTATCAAAAGGAATAAAAAGAGAATACATGAGGATGAAATACACTATCTTTTAATTGTATTTTGAATCTATTTGAGTCAATATGTAAGGCTAAATAAATCCATTTCTAATAGATTGTCCAAGTTGTATAGCATGGTCAAATTATGTAAATAAACCCATAGAAGGGTAAAATGTTACATATAATATATTTTGACATGTTAGTCAATGTTTTATAAGTTTGAATGATCATTTATGGGAAAATGCAAAAAGTTTTCAAATATGTAATAAAATGTTGTCATTAAAAGTTGACAATATGTAAAGTTCATGTAAAGAGGAAGGTCAAGAGTCATAGGATGTAGAAAATAGGTTAAATAATTTGAAAATACATTAAAATTTCATGTATTTTTTATTATTTAAAGAATGTAAAGGCTGGGGAAGATGAAACAAGTGGAATAAAGAGAATGTTGTATTTGTGAGTTTTATGACAATTTTCTATGTAAATTTTCAGAAATCCAACTATTGTTTCTATGGGTAAAAATTCTTATGAAATCATATAGACCTATAATTTATATTTTTAGAAAGATATTTGAGATAGATTAAATTTGGCATTGGTTTGGATTTATTTCATTGTTATTTGAAAATGTTATGACCTATTTATTGTAGACTGGTCAAAACCTATTTTTTATGTGAGTAGTTTAGGAAAAAGTTAAATAACTTTTATTCTATTGAATGGATTGAGATATAAAATGGGGAGAATTTTTCTAACTCCTTCTAAATATATATAATAAAAGGGATTTGTGATATATTTTCATTTGTAAAATTTATGAGTAAATATGTGAAGCGTTTTGATATTTTCCAGCTCATTAATTTGGTTGGAAATGTCTATTATTAAAGCCTCTTTAGTTTTACTCCCAAAAGAGATGTTTGAAAGGTGTACCTCTACATAATTTTTGGTATTAGATATTAGAAAATGATTTGGGAAAAGGTGAGTTTGTTGCAGGAGCATCTAGTGGTGTAAGGGCAATCCCTTATCACCTAAAAAATATGCTTAGTGTTAGTTTCTATTTAAAGTGTTTTCATTCTTGGATACCCATTTGGGTCAAATATGTTAGTGTAAATAATTATTATTTACACTTTGCTTAAGCTTACTTAGGATAAATGCATTATTTTATTATTTATTAGGTTGGAAACCTAGGATTTTATATACTCATATGAGTTGTCATGTTGACAACATAGCTATTAACACTCTTAATTAAGCACATGGTGTCTACAACATAATTTAATATGACAAATCTATGTAGGCTTATCCTCTCATCATCATACTAACTCCTATGCTTAATGGAGGATAATCCACTCTTGGTGGACATGTGCTTAGTTGTCACTATTCTTGCTTCACCTCTCTGAGGACCACCATTTAGATCAAGAGTATCCATAGCTATTGGGAGAATCTAGAGCCAAAGAAGACCTCATCATTTCTGATGAAAGAGCATCCTAGGTTGCATTCCTATCCTATATGTTTTCAGTTTTTCTTTTGTTGCTAAAATTAAATTATGTTGAAACTGCATTTTCTAGTTTCTGGATGCCTATTGCAAAATGTGCAACTAATTTTTCATATTCAATGAAGAGATTTACACTTAAGGGATTCAATAGGGCCTATTTTACTATCTATTTTTTAGAGTAGAAGTCCTAACTCCTTATAGTTTGGGAGATATGGCAATTCTCCCAAAACATCAATTTCTAGCAGTTCTACACAATAGTTTTTTGTGCTCAACTTTCAGAATGAATGTGCACTTTTTCTTAATGAATCTGACCTTGCACATTTAAGGAGTTGTGCAGGACCTAGATATATACCCATAGTTCAAAGAAAAAGTTCTAACTCAATTAGAGTGTAGAGATATTGCAATTTTTATCAGACATAAATTTTAGGATAGTTAATTGCTGATGTAGGCTGACTTGTGTATTTAATTTTAGTTTATTTTCATTCAATATTTTCTTAGAGCCAACTTGTGGCTTCTCTATGTTCTAGAATGATCTACAAAACATTTTGGCTAGTATAAATAGAGTATTTAGGCTTAGAGCTAAGTAGTTTTTAGGGATTTTTAAACAATTTTGAAGAGGATTACAGAGCAGAATTGGAAAGTGCAAGTTTCTATTAGATCTTTGAATGTGAATATATTTTGTATCAGGCTATAACCTAGAAAGCCTTACAGCTGGGAATTTATATTGAACATTTGAAGAATCAATGAAAGCATTTTACCCTTCTTCCTCTTTTGGTTGCTATTCTTTGTATTTGCTTCCATTGTGTTAACTCTTATAGGATGGTTCAAAGAGTTGGGTGTGCCTTTGGCCCTAGTTTTCCCCATCCTTCATTGTAATAGGTGGTATCAAAGCTTGAGGTTCATCCTTGTCAAGATTGGATCATTTAGAACCCTAATTCATATTTGGTTGTAGTGTTGTAGATCTATGGATTTGACCTAGAACTTGCAAAGGGTTATGATCTTGTAAGAACCTAATTTGTAAAGATAATTCATGGTAGAGGAAATGTTGATAATACCATATTGGATCAGTTGAGACAAATTGTAGCTAGATTAGATGTTGTAGAGACAGACCATAGGAGAGGAGCACATCTTTATGATGTAAGTGATGATGAAGCAACAACACCAAACCATAATTTGGAACCTAAAGAAGATCAAGATGAGGAAAGATTGCTAAGAGTATTGTCTAGGGCACATTCAAAGCCTGCTATAGAAGTTGTTCCTTATGATGAAAAATTGGATACCAATGCTATGTTGAATTGGATCTCTAATATAGAGAATTTCTTTGAGTATGAAAACACCCTTGATAATTAGAAGGTGAAGATTGCAGTTATAGGTTGAAAGGTCATGCATCAGTATGGTGGGAGCATTTTCAAACTGATAGACAAAGGAGAGGAAAGGAGAATATTAGAACTTGGCTAAAGATGGTGAATAAGGTAAAGAAAAAATTCCTTCCTACTGAATACCAAGTTAACTTGTTGAGAAAGATGCAAAATTTGAAACAAAAGGACATGACTGTGAAAGAGTATACCGAGGAATTCTATAGATTGGACATCAGATCTAGACATGTGGATGATGATGCTGAGAAAATTGTGAGGTTCATAAATGGATTGAGATTTGGAATTCAAGATAAAATAAGTTTTGTGAAGTTGGAAAGTGTAGAAGAAGCATATCAATATGCCTTGAAATTTGAGGAGATCTTAGCAAAGAAGCATGAATAGAGATAAAGAGGTAGAGGTGGTAGATTCCAGAGAGGCAAAGGTAGATCTTATGGTGAAGGTGGAAAATCTGAAAGTTTTGTTAGGATAAAGATAAATTAGAATGGAAGAGTGATGATAATTAAAAGACTATGTAGAAAGGTGGTAGCTCATACTGAGGAGGTATTGGATCTTACTGAGGAAGAGGTAATTCTTATCCTAGATTTGGTTTTTGTGGTAATTGTTTTAGATGTGGTAAAGAAGGGCATAGATCTTATGAATGTAGATCTTCTAAAAGTGGGTGGAATAATAGAAATATTGTGATTCAAGAATACATTGAGAGTTCACCAAGTGGACCTAAGGCTAGAAAAAATCTGATGGTAAGAAGAACCTTATGTAATAAGGGAAGTGATGAGGAACCTGTTTTAAGAAGAAGTCTTTTCAAGACAAGATGTAAGATGGCTAGAAAATGCTGCAAAGTGATCACTAATAGTGGAAGCTCTACAAATTTTGCATCAAAAGATCTAGTTACAAAGTCGCAATTACAGAGGCTGAAGCATCCTAAATGCTATCACATTTCATGGATCAAAGATGAGCATATGATATTAGTAAGTGAGCAATGCATTGTGAAGTTCAAGATTGGACATTAATTTGATGAAGTTTTGTGTGATATTATGCCCATGGATTGTTGTCATATTTTTTTGGGTAGACCTTGGCAATATGTTAGATATGCTTTACATGATGGAAGATTGAATTAATATACTCTTTGGGTAAATGGGAAGAAATAAACATTGCTACATTTGATTGAAATTCCAAATCAAGTCAATCGTACTACAATAAAAGTTTGCATGGTTAATGGAAAGCAACTTGAAGAGGAAGCAAAGAGGAATCAAGTTTGTTTTGCTATAGTTCCTAGAGGATTGAGTGTTGGTAGTAATGAACAAGCAACAAAAGTTGGTATGATAGTAGAAATTATATAATTTCTAAATGAATATAAATATATTATTGTTGATAATATTCTTGATGGTTTACCTCCAGTAAGAAGTATAAGTTATTGTATGGATCTGTTTCCTAGAGCTAGTTTGCCAAACAAAGCACCATATAGATTGATAGCTATAGAGAACGAATAACTTAACATGCAAGTACATGAGTTCCTACAAAAAGGTTTGATCAGAGAAATTTTGAGTCCATGTGTTGTACCTACTATATTAGCACCTAAAAAGAATGGAGAATGACGAATGTGTACTAATTCCAAAGCTATTAACAAAATCATAGTGAAATATAGGTTTCCTATACCAAGGATGGATGACATAATGGATTGTTTGAGTGGAGCAAAGTATTGTACCAAGATTGATTTGAAGAGTGGCTATCATCAGATCAAAATTAGATAAGATGATGAATAGAAGATTTCTTTCAAGACGAAGATGGTTTATATGAATGGTTGGTTATGCTTTTTGGTTTGACTAATGCACCTAGTACTTTCATGAGATTGATGAATGAAGTTCTGAAAAGATTCTTGGGGAATTTTGTAATTGTTTATTTGGATGATATTTAGATATTTAGTAAGACTAAGGAGGAACATCTTGATCATATTAGACAAGTATTGTAGAGGTTGAAAGAGGAAAATTTGTTGATTAATCTAAAGAAGTGTTCTTTTATGCAAAAGGAGATTGTGTATTTGGGATTTTTTATTTTAGTTTATGGTTTAAAGATGGATCTGAAAAGGGTTAAATCAATATTGGAATGGCTTACACTTGAGAATGTGGATGAGGTAAGATCATTTCGTGGTTTGGCTAGTTTTCACAGAAAGTCTATAAAGAATTTTAGTTCTATTTGTAATGCTATGACTATGACAATGAGGGGAGATATAAAGGAATTCAAGTGGAAACATGGAGCTGATAAGAGTTTTGGGACTTTAAAACAAAAGGTTGTTGGATTACCTATATTGGCATTGCCTAATTTCAACAAAGTATTTCAAGTTGAATGTGATGCAAGTGGTAATGCAATAGGAGCTGTATTAAGTCAAGAAGGTAACTCTATTGCTTTCTTTAGTGAAAATTTGAATGATACTAAAAGAAAGTATTCTATGTATGATCAAAAGTTTTATGTTCTTATTCAAGCATTGAAGAAGTGGAGACATTATTAGATTCCTAAGGAGTTTTTGTTGTATACTAATCATAAAGCTTTACAATACTTGAGAAGTCAACATAAATTGAATTAGAGACATATGAAGTGGGTTGATTATTTATAGAATTTTACATTTGTCACTAAGCACAAGAGTGGAATTACTAACAGAGTTATTGATGCATTGAGTAGAAGACATTCTTTGTTGACTGAAATGAAGGTTGAAGTTCTTGGTTTTGATGAAATGAAAGAATTGTATGATGTTAATCTTGATTTTTTTGAGGCATGGAGAGAGTGTAGAGCACCAAATCTTAAAAATTACATTAGTAAGTATGATGAGTATTTCATTCAAGAAGGTATGTTTTTCAAAGGCATTCATTTGTGTATTCTCAAGAGTTTTATGAAGTTGAATCTAATTAAAAAAATGCATAGTGGTGGATTGGCTGGATATTTTAGAATTGATAAGACATTGAGTTTGCTGAAAGAGAAGTATTATTGGCCACAAATGTATAAGAATGTTTAAAAATTTGTAAAGAGTTGTGGATTTTGTTAAGTTGCAAAAGGAGTGAGTAAAATTAGTTGTTTGTATACACCTATTACTATTGTTGAGAAACCTTGGAGTGACATCAGTATAGATTTTGTTCTTGGATTGCCTAAGACAGTAAAGGGGTATGATTCCATATTTGTTCTAGTGGATAGATTTCCTAAGATGGGTTACTTCATACCATGTAAGAAGGCATCAAATGCTAAGCATGTTACTAAACTTTTCTTTAAAGAGATTGTCAGATTGCATGGATTACCAAGAAGTATTATTTTTAATAGAGATAGTAAGTTTGTTGGTTATTTTTGAAAGACTTTGTGGAAGAAGATGGGTACTGAGTTGAACTTTAGTTCTAAATTCCATCCATAGATAGATGTATGGATAGAGGTTGTGAATAGAAGCTTGGGTGATTTTGTGAGATGTTTACTTGGGAATAAACCAAGTAATTAGGAGATGGTATTGGCACAAGCTGAATTTGCATATAATAATTTTGTGAATAGGAGTACAAGGAAGACACCTTTTGAGATTGTTACTAAAATGAAGTCTAGAAGAGTATCAAATTTGAGAGATATTGCTGGTGAAGAAAAGAGAAATGCTTCAAGAGAAGAATTTGCTGATTTCATGAAGTTTTTACATAAGGAAGTGAAGTTGAGGACATCGTGATTTTCAAGTTGGTGATTGTCTAATCAATATAACACCCTTTTAGTTGTAGGATTGGACATCCCTTACTACCAAAGTACTATGTTGATTTTCATTAAATGTCAATCCAGGAGCGTGAACTTGAGATGACATCTGCAAAGTATATGCTCTAGTTTTCACTAAAAGTCACTACTACCTTGAATGCAATAACCATTAAGGAAATCTAGTTTATCTAAAGGAAAGACAACTATCAAATACTTGCAAGGAAATTCTAATTATTTAACCATACATCTATGCACCTACTACTATAGGAATAGTGACTAGTTCTGTTTCCAGTGGCTATAGGAACAACAGTTCTAATCTTAACTTAAAAAATTGAGTCTAACTCCTACTTACTAAAGTAAACTCCACCTTCCACGTGGGCCCCCACAGAAGAATGAAGGAAAGATAAGCTCAAATAAAAGTATATAAACTTAGCAAAGTCATGTATTCATTCAAATATGTAGTATTTCAATAACTTGGGAAAAACAACAAGATGTCTATCAACTCTATCTATCTACTCACTACCTTACCTCATAGATATAGACGAGGTCTTATTTGAAAGGAAGGAAAAACAAAAAACTCCTATAACTATGACTTCCTCATGAAGGAAAGTCAGTTACAACTTAAGACTGCAAGCATACAATGGCAAAGACATTAATTATCCCTTAAATTTCCCACGAATATAGATCATAGCAAATTCTAGATCTTCTCTTTTATCTTACTTTAAACAACTTCTAGGAATCTAGGTATTGTGCATTGCATGTTTAACTAATTGCTTTGATGCTTGCTTCCTTGCTCAGCCACTTTATTAGGTCCCACTTTGTTATTCATTAAAATAGGCCCCTTCCAACTTTGCCGCCAAGTCTTCCAGCTGCAACAGTGTCATAATGCTTCTCTTTAATACCATCAATGCCTTAGCACTATTTCTTTGCAAAAATTTTTTGATTAAATTCCGCTCAGCTTGTATTCCTGCGATCAACATTTAATACACACAAGACTTCCCACAAAAATTTATTTTCATTTTTTAGTTTATAAAGAAAAGGCATTAATTATTCAACTAATAGTTTTTGCAATCTCTTTAGCTACAAGAAGATCTACCCATATCAAACATTCATGAAGAAATATTTTTTACCACAAAATGAACCCCTTTTTAGATATAATTCTGATTATCATTTTTATGCCCTATGTCCATACTTTATACATCAAAAGTTCAAAATATTTATACTAAAAGATGATAAAGTTCAATATGTTATAGATAAATGTTCACAAAAAGGGCCAATAAGACTTTTATTTCTTCATGTCATCATTTTTCCCCCCAACCATCCTGAGGCTGGTCCCTTCAACATCTATAGGTTTTTGATCCTCATCCGCAGCCTAAGATCATTGGTGATTTTCTCCCCTGATTCATGAGTTCTATAATTAAAATATCCATGATTTTTTTTCAACCTTTCCCATTTTTGTTCTTTAGTAATCATATTATATTTAGCAAATGAATCATACTTTCCAAGCATAGGATGCAAGAGTATTGGCAGTTGGAAATGAAGAGCTACCCAATAATTTTTTTGACTTCTACCTAACATCATATACTTGGGAATCCTACTGATGGCCAACTCCAAATTTTGGGGAGAGTGTAACTCCCTTATTTTTAGATCTTCTGACAATCGGATCCATCTTTGAAGGGAGGCTTGTATAGCATCAAGGGCATTTGCAGAACAATGTTGCTCCCAATCCACAAATGCCTATTCGCGGATTGGGTGAATTTTGGCAGAAACACTTTGATTATTGTTAATAGAAAGACAATTGAAGAATACTCTATGAGTGTTTTGTACCTCTGGCTGAATGTACAATGGTTCAAACATTTCCTTTTCCCTATAAGGAGCAGCCTAGTTCTCTCAACTAATCTCATTCTACATCCATGACATAATGGCCTTAAATTTTACATCTCCCACATATAACAATGAATTCCAATCCTTATCATTTGTAACAACAAGATTATGAACATATAACTCATAAAGGAGATTCTGCAGAGTCATTGAAACTAATTTGAATGCTGCATAAAATTCCTAGAGAGTATGCAAGGAAGGGTTCAACCCTTGACTAATTCAATACAATTGAAAATTAATCTTTTGCTCCTTTAGGAACAGTCTATAAATTAGAGATGGTGACCTGCAATTTACAAGCTTTGGAATGAGCTCTATAATCTTCATGACACGTTGCTGCAGGACCATAATTTCACTATCCTTCTCTTCAATTTGTTGTGCTTGTTCTCTGATAGTTCTAAGCAATTGCTTCCTTTCTAGGTCCCAATTTTCTTTTTTCCATTGAAACTATTGGTACAAACTAAAGCTGGCTATTAATGGAGTAGAAATGTCTGGTGGTGTATGACAACGGACAACAAGTCTATAATATTCAAGGTGGTTCTTAGGATGATGGTGGTTAGCAATGCTATCATCCTGAGAATGCTGACATTCAACAAAGCTATAATTTTGATAGGCAATAGTGTTATCAACTTTTTCTGAAGGGGCAACAGTTGCAGGATGGGGTGCAATAGTCATTTTAACTTGAAATGTTTCAATAATTTCCTAAACTATTTTGTGCAACAAATGAATATTCCTCTAGTGGTAGATTATTAGTTTCCTCCGCTAGCTATTCAAACTCGAACACTATTTCCTCTGAGGACTCTATGTCACTATCAACATTACTAGGGTTATTTGGCTTTGTGAGAATTTTTTCAAGATCATTTTCATGTTCAGGAGTAGGTGTTGTGTGCTCTGGTGACTGTGTAGGTGTGGGTATTGGAGTTTCAACATCAATAGGTGGTATAGGAGGCTCAGCAAGTGGCATAGGAGGTTCAATTCTCAAATTTACCCCATACATTTTGGTGACTCATTGTGGAGTAGAAATTGGTTTCTTGCCCTTATCAACGGATTTCCCTTTATTTGGGTTGAGTGCAGGTTCTTGTGATACTGGAGATACTTCTTCTGAACCTTCCTCTATGGCAACTATGCGTGATTTTCTCTTCCTAGAAGTTAAGGCTTTTGCAGGCAGAATTTTCCTTTTTCCAATTTTAGGTATAGAGGCAGAAGCCAAAGCTTCTTGAGCCATTCTATATACTACTTTCCTGATTCCTACAATAGTTTTCTCTCATGTCCCTATTCCTTGCCCTTTAGGTCCACCCCTTTTAGGTCCTTCTATCCTTAGTTTTACAAAATCCTCCCATGTTCCCAAGTGCTACCTAGCCAAGTCCCTTTCAATTATAGCCCTAATCAAGCAATGGTGGGATACTGACTGGGTTTTGCCTTGCTATACATAGGTAGCTTTCCTTTTGATAATATTATAAAGGAAACTCGAGAGATTTACAAGACAATCACCATGCTACAAACCACTCAAAATTTTGAAATAAACAACATGCAAATAGGTATACCTTCCTTCACAGGTAAAATATCTTATGATAAATTCAGTAGGGTGGATGAATTGTAGAGGGAGAGATAATCATAATGTACCTTGCTTTTTGTTTTCCTCCAGCCAAGGATCTCCAGGTACTGAGAACTGCTCTTTTTCTTGTCATGCATCCATGTCCTCTATCCAACATTCTCCATTTGTTTGAAAACCAAAAACTTCTACCACTACTTCTTCGATGAATTCTATCCGAATGCCCTTAACAATTGCATATCCATCCCTCAATGTATTATGAAATTGGAGCACAATTTCCTAATCAAATTGCTTCAAACTAAGATAGTAAGCTAACCAACCTCATTTTTGGAACAAACTACATGTTGCTAGGTCTACCAATAAGACTTTACAGTCTGCTGGTTCATGTCACTGACGTTCTCCCCCCATATTTTTCGAAAAAAATGCTAGTAAAGGCAAATTCACTACAAGTGATTTTGAGAGTATGGGTAGTGATAGCTATAGGGGTTTCAACAAAGGGAAATTGAAATACTTCAATACTTTCCAACCATCACATCCTTCAATACTTCATGATGGCATTTTAATCACCAAACCATAATGAGGATAAAGATCGTGCTCAAAAACATACACCATATTAATGAGGGGTTATGTGAAATCATGATTTAATGTTTAACCTTGTTTACATTATTTCACACATTTTGGAAGTACAAAGGAGCACTAACTCATTACTAAAATGACCTGTCCCCATACATCCTACAAGCCAACTTAAGATTTCCTTGATTTGCATTCATGATTTCAATTTTCCCACCCCCAACCTAGCAGAGACTGGGTCCCACCAGACCATAAAGATTGCAAATTCCAAAAATCAAAATAACATGCTTTTCTAAATAAATAATAAATTAAATAAATGCAAAGGGGTTGAGTGTGACTGACCTGAGGTGTGATAGGAAGGATGGTCCGAGTAGTGCCATACAAGAGAAAGTGAGATGGCATGATGATGGAAAGACAAGAAGGTGGGATGGAATGGGGTGAAAAAGGAATGAATTTTTGCATGAGTGTGAAAATTTTATTATGAAGGCCTTGAAAATAAATTCAAGGAGCTACAGGCATCTGAGTGGGAGACTCAGATGGAGTGGTTGAGATGTTTCTATTGTGGTGAACTATTGAAGAAATTCTTCCCGGGTTGCTGGTTTATAATATAACTTCAGGTGATGCTCATTAACCAAGAGTTTGAATTTGATCAGATCAATTGTTGATAGTTGAACTACTCCATTGTTAAAAATTGTAATGATTTCATAGGGACCAAACCATCGAGTTTAAAATTTTCCTTGGTGATGCTAATATGATGAATCATACAGGAGCGCCGAATCACCAACAGAGAATTCTCTATCTTTAATGAATTTGTCATGTCATTGCTTTCTTTGACTCTAAATTAATTCTGTGTTATGAAGAGCTGATTTTCACCATTCATCCAACTCATTGGGATGCAGAATGTGATCATGTTGTGCTGCAAGAAGGGTAATATCAAGTTCCAAAGCTTTCTGTAGAGTTTTATGTTCAAATTCAATGGGCATAACAATTGTCTTCCCATATAGGAGTTGAAAAGGCATAAACCAATACTGGATTTCCATGTTGTTCTATACACCCATAAGGCTTCAGGAAGTCTAGCTGCCCAATCTTTCTGATGCAAAGACACTATTTTAGTGAGAATATGTTCCAGCTCACTATTTGTCACTTATACCTATCCATTGGCCTATGGATGATACAGAGATGATTTGCCATGCCAAATTTTATACTCCTCCATGAGTGTTGCTATCAAATTAGATGTGAACTGAGGCCCTTGATCTGATTGTAATTCTCTTGGAACACCAAATCTGGTAAAGATACATTTGTATAGAAACTTTGCAACATTATTGTCACAAGGATGCTTCATGGGTTTTGCTTTAGCCCACTTAGTAACATAATCAGTGCAAACCAATATGTAACTTTTCCCTTCTGATGGTGGTTCAATAGAGCCACCAAAATCAATTCCCCATTTATCAAATGGTTCTACTACTATCTGTGGCTGCAGGGGCATTTCACCCATTTTTGTTGGTCAACCCATTCTTTGACATTTATCACATTTTTTTGTATATTGAGCTGCATCCTTGTGAAGTGTAGGCCAATAATACCCTGTATTCAGAATCTCTAATGCAGTTCATTTGTTAGAAAAGTGACCACCATAGGGCTCATCATGACAAGCATGAAGGACATCATATGTTTCACCCTCTTTGAGACATCTTCGTGTTACCTGGTCTAGTCTAGTATAGAACATGAATCCTAAGATCCATGAGAAATTAAAACTCTTTTCTGCCAGCAATCATTTTTCTTTTGCAGAGAAATGTGGGGGAGTTTTGCCAGTAGTTAGATACTTGGCAATGTAAGAATACCAAGGGTTTTGTGCTGACAAAAGGAAGAGATTTTCATCAAGAAAGCTATATTCTATGGCTGCAGGATCATCAGGTGTTTGAAGACAAGACAAGAAATCAGCTACAACATTTTCTTTACCTGGCTTGTCAATAATGGTGATGTCAAATTCTTGCATTTGTAACAACCATCGAGCCAATCGTCCAGAGATTGCTAGCTTCTTCATCAGATATTTGATAGCAGAGTGATCTGTATGTACAAATATTTGGTATCCTATAATGTAATGTCTGAATTTATTCAGAGCATAAATCATAGCAAGCAGTTCTTTCTTTGTCACAGTGTAGTTATACTCGGCTCCTTGAAGATTTTTGCTAATATAGTAAATTGCATGTTCTACTGAATCTATCTTTCGGCCAAGTACCACTCCAATGGCATGATCTGAAGCATCTATGTGTATGTGAAAAGGTAACTCCCAATTTGGTCCTTAGAGCACTGGTGTTGTTGAGAGGACTTCCTTAAGCTGCATGAAAGCTTTTGTACACTTTGAATCCCATACAAAATTTTCATCTTTTCGAAGCAATTTATATAAAGGTGCTGCAATTTGACTAAAATCTTTGATAAAATGTCGATAATATCTTGCATGTCCTAGAAAACTCATGACTTCTTTCAATTTAGTTGGTACAACAAATGTGTGTATGACTTCTATTTTTGCTAGATCTACTTCAATTCCTTTAGGGGAAATAAAGTGTCCCAACACCACTCCTTCTTTCATCATCATAAAGCACTCTTCACTGTTTAAAGATAAATTGTAGTCTTTACATCTTTGTAAAACCTTGTCCAAGTTTTCCTTGGCTTCTTCAAATGTTTGTCCATATGTGGTGAAGTCATCCATATACACTTCCAAACAATCTATAGATATTTCAGAAAAAATACTAATAACAACTTTTGGAAAGTTGTAGGTGCATTGCACAAACCAAATGGTAGGATAGCATAAGCAAATGTTCTCCATGGACATGTGAATGAAGTCTTGTCTTGATCCTCTATTGCTATTTGGATTTTATTGTAGCCACTGAACCCATCCAAGAATGAAAAGTATTTTTTTCCTGCAAGATTGTCAAGAACTTGATCAACAAAAGGCAATGGAAAATGATCCTTCTTGGTAGCAGAGTTAAGTTCTTAATAATCTATGCAAACTCATCATTTCCCCCCCTTTTTGGAAATAATAACCAATGGTGACACCCATTGGCTGTCTAAAATAGGATATATGAAGCTAGCATCGAGTAGCTTTTGCAATTCATTTTTGACAATATTCCTTAGTTCTGGGTTTATCCTACGCTGAGGTTGTCTCACAGGTTTGCAATCCAAATTGATATAAATCCTATGGGTATAGAGTGTAGGATCCAAACCTTTCATATCTATAAAATCCCAAGCAAAAGCATCCTGGTGCTTTTGTAACAGTTGCAGGGTATTATGATGTTGTGCCTGAGATAAGGACTTGCTTATATTTAATTCTCTTCTTGGTGTGATTGTTGTTTTGACTACTTTTTCAGCCATTGAAATTTGCACAATTAGTTGTGAATCTATCTCATGTGGCAAGAGTGAATGCATAAGCTATGTAGACTTGAAATAATGAAGTTCAGTAGATAAAGGTAGAATGCTTTCTAAAACACACTTTTGTTTAGAAGATGTCTCAAGTTGTGTTCCATACTCATTTAGTATGATAGAAGAAATGACATCATCTTCTTCTTTAATGTTTGCAAATAAGTCCCATGAGATCATCATCAATTGTTGAATAGAATCTATGTCCATATAAGAGTCATCCATATTTGGCCAGACGACTTGATCATCCTGTAGCAAAGGCTGAGTAGGAGAATACAAGGTTAAATTTTTAGTGTTCATTCCATCTGAAATAATCATTTTCCCTAATCGGTATGCAATATAAGCATCTACTATTGCTAACCATGGTCTTCCTAAAATGATAGGGTATCCCCCAGTACTTATTTTTGGAGAGAGTATGACAAAATCAACTAGATACTCCCATGAATGTAATGTGACAATGACATCTTCTAGCATACCATTAGGAATGATGGTAGAACAATCTGCTAGTTGCAAGATTGTTGGTGTTTTCCTGGGACCAATGATGCTTAATTTGGACACTACTTCCTTGGTCATTACATTGATGGATGCTCCTAGGTCTATTAAGACATTCTGCACTTGTACTCCTTGAATGGTGAGGGTCACTACTGGGCTTCCAAGGTTTGCATACTTAGGCATTTTTCAATTATCAAGCATAAGATCATAAAGCTGCCCAAGGACATGGATAGTCTTTGCGTCTTTCTTTTTCCTTCCTAGCTTTTTAACACAGGCTTCTTTGATGGCTTTTGAATATATAGGTACTTCCTTTATTGCATTAAGAAAGGGAATTTTTACCGTCATTTGCTTGAGTTGCTCAAGCAAATCTAGTGCAACTTGATTTTCACTTGGCAGGACTTGCTCTATTAATCTACTAGGAAATGGTGGTGTCTTGGCTACAAGAGAAATAGTGGTGGTAGGTTCTTGAACTAACTCAGCATTTGTATCATCTATTTCTATTATAATGGGTTGTTAAGGTGAGGCAAGCATTGTTCTAGATCTTAGATGGATATCATTCAGGGTAATGGAATAACTTTGTTGCTGGGCTGAAGGTTTTACACTATTAGGATTAGGTGCAGGTTGTGCAAGTAACTGTGGCTATTTTGGAGGGGCTGTATTGGCTGCAGGAGGCATTAAGGCTTGCTATTGAGGAGGTTGAGTTAAGGCTAGTTAATGCTAGTGTTGCTGCCAATTTTGGGTTTTCTTCCAACCTTGCTCAAGTTGTTGCCAACCCTATTGAGGTTGGTGCCAACCTTGGTTAGGCTACTGCCACCCTTAGTTAGGCTACTGCCAACCTTGATTAGGTTGCTTCCAATTATTATAATTACCATGTTGTTGTTGCCATTGACTATTACCATCATAATTATGGAGTGGGTCTTGAGGAATACCTGATCTTGAAGCCCATGACCTTCATTGAGAAACATAGAGGACTTCCTCATCTTCATCAATTGCCTTGAACTTAGTAGGCACATGCTGTGATTCCAAGCTAGCAATAGGCTTACATCGGTAGTTGCATTTCTTTTCTCTATAATGGGGGCAATATTCTGCCAACATACTATCAACATCCTCCTTCCTTCATGCTTGCATGGTATCCAATTGTGTAGCAACATCATTAATGATGTCTTGCTTGAAATCTATCAAGAGGTTTGACAGTTCTATCTTAGATACTCCCACCCTAGGAGTTTTTTGGAGTAAGTCCCTAAAACCTCATCCTTTTTTTGTTTTTGCTCTGGAATAGTTCAAACAAATATTTTGGATTTCAGCCCACATCTTCTCTGTAATGTCACCTCCAACCATTAAGTCTAAAGCTTCCATACTCCTGTCATGCACTCCTTTCAAAAAGAGATGCTTTTGGGACTCTTCATTCAGCTGATGTTGTGTGTTGCACTATAGATTAAACATGAATTGGGCAACATAGTCCTCCAAAGTCTCATCCTCCTTTTCTGACATTTTTAAAATGTCATCTCCTTTCAAATCATGGCCTCTACAATATTTATTATATTTATTAAGGAATAGATTACTCATAGTTGGCCAATCTGTCACAACATTGTCACCTAAACTCATGAACCATTTCAAAGCGACTTCTTTGAGAATTGATGGAAACAATTTCAACTTATGGGCATCAGTTGTGTAGTCATAACTTTGACAAAGGATGTCAAATTCAAAGAGAAAAGTTTATGGATCTTCAGTAATAAGGCCATAGAATTTTGGCAGGGCAGCTGAAGGTATATTTTTCAGATTTTGATTACCCTGTTGAGGAGGAATTGGAAAGGGAAAGGTAGGTTGAGCTACTACCATTTGTGGAGTCCTAGTGGTGGCTGATAAATGACTAGAGCTAATGGATTATCTTGATATTCTAGCTCAGCAAAACGATTATTCAAATGGAAGGATTCTTCAAATGTGGTCGGTGATTGTACTTGTTCTAGTACTTTTGCAAATACGTTCTCAAATAGTTCTTGTTCTATTTCTTCTCTCTCTTCTCTTTCTTCAGGGTTAGGATAAAAAGGATCTTCCTAATTGAAGTTGGGAAGAAATCTTCCAAGGTGGTCTCTTCTTCTATGCATGCAAGAATGCTAAAAATGAAACTAAATGACTCAATAATGAATACTAGATTGACATCATGCTTGGCAACAGTGCTAAAAATATGTCTAATCAATATAACACCTTTTTAGTTGTAGTATTGGACATCCCTTACTACCAAAGTACTATTCTGACTTTCGTTAAATGTCAATCTGGAAGCATGAACTTGAGATGATGTCTACAAATTATATGCTCTAGTTTTTGCTAAAAGTCACTACTACCTTGAATGCAATATCCATTAAGGAAATCTAGTTTATCTAAAGGAAAGACAACTATAAAATACTTGGAAGGAAATTATAATTGTTTAACCATACATCTATGCACCTACTGCTACAGGAACAGTGACTGGTTTTGTTTCTAGTGGCTGCAAGAACAACAGTTCTAATCTTAACTTAGAAAACTGAGTCTAACTCCTACTTACTAAAGTAAACTCCACCAATGAAGGAAAGATAAGCTCAGATAAAAGTGTAGAAACTCAACAAAGTCATGTATTCATTCAAATATGCAGTATTGTAATAACTTGGGAAAAACAACAAGATGTCTATCAACTCTATCTGTCTACTCACTACCTAACCTCATAGATACAGACGATGTCTTATTTAAAAGGAAGGAAAAATAAAAAACTCCTATAACCATGACTTCCTCATGAAGGAAATTTAGTTACAACTTAAGACTGCAAGCATACAATTGTAAAGACATTAATTATCCCTTAAATTCCCCATGAATATAGATCATAGCAAATGCTAGATTTGCTCTTTTATTTGACTTTAAATAGCTTTTAGGAATCCAAGTATCATGCATTGCATGTTTAACTAATTGCTTTGATGCTTTGCTTCCTTGCTCAGCCACTTTATTAGGTCTTGCTTTGTTATTGATTAAAACATGTCCCTTCTGACTTTGCTGCCAAGTCTTCTAGCTACAATGGTGTCATAATGCTTCTCTTTAATAACATCAATGCCTTAGTGCTATTCCTTCACAGTTTGTTTTTGATTAACTTCTGCTCAGCTTGTATTCCTATAATCAACATTTAATACACACAAGACTTCCCACAAATATTTATTTTCATTTATTAGTTTATAAAGAAAAGGCATTAATTATTCAACTAATAGTTTTTGCAATCTCTTTAGCTACAAGAAGATCTACCCATATCAAACATTCATGAAGAAAGATTTTTTACCACAAAATGAACCCTTTTTTAGATATAATTCCAATTATCATTTTTATGCCCTATGTCCATACTTTATACATCAAAATTTCAAAACATTTATACTAAAAGATGATAAAGTTTAGTATGTTATAGACAAATGTTCACAAAAAGGGCCAATAAGACTTCTATTTCTTCATGTCATCAGTGATGAGGTAATGGTTCATTTGAAGAAAGAAATATTTTTAGTTGGAACATATAGTAAGTTGAAGATGAAGATGTTTGGACCTTGTAAGATCTTGAAGAAATTTGACAGTGGAAATGCTTATGAAGTTGAGTTACTTGATGACATGGATATATCTCCTATATTCAATTTGGCTGATTTATACAAGTATCATGAATTAGATGATGAAGTTACTATATCAGAGGACTATCCTAAGAAGAAAATTGAATAAGTTGAACAGGTATTGGATTAGAGAATTGGTAAGAGCACAAGAGGAAAATATTATTATGAATATCTAGTAAAGTGGAAGAACTGACCTATGGAAGATGCTTCATGGATTTTTGAATCTAAGTTGGATTTAGCTCAAGTTGTGAAATCTCAATGATTCAAGAGAATCATTTCTTCAAACCCTAGTTGTCTGATGTAGGAGCATCTTGGGTTGTACTACTATCCAACATGTTTTTAGTTTTTATTTTTTTGTTGAAACTAGGTTCTACTAAAATTGCATTTTCTAGTTTTTGGATGCTTGTTGTAGACTGTGTAAATAATTTTCCATATTGAATGAAGGGCTCCACACTTTAGAGATTCAATAGGGTCTAGAGTAATATCTTTTTTCTAGAGTGAAAGTCCTAACTCCTTATAGTTTGGGAGATATTGCAATTCTTCCATAACATCAATTTTTGGCAATTTTGTGTGATAATTTTTTGTGCTAAAATTTCAGAATGGATGCACACTTTTCCTTAATGAATTAGACCTTGTGCACTAAAGGGGTTGTAGAGGACCTAGGAATCTACCCATAATTTGAAGCACAAGTTCCAACTCAATCAAAGCATGGAGATATCATGATTTTTCTCAAAGATCATTTTTAGGACAATTAATTGTTGATGCAGGCCGATTTGTGTATTTAATTTTGGTTTATTTTTATTTAATATTTCTTGAGAGACAACTTCTAGCTTCTCCATGTTCTAGAATGATCTATAAGCCATTTTGGCTAGTATAAATAGAGTGTTTAGGCTTAGAGCTAACTAGTTTTGAGGGGTTTTTAGGTAGTTTTGAAGAGGATTGCAGAGTAGAACTAGAAAGTGCGAGTTTACCATCGGATATTTGAATGTCAATGTATTTTGTATTTGGCCATAAGCCAAAAGGCCTTATAGTTGGGAATCTATATTGAATATTTTATGAATCAATGAAAGCATTTTAGTCTTCTTCTACCTTTGGTTGTTGTTCTTTGTGTTTGCTTCCATTGTGTTAACTCTTGTAGGGTGGTTCAAAGAGCTAGGTGTGCCTTTGGCCCTTGTTTTTCCCATCCTTCCTTGTGTCAGTTACATTTAGAGCATTGATTCGATGAAATTTGATCATAAATTCACCTCTATTGGGCCATAGTTAAATTTGAGGAATAATATTTTTTGCAAACTGGCACCTGAAGGCCTGATTTACAAATTTAGTATGGTCATTTCAAATCTCTAAATTTAATTTTTGGATTTTTCATTTTATTTTCTTTGCATTTATTATATTTTTAGAAAAAAATTTGCCTATCAGGCCTATAGAGAATTTTTTTTGTGTAGGAACCAGGTGGTCAAATCTCAACCCCTGCAGGTGGAATATTTTTTGATTGTGGCATATTCCAACCAACAATTTCTAGGGGATGCATCATAACCGATCAACCACACCTTAGATTCTATAGACATATTCCATAAATTAGTGGCTACTTTACAAATCTGGCATTCAATAGTTACCATGGCTTTTAAGCCAAGTTGGTATCTGCAGCTTATTATTTTTAAATAAATTTGTATTCACCTACCCAGTGAATGTGAGATTAAATCCCACATCCACCACCAGCTCTTAGCCCCTCTTGCAACCACACCACCAACAATGCTCAACTCTAGCACCACCACCAACTTTTTCTTTCCACTAGCCCATCTTCACCTTTCAACATGCTTGAACATTGTTAGTGATAGATGAAGGCAACCACTATGACATTTGATTTGCAATGTGATAGTCTCAACAGGTGCCACTATCCCAAACCACTCATCAAATGCCATGTGGCAACCCTTATGCCAATACTAGTAAAGACATGTGTCCACTACATAGGACAACCCATGTCACAAACTGCTATACTATTTGTATACTACTAGCTTAGCATCTATACCTACAATGTTAGCCAGGTGGACCCATTTTTTGCTAATGTTTGCCAGTCACATCATTAAATTTGATGGTCATTTGACTATCATCCATAGGCTAGATTGTACTATTGCAATGACCATTTGGATGTCAAATTTAACCTCATAGTCTTCTGATTAGACCTCTCTCCAAATTCAGCTTTGATTTGACAATCCAAATTTGGGAGGCCCTATCTCAGTCATCCAGGCTCCAAATCAAGTGCACTTTTTTTAATATTTTGGCTAGAATTTCTTGAATTTTTTAGTGGTGCTATTATTTTCTAGTTTTGGTGCATAGATTTGTCAAAAATTATAGTTTTTAGTGATTGCACTTATCCAATCCTATATTTTGCAACTTCAATTGCTCCGTACGGGCTCATCTGGACTCCAAATTAGCTTCCATTTTTTTTTTTGAAAGTGAATAATTTTTTTGTCTACTTTCTAGATCTATAATTAGATTATAGGCTTGTGTGAATTGAAATATCACTTTTAGAAATAGGTCCTTTCTTACATTGTAATGATTTGGTAAAACTTCAAAATTGTTGTATATCTAAGCTATATTGCTTTGTACCAGGTTTGAACTCCTAGAGGAGGTTGTAAATAGTAAATCAAAAGTCTACTAAGGCCAAAATTAGCAAGTGACTATTGTAAATGCACTAAGTATAAAGTGCCAAAATCTTTCATTTGGGGGGATTGTTGATTGAGTGAAGAGGGGTGATTGTCTCTTGGTGTTGTGTTTCTCTTTTCCTATTGTTATCTTTCTTTTCTTGCATCATGGGAAATCTTAAGATTCCAAAATTAACACTACATAACTATGCCACATTGATAAAAAATGGTGTGAATTGATGCATGATGAAGTTTCTCAATATACAGATGGTTCCTTTCCTAAACCAATAGGTGATCAAGTACTCAAAAGTGACATCGATGCTTAGATATAGGAAAATATGAAAGCCCTAAGTGATATTAGGTTAGGGGTTAAAGAGAAGATCCTCTATCAGATCATGAAGTATGATACATCCAAGAAAACTTGGAATGCCCTCAAAAACCTATATGGTAAAGTTGTTATAAATAGAAAATACTGAGGGGAGGGGGGGGTGAATCAATATTTTTAGACTTTTAACCCACAACTAAATATTATTAATCAATTTATGATGTGCATAACAAAATATACCAATAGTGTTGAACAATGCAAATAACCATACACAAAGAGAGATCATAACACCATATTTTGTTAACTAGGGAAACCCTAGCCAAGGGAAAATCCCAGTGGGGATGGAACTCACTAGATGATTCACTATATATAAGGATCTAGTTAAGGATATTGACCCTATTAGGAGTCTATGAAGCATGTATAGTGTCTCAAGTCCCTGTTAGGAGACTAGGCCTTGTTAGAAACCTCAACCCTATTAGGAGTTGGTGGATCATATACAAATGTGTGCAAGAAGAGCCCATTTCCCTATCATGTAATTATACAATAAGTTCTTCAAGAAATGAGTATACATACAATATTGACTTGTTTTTTGTACTTGAAAACCTTCTTATTGATGATTCTTCACACAATAGGGACTATGCACATATCAGTCTACATCAAATCTTTGCATCACATATCAAAGTGTCACATTCACTTGTTACTCTTATTTCACAAGATCATATCAACTTTGCATCATTGAATCATTCGCTTTTCACTTTCAAAACTCACAATTCACATTTTTCATACCACACCTTTTAACTTTACAAATAAAATACTTTACTTATATGGAACATCTTAGTGAATTCTTCTTTAGTCGGCTACTATAACATTATTAGAATCGAATCAACAAGAAAATATACCTTAAGACAATAAATCAAATCGTTAACCATATTCTGCTAATATGCTTTGTTCTATACTATGTCAGTATTGCATCACTATTTTCATCATAACTTGAGTTTGGTTGATTGTAAAGACATGCACACTGGTAAAAATCATCCTTATGATGTTATGAATCTCTAGTCAACTATGCAAGAGAATATTCCAAGGGAATATTCTATTATCATCAAAATTGTCCTATTACTATAACACTATTTGAGACTTAGACAATTTTCTTCTATAATTGAATGGGGTTAATCTGCAAAATAGATATGTTCCCATAAATGACAACCATGATTTACTTTATCTGATTGATTGGACCTATTGCCAATAATCTCCCCCTTTTCTAGTGATGGAAACATTTTGGAAAATTGGCTCAGTCCCAAACATGTTGTCATACCAATCAAAACAAATAATCATAACATAAAACATTAAAGACATTTGTATTCATGTTTATGAAAGATTACATTTCTTATTGCTTCCTATTATAACTTATTGCTCTACCTTACATACATATTACAATTTTAATTTTTTTTACAATGCAATTTTCCATATATTCTCCCCCTTTGGCATCAATGATAAAGGTGTTAAAAACTGTCAAAATCTAGTTGCTATATGTCAAAATTTAGAAAGACAATCACTAAAATTTATCTTTAATTGCTCAAATTTTTTCTTCTAGTTGTTCTTTAGTGCATCAGATACACTGATAAGTACATATAGAGCATATGCTACCAATTTTGTTGCATTTAAGTTGCTAGCCATAAACTTTTCATATGAAGATTTTGCAGATAAGCACTCTTTAAATTGGTTTTCTAGTAATGTTATCTAAGGGAATAAATGTGCTCTCAAAAGAGTGAACCTTTTTAAGATTTCTCCTTCTCCTTGTAATTCCCTTATATTATCATGAAGTAACTGTACTAAAGGCTCAATGGTATCTATTTTCTGATTCAACTTGTAAAAGTTGTCAATGACTTTTTGAAGCTCAATCACTTTATCCTTGATTTGGTCATCATATTGTTTTAGATGAATGTGTACTAAGTTACACTTAGCATATGCTTATTTTCCTTCATCTATACATTTCCTCAATTCCTTAATACATATGTTCAAGGTTTCTATGTTATTTCTTATATTAGTGCACATGGTGTTTATGAGTTTACCATAATGCTCATTCTATGCGTGTATGGTAGCCACATTCATAAGTGTTGAGAACTCATCATCAAAGGCCTTGCACAAAATTGTTGCATGTTGTGGGATGTCTATTGGGGGGTCAACATGGCTCACTACCTACTCCATTTTGTCCAAAACTATGGTCAAGGTCTTCTCAAGTGACTTGACTAACTTCTTCTTTTCAAGAAGTTTTCTTAGAGATGATATAATATTCTTCACTTCTTCTTCATTAGATTGAGATAAAACTACTATTGCTACTACTATTTGAGTAGGAGCAGTGGAAGTTCCCACTACTACTACTATTGTTGAAGGCACACTTGTGGCTCCTACTATAGTACTAGTTTCCATCTTTTGTGTAGTTTCTTTAGTAGTCTTTTGGTCCTCTTCATTGTTAGAGCTACTGTAATCTACAATATTGCCAACAATGTTGACACCATAATTCTTAAATGGGTCCTCTAATTTGTCAATAGTCACTTTGGTGTTATCTACTTGCATAGAGTCACTACCAATAGTGATGTGAGGAGGAGAGCTTGGTGTAGCTATAGGTTTAGTACTATGAGGAGGGCTATAAGCTATTGGACTATCCTCCTTTGTTTGCACACTCTCCTTGGCTTCTACTGACTGCACACTTACTTTAAGCATTTGTGCACTTCCTCTAGGCATCTGTCTTGCCTCTAGTGATTGCACACTATCTCTAGTCATCTGCAAACTTACTCTAGGAATTTGTGTCCTCTAATTTATCAACAGTCATTTTGGTGTTATCTACTTGCATAGAGTCACTACCAATAGTGATGTGAAGAGGAGAGCTTGGTGTAGTTACAGGTTTAGTACTATGAGGAGGGTTGTAAGCTGTTGGACTATCCTCCTTTGTTTGTGCACTCTCCTTGGCTTCTACTAATTATGTACTTACTTCAAGTATTTTTGCACTTCCTCTATGCATCTACCTTGCCTCTAGTGACTGTACACTATCTCCAGTCATTTGTAAACTTACTCTAAGCATCTGGCTTGCCTCCATTGATTGTGCACTATCCTTAGGCATAGTAGACATGAAAGAAACTATGGCTTCTTGAGTTCTTTTGTTGATTTCCTCCTAATTACCTCCCATAATTAGGATGGATCTTCTCTTATGCCTTAGTATTGGTGCTATACCTTTCAAAGTTACATTTTTGTCTTCTTCACTATTTACAGTAGATAGTTTTCTTATCATCGTTACTCTTATCTATTTGTCCTCTTCTATGACTCTATTTTTCCTATTTAGTAGTCTATTGTACAAATCTTTAGGTATTTTTCCCTTTATTTTATCAAACCTTTTATCTTTCAAAATCATATTTCTAACTACAACATTTTCTAGCTATCTCTTGTCTATATTATTATACAAGTCATAATATTTATTCAACTATACAAAATTGTTATCATTAATGATTTGCATGTTAAGGTTTTCTACCTTTGGCTTCCATGCTCTGCATCCTACTAATGTTTTGACTTCCTTATCAGCTGCTTCAACTAGTTTATCAACAATTTCTTCCTTAGACTTAGGTGATCTAATTTGTAGAGTTTTCCTTCTTTTGCTTGGGGCACTAATTGCCTATTTTTTTCTCCTTGTAGACTTTCTTGGTGCAGATGTTTCTTCTATCTTCACTAGTTTCCTTAGTAGTTTCGATTGAGAAACTATTACATAGGGCATAGAAGGAGTCTATGCACTCATTTGGGCAATTGTGACCTCTTTTGTAGGTCCTGTCACTGTAGTGGGTGTAGGGGTTAGGAGCTCAATTTGGCCATTGGATTTCATCTCCATGGATATTCCTTTTACCTCATCAAACCCTTTCCTTGACACTCCAGATTCCTTCAAGTTGGAATTAATAACTTTCTCTACCTTCTTCTTGGAGTCCTTTATGACTTGACTAGTTTTCACTTCCCTCATTTTCTCTATATATGTTCCCCATTTGGGACAATCAGAATCAACTTCAAAGTGAAGGATTATCTATGCGTACCCTTCAATTAGGTCCTCACTCATTTCATAACCCATAGGTTCAATGAATTTCACCCGAGGAACTATTGCCTCCATGCATGTAAAGTCTATTTCAACCATAAAACATATTTCATCCTTGTACTTTTCTACAAGTGCTAGAGGTATTCTATACCTCTTCTTCATTTCCATCTGAAAAGACTTCATGATTCTATCCAATTCACTATCTTTGATTGGTTAAGGTCTAGATCTATAGGTTTGAGTGATCTGCTACATTGCGCACTCATTCTCATTCCAAATTATAATACCAGGAAACTTCTTGGTAGCATAGAAGAATATATGTGTTAGAAGGGATTCAAATTTGAATAGTACACTTCTTGACTTCTTAATTCTTGAGATATTATCCAACAATTGAGTTCTAAAAATATCACACATGTTTACTTCACCTCTTATAGCTAGGTAAGCTGAATATATAAATCCTACAGGTATTGAATCAATTCTTGATCCATGATTATACTTGTAACACAAAATTTTGAAAATAAGTCTTATTCCATCATCTTGGATTTAGATTGACCTTCATATTCCTTCCATCAAAATATGTGTTGAGATTTGCTCGACAAGCTCTTGCACATTCTTGATATTTATTAGATTGCTGCCCTGATTGCTTAGTCCCGTGACCTTGTGAATTAGGTCATTATCAATCCTAATGATAGAGTCTCCTAGCCATAAAAGATCATCATGAACTCTACTAAGAATTATTCTTGTCTATTTTTTATTATCGAAGTTCGTATAGAACATATGCTTAACTAGGTTAAGACATTCCAGAAACATATGTTTGGATTTCAATGACAAATCATTGTTGCACATCTTTTCCAATTCCTTGTGAATCTTAGAGTCACCTATAATGAATGTAACCTCTAATATCTTCCACATGAAGAACGTTTTCTAGAATTTGCAAAAATACTCTAGTGGGGTCATCAAGTAAAGAAACAAATGGGTGCTTCTTAAAATTATAACTAGGTCTACTACTTACATTATAAACTTCTTGCCTTGCCATTCTTGAAGGATTATGCTCAACAATTTAGAAAAATACCTCAATTATGTGCACTAGGGTTTTTGGTGACATCACATGCTTGTAAGGTTCTTTAATTCTTCAAATCTTACTTCAATATTTCTCATAAACTTTGCACAAAAAAATGATGTGGGCAAGTTAGTTTGCATCCTTTAAATCTTTCATAATCTATATTGTGCAATAAATGCATATATGCCACTAGTTTAGTATATTGTCTCTGTGTAATAGAGAGTTTGATCCTTTCATATCTCCTCATCCTGATCATATCAAGAAATGCACACTTTACTGTAGATTTCTCTCAATGTCTACTACCTCTGTCAACTATGCAACTCTTAATACCCTCTCTAGAATTAGTTATCAATGACTGATACTCAGTTCTACTGAGAATGCTTAATTCTAGTGAGAAGAGTCATTGGCAATAAGTGACTTCATTGTCCTATTAGATACATCTTCTAAAATTGTATAAGCACTTTTTGGTTCCTTTGCTTTCACAAATGATTCCTTTAATTCATTTGTCTACTCTTTTACTTCATTTCTTCTATTATTCCTTCTATAATTTTGATTCCTATTTAGATCTCTTATACCCATTCTATAAAACCTTGATGTGCATCCAAAGTTATTACATAACTCACATACAGGTACATCCTTTTGTATTCATTCAACGTTTCATTAGGTGTTCTACAATTCCTTTTAATGTGTCTAGGATTGTTGCATCCATAGCAAACAATCTGTCTTCTTTCTCCACTCTCATTGCTATGAGATCTTCTTCTATTTCCTACATGGTTAGTGTTCCTTTGCATCCTACTATTTGCATAATCACTATCAAATTTAGGTTTCTTACAATCTACTACATAATGACCATATCCACGTCAATTATGACAATAAAATTTTGAAATAGGTTTGAAAGTCTTACCTTTGCAATTGTCTTTGAGATGTCCCCATATTAGTATATAATTTAAATAATAAATAAATGTTTTATAGAAAGTAATATTAATAATGATATTAAAATAATAATATTTTTATAAAGTAATATTACATTCTATTTATATAATAATATCATATAATGTTATAATAATAATAATCTAATATAATATAGCAATATCCTATATTATAATTTAATAATATAGTTGATATATTATTAAATTAATATATATTATAATATAAATATTTTGAAGTTGATTCTTACATATATGCATGAGTATGTATGATTTGCAAGTATTAAGCATGTAGATTAGATAAAATTAGTAATGAAAGATCTCATTTTAAAAATGCAAAAGAAACAACTGTGAGTGAGCAACATTTAGAGATATTTATTACTCATAATCATGAGTCAAATTCCAAAGCCAAAGTAAATAATTGAACCTAGTTGTTGTTCTATTCTTGCCTAATGATTATCAATCATTAACATGAATAAATAAATAAACAATAGGTTATGTAAAAATATATTAATTAATTGTATCATGATATATAAATTATAATATATTTATAATATCAACTAACTAAATAATAAATCATATCATATTGCCTTATTACATATTACTTATTATTGACAAGCTAAAGTAAAGAATAATAATAAAGACAATATATGTATTATGCTGACTCTATTAATCAAAGGAAAATGACATAATAGATACAATCTAGGTAATATCAAGTGAAGCCAAGAGTATGTTAATCTAATGATTGTAGACATTATTGTCATGCTCAGTATGGATTCCTAAATACCCCCATAATATTGACAACGATTGCCATCAAATGGATACATGATGTCTATGTTCATGACAAGCAATGATGGTTGGAGAATTTTTAAAAAGGAGACTAAGGCATCAATAAACTACAGCCATTATATTATAATAATGTCATAAGAATAGTTATATTGTATATAATCGAGGTGATAGAAATTAGGAAATATTACATATTCAATATGCCTCATATTTATTAATGTTCTAGATATAATGACAAAATAATACGCAGTCATCTATCACATTGCTTCTTAGGATAGTGATAAAGTGGTTTAGGAAATACTATCTCTATCCCAAATAGGAAGCCCAATAATAATTAGTTAATGTGTGATTATAAAGGTTGAGTACAACACAACCAATTGGCATGATTTCACCAAAGAGTCACAACTCTTAATAAGGAAGGCATATTGGATATATAAGGGATTTGAAGAGAAAAGGGAAGGGAATGAATAAAAAAATAGGGAGATGAATAGTTTAGAAACCATTGACCAACCAATCATAATTCTCATTGTAAACTGGCAGCTTCAACCCGACTGAACAATAAGAAAAGGAATGACAAATAGAAGGGGAAAATATGGAAAAAGTATACAAATAAAAGAAAAGGTCAAAATAAAAAAATGACCTCCAAAAGGGTTCATTACAGTCTTCAGCATCTTTAGGTTCATCGCACTAGGAAAAAGATTTCTTTCTAAACATATCTTGATCAGATTCTTTGTTCTTCTCTAAATGAGCAACATTCACTTTATCCTTAGATGTATCATCTATCTTACTTAGGTATTTATTGACTTCAAGAGTAATAGGTTATTTTTCTTCAATAGGTTTCTTGGTGGATTGACCAAGAAAGAATCCAAGTCCAGTCTTATCATAATTGGGTCTTTGTACACATATTTTCTCTTCAATTTTATCACTGCTAGTATACAATTTCTCAAGTTGCTACTTGGTTTGTACCAACTCACCTTTCACAATAGTGTTGTATTTTTCTAATTTTGTATGTTCTATCTTAATAGATTCTAGTTCTAATGTTACCTTGCTTAATTGGGATCTCAGATCTGCATTCTCTACTTTTAGTTCAGAATCAATCTTACCTCCATTTTTCTTAAGACTCTTTAACTCATGTTTTAGGATCTCATTTTCTTTCTTCAATTCTTCAATGTCATCATCACTAGATTTATTAGTAGGACCTTTTTGTTTTAGGTCATCTATCTTGTCCTTCAATTCACTAATGTAGGCTTTTTCATCCTTGTATCTGTCTTTGAGACCATCTCTTTCATCGGTAAGAAGATCAATCTATTCAAGTGCTTCTTCAAGATTTTTCTTCAGTTGTTCCATATCCATAGGGATCTTATTCAAGCTATTAAGCCCTTTCTAAATAACTAGGCTTTGATATCAATTTTTAGAAATAGATAATACTGAGAGGGGGGGAGGGGGATGAATAAGTATTTTTAGTCTTTTAACCCACAAATGAATATTATTAATCACTTTATGATGTGCATAATAAAATAAACCAATAGTGCTGAGCAATGTAAACAACCATACACAAAGAGAGATCATAACACCATATTTTTTTAACTAGGGAAACCCTGGCCAACGGAAAACCCTAGTGGGGATGGAACCCACTATATATAAGGATCCAGTTAAGGATATTGACCCTTTTAGGATATTATGAAGCATATGTAGTGTCTCAAGTCCCTGATAGGAGACTAGGCCTTGTTAGAATCCTTAACCCTATTAGGAGTTGCTTCAACCCTGTTACAAGTGGGTGGATCATATAAAAATGTGTCCAAGAAGAGCTCACTACACTAACATGCAACTATACAATAAGTTCTTCAAGAAATGAGTATACGATTCACATATCAATCTACATAATATCTCTGCATCACATATCAAAGTGTCACATTCACTTGTTACTCTTATTTCACAAGATCATATCAACTTTACATCACTAAATCATTTGCTTTTCACTTTCACAACTCGCAATTCACATTTTTCACACCACACCGTTTAACTTCACAAATAAAATACTTTACTTATACAAAAATCTTAGTGGATTATTCTTTAGTTGGCTAATATAAAATTATTATATCTGGCTCAATAAGAAAATATAACTTAAAACAATAAATCAAACTTTTAATCATATTCTGCTGATGTGCTCTATTCTGCATTGTGTCAGTACTACATCACTATTTTCATCATAACTTGAGTTTGGTTAACTATACGGACATGCACACTGGTATATTTCATCCTTATGATGTCATGCATCTTTGGTCAACAATGTAAGAGAATATTCCAAGGGAATATTTTATTATCATCAAAATTGTCCTGCTACTATAATACTATCTAATACTTAGACAATTTTCTTCTATAACTGAATGGGGTTAATCTGCAAAACAAATATGTTTCCATAAATGAAAACCATGACTTACTTAACTAATTGATTTGACATATTTGAAAAAAATGTGACTAAGGAGGATGTTTATAAAATTGAAAATGAGCTCGATTCCCTATATCCTAAGACCTTTGATTCAATACAGGGCTTTATCATTAAGGTGAATGAGTTGAGAACAAAACTAGATGATCGTGGTAGTCTTATTAAAGATGACAGGTTGATCTATCTCATACATAATAAGCTATCATCTAAGTACTCCACATTGGTCTCTTCTTTCAACACCACAAAGACTACCTTAGGAGCTTCCTATAAGAAAATCACTTTTGATGATTATGCTTAGTTGTTAGAGGATGAACAAACTAAGTTGCAAACATTGGGGATTCTCAAGTCTTCAAATTAGTGGAAGAATAACAAACAAGAGGATATATAAAAGTCAACACCAACATAAATTCATCAACAAGGTAGGTCTTCCTCAAATACCAATAAGAAGAGGGACACTAACCAGGAGAAGAAAAAGTGTGCCTATTGTAAGAAGATGGGACATGATGAACATCAATGTTATCATAAGTAGATTAATGAGTCAAAGAACATTATGAAGAAACAAAATATTCCACTACCTAATGCTTATAAGGAGAAATGATCTTTGTCTTTAGATTCTAAGGGCAAAGGAAATGCTTTACTCACAAACACTATTAGTTAGGGAGAATAAATCATTGATTTAGGTGCCACACATCATATGGATGCTTCAAAGAGAGATTTTTCTTCCATGACACATTCAGAGCTATCACATATCTTTGTAGGGAATGATACTAAAGTGGAAGTTGAAGGTAAAGGTGAATTTGAGATGGAAAATGTAGCATTCAAGGATGTTCTATATGTTCCTAATCTTACATCCAACCTTCTTTCAATCTACCAAATGACTCACTATGGAGGTAGAAATAAGGTTGAATTTCTTCCAGAATTAGTGATAGTGAAAAGCATCAAGGATGACTCTATGATTGCAATAGGAGAAGCCAATAATGATTCTCAACTTTGCACATTCTCTTCCTTTGTGCTTAAATCAAATGCACAAGCCCTATTACTACATTAAAATGTAGAAATAAAACTATGGCATGAGAGATTTGGACATCTCAACTATAGATATCTTCAGTAGCTTAGCAACAAGAAAATGGTTAATGGTCTACCTCAAGTCTAATTTTCAAAAGGTGTTTGTTTAGGTTTCTCACTTGGGAAACATCCTTGAAAAATATTAGATAAAGGGAAGTCTTGGAGAGCACAATGTGTCCTTGAATTGGTCCATAGTGATTAGGCAAACCCATTTCTAGTGTCATTAGTTGGAAAGTCTCACTATGCACTCAACTTCGTAGATTACTACTCTCTTTTTACTTGGGTTTTCTTTATGGCTCAAAAGAGTGAAGTGTTTGAAAAATTTCTCAACTTCAAGGCTCAAGAGGAAAAGGAGTCAGGGAAAGCCATCAAAGTTCTTCAAATAGATAATAAGGGGGAGTATATGAACTCAAGACTAATATAATTTTGCACTCAAGAGGGAATTAACCTTCAAAATTTAGTACCATACACACCATAGTAGAATGATGTTTCTAAAAGGAAAAACAAAACTCTTAAGGAGATGACCACTTGCATGCTACTAAACAAGTCTCTTGATCTAGCCTTTTGGGCTGAACCAATGAATTTTTGCTAACTATATCTAAAATAGGAGTCATCACAAAGCTTTGGATGGTGTAACTCCTTTTAAACAAATAAGCACTTCAGATTCTTTGGTTGTCCAACATGGGCACAACTACCTCCACAAAGACACAAGGCATTGGAAGCTCAAAGAAAACTTTTCATCTTTGTTGGGTATGCAAACTCACATAAAGCCTATAAGTTAACGGATTGAGAGACACATACCATATTCCATGAGAGGAGAGTGCATTTTGAAGAAAGTTGTCCAAGCTTTACTTCTTCAACTTCTCCTTCCTCCTTCATTGAAGAGAGTGATAGTGATAATAGTAACTTAGAAGATGGTCATACCAAACCAAAACAAAGGCATCAAATAGTTGAGGTTGAGGATATACCTTCTACATCTTCTTCTACTAGACCTAGATGGGCTAAGCAGACATTGGGTGCAATAGGACCATTGGAAGGGAATTCTTTAGATACTAGGAGGACAAGATCACAACACAACTCACTTCCACATACTTATATTGTAGTTTATTTAGATCCTCAATTATTCAAAGAAGCATCAGCTATTTTATAATAGGATAGAGAAATGGAAGAAGAATACAACTCTCTTATGAGAATTGATACATGGGACTTAGTCTCTCTTCCTAAGGGAATAAAATTGGTTTGATGTAAGTGGATCTATCAAACCAAGTTTTTAGTGGATGGAAATTTTGTAAAACATAAGGCTAGACTTGTTGCAAAAGCTTTCTCTCAAGTACCTAGCATTGATTACATTGAGACCTTTACACTAGTGGAAAAATAAATTCCATTCATTTGACACTAGCTATAGCATCAGCTCAGAAATGGGTTGTTTATTAGATGGATGTGAAAAGTCCATGCTTGAATGGTGATCTTCATGAGGAGATTTATATGGAGTAGCCATAGGGATTCATCTAGGATTTTACCATGGTTTGCAAATTGAAGAAAACTATTTATGGACTTAAAAAATCTCTAAGAGCTTGGCATGCCAAGATGGATTCTTTTCTTCTCTTAGTAGGGCTCACCAGGTATCATTTCAATCCAAATGTCTACATTCTTCAAAAGGATAATTCACATTTTCTTCTTGTGCTTTATGTTCATGACTTGATCATTATAGGGAGCATAGAATCCATTATTGATAGTGTCAAGGCTACTTTGCAGGATAGGTTTTCGATGAAAGACTTGGGTCTACTTCACTATTTCCTTGGTATTGAGATACATCAGTCTTCATCATGGATTAAATTATCACAACCCAAGTATGCTCTTGACCTACTTGCTCAGTTTCACATGAGTGACTACAAGGCTACATCTACCCCATTCCTTTTAGGTGTTAAGTTAGAAAAAAAGTGTTCCACTCCACTTGTTGATGCAACTTTGTATAGACAGTTGGTTGGAAGCCTCATCTACTTAACACATACATGCCTTCACATCTCATTTGTAGTTGGAATGGTTTCACTTCATGCAAGAGCCACATGAACTTCATTGGAAGGCAACCAAATTAATCTTGCACTATATCTAGGGTACACATAAACATGGGATACACTATGCAATTAGTACTAAACTATAGTTAGTGGGATATATAGACTCAGACTATGCAGAGGATCTTGATTCTTGCAATTCAACTTCAACCTATATGTTTCAACTTAGTTTTGGCCCCATTTGTTGGCAAAGTATAAAGAGAAATATTATTACTCTTTCATCCACTGAGGCTGAGTATCAAGGAGCTGTAACAGTAGCAACAAAAGCTATTTGGTTGTAGTAGATTATGAAGGAGTTTGGTTTTGATCTACCTAGACCCATAGCCATCCATTGTGATAACCAGAGTGCTATTAAAGTCTCAAAATATCTAGTGCAACATTAGCACACCAAACATATTAAGGTTCATATGCACTATATCAGAGTGTTGATTCATGAGCATGTCATTGCATTGTAGTATTGTCCTACAGAGCAATAGGTAGCTGATATCTTCACCAAGCCCTTCATGGAGGTCAAGTATATTCATTTGTGAGATCTCTTAGGGGTGAGGGATTTTTCACTAGGGGGGTCACATGATCCTTCTCTTGTATTACACATATCTCTCTTTTTGTGGGAGGGTTTTTCCCATGAGATTTTCTCTCTTTATCTATTTTTAGAGAGATTGTATTGCATTGTATGCACAAAATTGCATTTGTACTTGGATACTTAACATGGCCTAGTAGCCAAGACCCATTATGCATTTCATCATAGCTTCTATGAGCTTAAGTGAATTCCCCTAAGTTGCACTTAAAGGGGGGTATTAGTGTAAATAATTATTATTTACACTTCACTTAAGTTTACTTAGGATAAATATATTATTTTATTATTTATTAGGTTAGACACCTAGGATTTTTTGTACTCATATGAGTTGTCATGTTGACAACACAAGAGTTAGCAACTCTATTTTAGCACATGGTGTCTAAAACATAATTATACATGACACACCTTTGTAGGCTTATCCTCTTATCATCGCTCTAACTCTTGTGCTTAATGAAGGATAATCCACTCTTGGTGGACATGTAATTAGTTGTGAGGCTTGTCATATTACTAACTAGTAGACATTCTAGAAGCATTCTAGAGGCCTTTATATACATGCACTCCTAGTGTACTTATACATCAATTAGATTTTATATTGTTATTCTGATCATACTTTATTGGCCTATTTTGTGTTAGTTGTTGAGCTTCTTGGTCTTAGGTGATTTTTCCCTAAGGAAAATTCTTACAAAATAAAGATTCCAACTCTCATAGCTCCACTATTGGTTTTTTTGGGTTAGAGTTTTTGAGCACCTTGGGATACGTGCTAATGTAGAAAATAGATTTTTTTGTAATTAAACCATAATTATAATGAGATAGAGGGTGTAAGTTGGAGGGATGATTATACTTGTAATTTAAATCATTCCAAGAAAAGAATCAGGTCAAAAGGCTTTATAGTTTGAAAGTTATTGTAGTTTTAAGTTTCTTGGAGAACCCCCAAGAGCACTTCAAAGTTAGATTTGAGGCACTAAATGGACTCATATGGACCCAAAAAATGTAGAAAAATAAAATCTAGTCCATGTAGCTATAGAGCGCTTGGAGAGATTTCTAGAAATGTAAACAATTTGTCAATTAGAGTCTCAGATAAAAAGTTATGCCTCCCAAAAGTTGGACTACCAATTTTGGATTCTTCTAATTTTACACCAACTTCTGATGTATTTTGTAGAACCTTCTATTTTGGCAGTGGATTCCAAATAGAATATTCTAAAATGTATTCCTAACCATAAACCTAATTTGGTTTACTTAAGGACCTTTATGGCATTGTAAACATAATTTTTGGTGGAGTTTCAGAGAAGGTACTGTCAGAAGGGTTTTCTCCAAAATCTGATAACATTATAAGCCCATAGGGCATGTTGTGGAGTCTATTTTTGTTGTAAAATGTAAGAGCATATGGTTTCTGCTAATAATATTCCACTTTCCTATTGTGTTAATTTTTTTCTTGGATTGTGCCCTCTGATCCGCCTCATAATAGGTGTATAATAATCATGCCCAAGGCCATACTTAGGAACAATATATTCAATCTAAGGACTATTTTTCCCACCATTAGGTACATTTAATTTTTCAATCAAGGGATGTATACTTGAAATGGTCAGCATGATATGTGCACTAGGTTTCTTAATGAGTCATTATGCTTATGTTGCCTGAAAGTAAAATGCAAGGAAAGAACCTACACTAGTGTCGTAGGAAACTAACACACTTAACTCTTCATTGAAATGAATGCTGAAAATATAATTAAATACTAACTTATATTCCAACTCAATTCATCTACTATAACTATTCTTACAAATGCTATAGGAACACTCACAAAGTATGATGCTAGAGGAAGGAACTTATAACGTATACTTGCAATACTAGAAATACTGAAAACAAATCTATATTACTCTAATCTAATCCACTTCCCAAGTGGGACCCCTTGGTTGGATTCTACTAATCTACTAACATAGAATGTAAACCAAGAGTTATTTCATTATGTTCCGAAAAACTTCTTACATGAAAATGATACATAAAACTGTAAAAACAACTCACTACAAGAGTCAACAGTTTCTTTTCATAAACTTTCTTCTAACCTCCTAACAGTATTGAATTGATCCCTATAAATAGAGGATCAACACTTATTCTAAAACAAGAAAGTAAACAAACAAACTACAAATCTATTAGAGAAAAAGAAGGAAATATAACAATTCACGGTATGAGTAATAAAGTTTAGACAACTAGTTTGACACAATAGTAAATGTAGAGAAAATATAGCAATTCTTCATAGCTCCTCCCTGGTAGCGGTTGTGTCTCTTGGTACTATTATGAATTCTTCCACTCCACTATGGCTGAACCTTAACATTTTCTCCTTGAATACCATTGGCCATCTTCAACATTCCCCTTGAATGCTTCTGACCATCTTCAACTTCCTTTGCTAACAAGTCAGTTATAATGTAGAGGTATTTACAAATAAGCATAATCAAATTAAATCCAAATATTAGAACATACATTCTGATGGTTATATGAAATATTGTATTATATGTATATAATATTGGCAAAATATAACATACTATCTACCCATAGGTTAATGGTTCTATTTCAGACTTTAATCATTAGTTAAAATGAACATAAGTTCATAAATGTCTTGGTGGTATTAAAATAGAGTATTAAAATTATCATAAAGTAGAGACAATAATTAGTCTCATCACCCTCATCAAGTGGTATTAAAGTAGGTTTTCTTGAGTGTGTAGACAGAGCACCGACTATGAGGTAGTTTGCACCAGGACTGTGTGGTTGTGAGTTTTGATACAAGAAGATTCTTCCATAAAGAGAGCATGGAAGAAGGGTCAAAGTTGTTACTGCTAAGGTTAGAGCCCTCCAAAGACAAGAGCAGGCATTTTAGGAGGAGATCCGTAGAGGGATGAATGCTTTTGTAAGAAACAAAAGTGAGGAAGAAAATGAAGGAAATATTGGGTAGGAAGGGGAAGGAGATAGAGAAGTCCTAAACCAAGTCTATGGCCATTGACTAAGAACTTAAAAGACATTAGATCAATGGTAGTTAATTGGATGGCTCCATTTGCAAATCCATAGTTTATATCATAGGGACCCAATCATTGTGTCTATGGCTTGCTTGGCATATCTTTAAATCTAGAATCATACAACAATGTGTAATCACCAATTTAAAATGATTTATTCTTAATGTGGGAGTTATGCCATTGTTTCCTTTTCTTTTGTATCATTTTGGTTTGTTTCAAAGCATCCTTGCACATTTCATCCAAAGAATTAAGATGCAGAAGATGTTCTCTATATGTTGTAGGAAGTTCAATGTTCAACTCCAATGTTGTTCTTAAAGTTTTATGTTCAAATTCAATGGGGAGCCTTGCTACTTTCCCATATAGTAGCTCAAATGGTGTAAACCCTATAATAGTCTTCCATGCTTTTTTATAGGCCCAAACAACTTATGGTAGTCTACTATTTCAATCCCTTTGGTGCAAATGAACTATTTTTGTTAAGATGGCCTTTATCTCTTGATTTATGACTTCTACTTGTCCATTAGTTTGAGGGTGATAGGGGCTTGATTTTCGGTGTCTAATATTATATTATTTCATAAGTTCTATGATCAAATTAGAAGTGAATTGAGCACCTTAGTCAGTGACAAGTTCTTTGGGTACACCATAGCAAGTAAAGATTTCTTTATATAGAAATGTTGCAACTTTGCAATCATGAGTATGCTTCATGGCCTTGACTTCAACCCATTTTGTTAGGTAGTTAGTGCACACAAGGATATATGATTTTCCATTGGATGGAGGGTTAATTAGACTAGTGAAGTCCATGCCCTATTTATCAAATGGTGTTAATGCCAGTTGTGGATTGAGAGGCATTTCATCTATTCTTATTGGTCTACCCATCCTTTGACATTTATCGCACTTTCATGTATAATTAGCTACATCTTTGTGAAGCATAGGCCAATAGTAACCAGTTGTTAAAATCTTCAATGTAGTTATTTTTGTTGCAAAGTGTCTTCCACATGGTTCATTATGACATGCATGTAAAATGTCATATGTGTCATCCTCTCCCACACATCTCCTCATAACATGATCAAGTATAGTGTAAAATAAGATATTATCAATCCAAGAGAAATGGAAACTTTTCTCTACAAGTAGCTTATTTTCCTTGTAAGAGAAATGTGTTGGCATTTTATTAGCTACAATATAGTTAGCAATATTTGCATAACATGAAGTTTGGACAGAAATATGAAATAACTACTCATCTGGAAATGCATCATCTATTAGAGTAGTGTTATTCTCATCATGGTGGATTCTTGATAGATAATTAGCTACCACATTGGCTCTCACATGCTTATCAATGATGGTGATATCAAATTCTTGCAATAACTATAGTAATCTTGCTAATTTGCCTATAATAGTAGGTTTATTCATGAGGTATTCAATTGTTGCATGATCAATATGAAAAAATATGGGATAGTTAGTTATGTAATGCCAGAATTTGTTCAAAGCAGAAACTATTGCTACTAGTTCTTTTTTTAGTCATTGTGTAGTTTAATTCTGGTCCATGAAGGCTCTTGCTAATATAGTAGATCACATTTTCAAGATGTTGGGATTTTGGTCCTAAAATTGCACCTATGGAATAGTTAGAAGCATCTATATGTATGTGAAAAGGAAAAGTCCAATTAGGACCCCTAAGTATTGGTGCAATGGTCAGCAATGATTAAAGCTTTTGAAAGGAGTTGTCACATTCCTTTGTCTAGGTAAATTTAGCCTCTTTGGTAAGTAGGGTATAAAGAGGACTAGCTATCTAACTAAAATCCTTAATGAATCTTCTATAATAACTAGCATGTCCTAAAAAAATTTGTATTCTTCCTATTTTGTAGGAGTGGGGAGTGTGAGAATTACCTCTACTTTTGTAGGGTCTACTTGAATTCCAACTTTAGAGATAAAATGTCCCAATACTATTCCTTCCTCCATCATTAGGAATCATTTTTCACTATTGAGAGATAGATTGTGCTCTTCACATCAGATGAGTACCTTCTACACATTCTTCAAAGTTTCCTCAAATATGACACCAAGTGTAGTGAAGTCATCCATGTATATCTCCATGTAGTCATGTGATATATCAATGAAGATACTGATTACAACTCTCTATAAAGTAGCTAGTGCATTACATAAACCAAATGGTAATAAAAAATAAGCATAAGTACCCCAAGGACATGTAAATGTGGTCTTCTTCTGATCTTTTGGAGCAATGCTTATTTGGTTGTATCCACTATATCCATCTAGAAATGAAAAGTATTTCTTTCCAGCCAAAGTATCCAAAACCTTATCAATAAAAGGTGAAGGAAAGTGATCCTTCTTTGTGGTGTTATTTAATTCTTTGTAGTCTACAAAGATCTACCACTTCCCTCCTTTCTTAGGTACTATTAGTGAAAAAATTGTCTTTCTAATTATACAATGATAATTTACTCTATGCCCAAGACTTGAAAAGTACAAAAATGTTCACAACAGTTGAGAAAACTTCATGTTATTTATTTTCTCTCTATATTTATAGATGCAACTTCCTTTATGAGATTTGTCAATGAATTAAAAACCAATTTTGCACTTTCTTTAGAAAGCTAATAGGGCACTCTCACATACTCCTAGGTAGTGAGGTGATAATTCATTCATACAATAAAGATAAAAAGATCATAGTCTTTTCACCATAACCACTTATTAAAAAGAAATTGAATGTTAAAATGACTTCATAATAACCATTCAAGAAAATTGATCAATGTAAATTGTAGAAGAAACAACAATAGATATCTCAAACAATAAATCAAATGTTCACAAAGTAATAATGATTTAATCACTTCAAGCACCAAGTTTTAAAGTGGGATCAAAGATGATATATATATATATAGAAAGTTCTTTCCTACACACATTCATTCAAAAAGAAAAAATATATATGCTATCTATCTATTGCTATTCAAAAAGCACCTAATTTATCAAAGTATTTTCTAGCTTTCTATTCGCACCCTTAATTAGTTCAATGCCCCAACATTTATACTCTTTTTACATATCTGAAAGGCCTCCATTAAAGCCCAACCTTTTTGATTGAAATAGTTATGGTAAAATAAAAATAGTTTTAAAATATTTGCAAAAGACACAACTAGAAGGAACTATCTCAATTAGACTTCATCACCAGCCTCTTCCCCCTCACCTATAGTTTTTCTTACTAGCTTCTAGCTTTTGAAGGTGTTCATAAATTCTTGCATTGCATGAGAATGGGGGTTCTTCAAAATTAGTGGCTTAGACCTACAGGCATCTTTATGCCATTTGAATTCTTTGATCTTTAGACTCTGTCATGGCATGAGGTTCCTATTCAAACATAGCATGGATTCAATATTTGCTAGTATGGTGAAATCACTAGTGGTAGATGATTCATTGTCTTTAATATTTGCAATAGCATCATTGAAGCTTTTTTTTAATGCTTTAGAATTCATGTTTCCATCATCAAACTATAGAATTCCTATAGGATTCACTATGTTCATATCCTTAAGAAGCTCTTCATGCATCCCACCAATCTTGTTTTCAATGGATTGCATTTCCTTAATAGCTTCTTTGTAGATTGATTCTTTCCAATACATATTATTCTTCATAATAAACAACATATAGGAATACACAATTTTCATAGGATTCTCACTTAGGAACTTGAGCACTCCATACTATTCAACTTTGGTCACCTGGAACACAATAGCTTGACACTGACTCTGTTCAATTTCTCATCCTAGAATAAGGGTTTGAATTTCACCTAAGAGTGTTTCCCCTTCAAAATACATAGTGGTAAATCTAGGATGAACTTATTACCTTCTTTTATGATGGAATTCACCTAATCCTACATTGCATCCAAAAGAAACTTCCCCTTTTGCATCTATTTAACCAGTTGTTGGCTATCTGTAGAATTAGGATCGAAAGATTGAAGAGTTTGAACAACTGGTAGGACCCCAAGATTCATCAATGAATCTATATAAGAAGCCATGGTAACCACTAAGGCTTTAAGTTCCTCCTTCTCTCTATTATATTTTTCTAACTGGGTCAACATATGATCAACAAAAAACTTGAAGAAGTTATTATCTATATTTCTATTGATGGTCCCAAGTTCAATTGAAGTAACCTTGAAGCTTTCACTATCAATTTCTCCATATTCAATTTTCTATTTATACATGGCTAATTCTACTATGATTTTCCACTTACTAGATCTTTAACTAAATGTGCATTAGTTTTTAGCTTTTTAACTTTGGAACCATGAGTTGCATACTTAGTTGCAATATCTTTCACAGGTGTATATACTAGTTGCAAATTTTTTTTCTTACTGACTAAGTTAGATAACTAGGATGGAACAATGGGATTAGTAGAGATTTTTTGAGTATCCCGAGTAGGGGTCATGAATTTAGGTTAATCTTCCCTAGGAGCTTCAATGAATTTCACATCACCATCAAGATTGTCTAAGAAACCAAGACCATCACCTAAATCCTATCCTTGGGTTATCATCTTTTCCTTATGAACTTCTTGTTGCATGAGAGCTTTAGACTTGGTTTTAGATTTGGTTCAAGGATCCATGTTTTGTGTATGATTTGGTGTCCTTTTCTGCTTACTAGGAGTTGGCACACCACCTACAATAGGAGATGAAACTTGGATGTTAGAGGTCAGTGGTTCAAAAAAAGAAACCATCTTTGGAGACTGTTCTTCGACTACTTTCATGCTCTGCCTCCTTAGCCAATTGTCTATATGGGTGAGAATTGATCTAGTTCTTATATTTATGTCATCTTCTTCTTCCTCATTCTAATCCACTTCCAATTGTCTTGACTCACTAGCTTCCTCCCACCCTAGTTCAACAATGTCTGAACCATCATCAACTACTCCTTCTAGTTGAAATTTGAATTTGAGGGGATTAATTTGTTGAAGTGTTATTCTTGAGTGGTCTCTTTTTAAAACTTCTTCATCTTTAAATTACTACCATAAGTCTTCCAAGTGTGGAATTGTGGATGACTGACTCTTTGGACCAAGAACTCAAGCTACAAATCTTTTACTATCAAAATCTCTTCTTCCTTGGTAAAACCCAAAACTAAAACCAAGAAAATTACTTATTATGACTTAGGCATTCATCATGCTACTACAAGTCAAAGAACTAAGTTTGATAGGAAATTTTGACTCCCAATTCTCTTCAGGTAGATTATCTTTAATGATAGAGAATAACTACCTATAGACTTTAGCTAAAACAAAATAGTCAAGTGCATAACATGGTAACCTTGTTGGCTCATCCTCAAACCCACCTACTCTCAAATAGCTAAACTTAGGGAACTGTATGTAATAGCTTCCATAGTTTTGACTTAGTTTTTGGCCTTCTAAGGATAATCTAGGCATGGGTGCCTTTTTCAATGATAGATGTACACTTTCTAGCAATACATCATATACTTTTCTATTTTTTTCTAACACTTTATCTCTTTGGAGTAGGGGACAATATTGATAGACTATTATTTCCTCACTCCAAATTTCATGAGGTAGGGAAGTAAGAATACTAGCACAAGAAATGCAATATGTGAGATAAGAGGCCATATAGAAATTTTCCTTATACTCCTTAGCATGTTTAAGCTATGTTTCTAATGAGATTGCAATTATTTCAGCCCAATCCATCCACTGTTCCCCATTTAAAATGATCTCTACATAATAAAACACCCATTCTTAAAAAAGGAAGACATTGGTTGAACACTTAACTCAGTGTAATAGTACTTCAAGATCATGAATATGAGTTTTAGATGATCTTTTGTGACTATCTTAGGTAGCCTTGAACCTCCACCATAATTAGTTTCAATCTACTTCTTGGGTAGGATGTTATGGTATTCTCTTGGGGTTTCTTCGTACTCAGCTAGGGATTCGATGGGAGAAAATATAGTGAATGTGCATTCTGGTAGATGTAACACCGAGGCAATAGTTTCCCTGGAGATTGACAGCACACATTCCCCATCTTTTTTTAGGTTACTTTTACTCCTCACATCATAATGATCAATACAAAGTTGGAGCAATTTAGGGCTTAACAGGGTAGGAGGGAAAGTTGTGGCTTCAATCTGATGTATGAGCATCCTAGGTTGCCTTGTTATCCTACTTATTTTTGTTCATTTTGCATGTGGATGCTGAGTTACCCAGTGTACACCAAGTGACTCTTCATTCATCGAGTTACCCACTATATGCCAAGTGACTCTTCATTCACCAAGTTACCTAGTGTACTCCAAGTGACTCTTCATTCACTAAGTTACCCAGTGTAAACCAAGTGGCTCTTCATTCACTGAGTTACCTAGTGCATGCCAAGTGCCTCTTCATTTACCGAGTTACCCATTGTATGCCAAGTGTCAGCATTTAGAGGTTATTTTTGCAAGCCAACTCGTGTGATTTATTTTGTTTACGACATTTATGTTAAGATATTTTCTTGGGATGCATCTAGACCATTGTTGGGTCAGACTTCCTCTTATGTAATGTTCTAGAATAATATGTAAGCCATTTTGGCAAGTATATATAGAGTGTTTAGGTTTAGAGTTAGGTAAGTTTTGGGGAAGAAGATTAGAGAGCATAATTGAAAGTGTGAATTTGCAGTTGGATCTTTAAATGTGAATGTATTTGTAATTGGCCATAACCCCAAAGGCCTTACAGTTGGGAATGTATGAAGATATTTTGATGAATCAAAAAAATTATTTCACTATTCTTCCTCCTTTGGTTGTTATTCTTTGTGTTTTCTTCCGTTGTGTTAACTCTTGTAGTGTGGTTTGGATAGTTGGGTGAGCCTTTGGCACTAGTTATTCACCCTTTTCCTATGTTAGTTGGTATCAAAGCTTGAGGTTCATCCTCATGGAGATTGGATCATGTAGAACCTTAATTTGGGATTTGGTTGTAGGGTGATAGATCTATGTATTTGACCTATAACATATAGAGGGTTACAATCTTGCAGGAACCTAATTTATAAAGATGGTTCATGGTAGAGGAAATAATGTTGATAATACTATATTGGATCAGTTGAGACAAATTATAGCCAAATTAGATGCTATGGAGATAGCCCAAAGGAGAGGAGCACATATTGATGATGTAAGTGATGATGAAGTAGCAACACCAAACCATAATCCAGAACTTGAAGAAGATCAAGATGAGGAAAGATTGTTGCAAATATTGTCTAGGGAAAATTCAAAGCCTACTATAGAAGTTGTTCCTTATGATGGAAAACTAGATACTAATGTTGTGTTGGATTGGATCTATGATATGGAGAAGTTCTTTGAGTAGGAAGATACTCCTGATAATAGAAAGGTGAAGATTGCAGTCACTAGGTTGAAAGGTCATGCATCACTATGGTGGGAGAACTTGCAAATTGATAGACAAAGGAGAGGAAAGGAGAAGATTAGAACTTGGCAAAAGATGGTGAACAACATAAAGAACAAATTCCTTCCTATTTATTACCAAGTTAGCTTGTTGAGAAAGATGCAAAATTTGAAATAAAAGGACATGACTGTGAAAGAATATACTAAGGAATTCTATAGATTGGACATCAGATCTGGACATGTGGATGATGATGTTGAGAAAATTGTAAGGTACATTAACGGATTGAGATCTGGAATTCAGGATGAAATAAGTTTTGTGAAGTTGGAAAGTGTAGAAGAATCATATCAATATGCCTTGAAAGCTAAGAAGATCTTGACAAAGAAGCATGAACAAAGACAAAGAGGTAGAGGTGGTAGATTTTAGAGAGGCAAAGGTAGATCTTATGGAGAAAGTGGCAAATCTAACAGTTCTCTATAGGATAAAGGAAAATCTAAATGGAAGAATGATGACAAAGGAAAGACAGTACCAAAGAGGCACTAATTCTTACCAAGGAAGAGATAATTCCTATTCTAGAGGTGGATTTCATGGTAATTGTTTTAGATGTGGTAAAGTGGGACATAAATCTTTTGAATGTAGTTCCTCTTAAAGTAGGCAAGGTAACAAAAATGTTGCAATTCAAGAAGATGGTGAGGGTTCACCAAGTGGACCTAAGGCTAGAGAAAATTTGATGGTGAGAAGAACCTTATGTAATAAGGGAAGTGATGAGAAACCTATTTTAAAGAGAAGTCTTTTTAAGAGCAGATGTAAGATAGCTGGAAAATGCTGCAAGGTGATTATTGACAGTGGAAATTCTACAAATTTGGCATCAGAAGAGTTGGTTACCAAGTTGCAATTGTAGAGGCTAAAACATCCCAAACCTTATCATGTTTCATGGATCAAAGATGAGCATAAGATATTGGTAAGTGAAAAATGCCTTGTGAAGTTCAAAATTGGACATTACTTTGATGAAGTTTTGTGTGACATTATGCCCATGGATTATTGTCATTTTTTTTGGGTAGACCTTGGCAATATGATAGATATGATGTACATGATTAAGATTGAATCAATATACTCTTTGGGTAAATGGGAAGAAACAAATATTGTTGCCTTTGATTGAAAGTCTAGATGAGGCTAATTGTACTACTGTAAAAATTTGCATGGTTAATGGGAAACAATTTGAAAAGGAAATGAAGAAGAGTCAAGTCTATTTTTCTATAGTTCCTAGAAGACCAAGTGCTGGTAGTAATGACTGAGTAGTAGAAGCTAGTAATGACCAAGTGATAGTAGATAGTGATAGCTGAGTGCCAGTAGAAATTATCAAATTGTTGAATGAGTATTAAAAAATTATTGCAATGATATTCCTAATGGTTTACCTCCAATAAGAAGTATAAGTCATTGTATGGATTTGATTCCTAGAGGTAGTTTTCCAAACAAAGCACCATATAGATTGACACCTACAAAGAATGAAGAACTTAATAGAAAAGTGCATAAGTTGTTGCAGAAAGGTTTGATCAGAGAAAGCTTGAGTCCATGTACTATACCTATTGATTTAGCACCTAAATTGAATGGAGAATGGAGAATGTGTACTGATTCTAGAGCTATTAACAAAATCACAGTAAAATATAGGTTTTCTATGCCAAGGATAGATGACATAATGGATTGTTTGAGTGGAGAAAAGTATTTTACCAAGATTTATTTGAAGAGTGGTTATCATCATATCAAAATCAGAGAAGGTGATGAATGGAAGACTGCTTTCAAGACAAAAGATGATTTGTATGAATGGTTGGTTATGCCTTTTGTTTGACTAATGCACCTAGTTCTTTCATGAGATTGATGAATGAAGTTATAAAAAAGATTCTTGGGTAAGTTTTTGATTGTTTCTTTGTATGATATTTTGATATTTAGCAAGACTAAGGAAGAACATCTTGAGCACATTAGATAAGTATTGCAGAGGTTGAAAGAGGAAAATTTGCTGATTAATCTGAAAAAGTGTTCTTTTATGCAAGAGAAGATTGTGTATTTGAGATTTGTGATTTTAGCTAATGGATTGAAGATGGATCCTAAGAAGGTTAAAGAAATTTTGGAATGGCCTACACTTGATAATATGGGTGAGGCAAGATCATTTCATGGTTTGGCTAGTTTTTATAGAAAGTTTATGATGGGGACACAACCCAAGCACAAAATGGACACAACAGGAAAGGAAAAATTTTATTAACTGTGAAAATATGCTATTACATTCAATACAAAGAAAATAGACTTCAAAACATGCCCTAAGGGTGTACAACAACATAAATCTAGAGATAATTTCTTCTCCCAGTACCTCCTCTCAAACTCCACTCCGAACTGCCTTTTACAATGCCAAAAATGTTCTTAAATAGACCTCGAAGGGTTAAGGATTAGGAATAAATTCTAGAAAGTGCTAGTAGGCATCCACCAACCAAATAGAAGGCTCTAGAAGTCACATTAGAAGTCGGTGCAAAATTAGAAGAATCCAAAAATGGTAACTGAACTTTTGGGAGGCATAACTTTTGAACCATAGCTTTGATTAATGAACCATTTACATTTCTAGAAAGCTCTCGAAGTGCTCTATAGACCTATGGACCAGCTTATTTTATCCCCCATATTTTGGCCTTGTTCAAGGTCATTCAATGCCCCTAACCTTACTTTGAAGCATTCTTAGGATGTCTCTAGAAACTGAAAAACTGTGATAACTTTCAAACCGTGGGGCCTTTTGACCTAATTCTTTTTCTAGAATGCTCTAAATCACAATGAAAATTTTCCAACCAATTTACACCTTCTAGTTCACCAAAATGATGGCTCAATTACATACTCCTATTTTTTTGACATTTACAGATATCCCAAGGTGATTAAAAACTCTATCTTAGAACACTAATAGTGGAACTGTGAGAGTTGGAATCTTTATTCGACCCAAATGGGTATCCAAAAATGAAAACACCTAAAACAGAAACTAAGTCTAAGTACATTTTTTCTTGGGTGATATAGGATTGTCCTTATACCTCTTGATCCTCCTACATCAGTTTATAAAGAATTTCAATGCTATTTGTAATGCTATGACTGAAGCAATGAGGGGAGATAAAAAAGAATTCAAGTGGACACATGGAGTTGATAAGAGTTTTGAGACTTTGAAACAAAAGGTTGCTAAATTACTTGTATTGGCTTTGCCTAATTTCAACAAAGTATTTCAAGTTGAATGTGATGCAAGTAGTAATGCAATAGCAGCTATATTAAGTCAAGAAGGTAAACCTGTTGCTTTCTTTAGTGAAAAGTTGAATGATGCTAAAAGGAAATATTCTATGTATGATCAAGAGTTTTATGCTAATGTTCAAGCCTTGAAAAAGTGGAGACATTATTTGATTCCTAAAGAGTTTGTGTTGTATACTAATCATAAAGCGTTACAATACTTGGGAAGTCAACATAAATTGAATCAAAGACATATGATGTGGGTTGAGTACTTGTAGAGTTTTACATGTGTGACCAAGCATAAGAGTGAAGTTACTAATAGAGTTGCTAATGGACTGAGTAGAAGACATTCTCTGTTGACTGAAATGAAGGTTGAAGTTCTTGGCTTTGATGAAATGAAAGAATTGCGTGATGCTAATCTTGATTTTTCTAAGGCATGGAGAGAGTGCAGAGCACCAAATTTGATAGACCACATAAGTAAGTATGATGAATATTTCATTCAAGAAGGTATGTTGTTCAAAAGTATTTAATTATGTATTCATAGAAGTCCTATGAGGTTGAATCTAATTAAGGAAAAATATAGTTGTGGATTAACTGGACATTTTGGAATTGATAAGACATTGAGTTCATTGAAAGAGAAGTATTATTAGCCACAAATGTATAAGGATGTTCAAAAATTTGTAAAGAGTTGTGGAGTTTGTCAAGTTGCAAAGGGAGTGACTCAAATTACTAGTTTGTATACACCTATTACTGTTCTTGAGAAACCTTGGACAAACATTAGTATGGATTTTGTTCTTGGATTGCCTAAGACAGTGAAGAGGTATGATTCTATATTTTTTTTAGTGGACATATTTTCTAAGATGGCTCATTTCATACCATGTAAGAAGACCTTAGATGTTGAGCATGTTGCTAAACTTTTCTTTAAAGAGATTGTGAGATTGCATGGATTACCATAAAGTATTATTTCAGATAGAGATAGTAAGTTTGTTAGTTATTTTTGGAAGACTTTGTGGAATAAGATGGGTACTAAGCTAAAATTCAGTTCTACATTCCATCCATAGACAGATGGATAGATAGAGGTTGTGAATAGAAGCTTGGGAAATTTGCAGAGATGTTTAGTTGGGAATAAGCTAAGTAATTGGGAGATGGTATTGGCACAAGCTGAATTTGCATATAATAATTTTGTGAATAGGAGTATAGGGAAGACACCTTTTGAGATTGTTACCAGAATGCATCTTAGAGGTATATCAGGTTTGAGAGATGTTGTTGGTGAAGAAAAGAAAAGCATTGTAGGAGAAGAACTTGATGATTTTATGGAGTCTTTGCATAAGGAAGTGAAGTTGAGGTTGGAACAAAGTAATCAAACATATAAGGAGAATGCTGATCAGTCTAGAAGACAACATGATTTTTAGGTTGGTGATGAGGTGATGTTTCATCTAAAGAAAGGAAGATTCCCAGTTGGAACATACAGTAAGCTAAAGATGAAGAAATTTGGACCTTGTAAGATCTTGAAGAAGTTTGATAGTGGTAATGCTTATTTGAGTTACCTGATGATATGGATATATCTCCTATATTCAATATTGCTGATTTGTATAAGTATCATGAGTTAGATTATGAAGTTGTTGTATTAGAATATTACCCTAAGAAATAGATTGGAGAAGTTGAATAGATATTGGATTAGATATTTGGTAGGAGCACAAGAGGAAAATATTACTATGAATATTTCGTAAAGTGGAAGAGCAAGCCTATTGAAGATGCTTCATGGATTTCTTAATCTGAGTTGGATTTTGCTTAAATTGTGACATCTTAATGATTCAAGAGAATCATTTATTTCAACCCTAATTGTCTAATGTAGGAGCATCCTACGTTGCCTTGTTATCATAGTCATTTTTTTTCATTTTGCATGTGGATGCCAAGTTACCCAGTATATGTCAAGTGACTCTTCATTCATTGAGTTACCCGATGTATGCCAAGTGACTCTTCATTCACCAAGTTACCTAGTGTATGCCAAGAGATTCTCCATTCAATGAGTTACCTAGTGTATGTCGAGTGTCAGCATTTGGACATGATTTTCACGAGCTAACTTGCAGGATTTATTTTGTTCATGACATTTATGTGAAGATATTTTCTTGGGATGTGTCCAGATCATTGTTGGGTCGTCCTTCCTCTTATGTAATGTTCTATAATAACATGTAAGCCATTTTGGAAAGTATATATAAAGAGTTTAGGCTTAGAGCTAGGTAAGTTTTTTGGAAGAGGATTAGAGAGCAGAACTAAAAGTGTGAATTTTCAATTGGATCTTTGAATGTGAATATATTTGTAATTGGCTATAACCCAGAAGGCCTTACAACTAGGCATGTATAAAGATATTTTGATGAATCAATAAAAGTATTTCACTCTTCTTCCTCCTTTGGTTATTGTTCTTTTTGTTTTCTTCTATTGTGTTAGCTCTTATAGTGTGGTTTGGATAGCTAGGTGAGCCTTTGGCCCTAGTTATTCACCCTTTTCCTATGTCACAATCAGAACACTAGTCAAAATTTCCACACAACCATTCAATTCATTGGCTCACTCAAGGAAATTCAACTACAACTTTTCCTATCTAATACCTTCTAAATTGGTATCACAAATAACAGGTCTCTTGAAATCCAAACTTGAAACATTCCCAAAGAAATGTAACATAGATTTCATCTTAAACAAAGAAAGCAAAGCTCAAACTAACTCTATCTTGAAACGCACATAGATGGTAGAACAAAAATAAGGTTAATATGTGTTCTCACCTATGGCTTTCTAAGAAAAATGACCTCTTTTCTTGTCCCTTAGTAGCTCCTTGTTCAAATCATTTTTTTGCATGATAAACAAAAAGGAAAATCTATGCTCTTTTTAAGGGAAAGAGAATATACATGCGAAAGTATAGCCTCGTAATGAGGCATTCATAAAAAATCAACCATGGCTAGGTTCACACATTCAAAATATTTTGATATGAAATTTTTATTAAATACTTCCCTTTGCAGTTGTACTGAAAATGATTAACTTCATCTAACACCAAATCCTTCTTTTTTGGCAAAAGATCTCCCACTTTAAATCATGTTGATGATTTCCCATGATTGGAATTAAGGAACTCCTTTAAATTATTACCTCTTGATGTGGTAATTAATGCCATTGGAAAACAATAGCTTTTAACAATCCACAATCAATTTCCACCAAGGAGCCTTAGTGGTAGAATCACTTTGAACTGCTTTGAACCAAGATTCAAAGGGGTTTGAAGTAGTTCAAAAGAACACTTCGTAGTCTTGCACAAGTTACCTAAAGAAGAAAATGATCAACATAGAATCCTTTGATTGAACTACTTTGAACTACTTTGAACTAAGGTTCAAAGTGATTCAAATAGGTTCAGACAAACACAAGGAAAGATGGGAAGCTTCAGAATGCTTTGTATAATAGGAAGCTTCAATATTTGAATTCACAATTTAAGAAATGTTCAAAATAGGGCAACTCACAATATGGCTAATAGGAGCTCTGACTAGAGACTAGGTATGCAAAGTACACAAAGAACTCAGATAACTAGAAACAAAAAAAAACACCAGAACTAAAGCAGAAAACAATAGGAAGAGGAAAGCAAATAGAAAAAAAATCTAGAAATGAAAGGTATGTACATGATCAGAACCTTAAAGACATTAGATCTTTTTTAACTTCAAATCCTACCCATTATAAGTAAAGGGAAGAATTGTGCCATTTGGGTAACTTAGACAAAAAGTGTTTGGACCAACAACTTTAGAGATGATAAATGACCCTTTCCATAGGGAGTCAAATTTTCCATGTTCTCCATTAAGTTCTTTCCTCTTGTCCAATAAAAGAACTTCATCATTTTTTAGGAAATTGTGAGGCCTAGTTCTCATATCAAAAATTTGCTTCACCTTCATTTGATGTTCTGTAATATGATCAACAAGATTTTCCCTTTCTTCTTCTAATTTCTTCAAATACATTATTCTCTTCTCTAGGGAGTCTTAAAAAAAATGATCCTCAATCATAGATTGCAATTTTGAAGCAGACAACTCTAGAGGTAGGGATACTTGAGCACCAATCCCACATAGTAGCTCAAATGGATCCATACTAATGGCCCTTTTAGGAGTAATACGATCAACCCACAATGCTTCATACATCTTTTATGCCAATTTTGGGCATTATCAGCTACTAATTTTTTCACTATAGCAACTAGGATCTTGTTACTAGATTCTGCCTACCCATTCTCTTGAAGAAAATAGTTTGAGGAATGAGCTTGGGATATGCCACGCTCATAGTAGAAAAGAGAAATCTCATTAGATTAAAAATAGGTTGCATTGTCTGAGACTATCTTTTGAGGAACCCCAAACTTGACAAATATATATTCAAATAAGAACTTACATACCACTTGAGAATTGGCCTTCTTGGTTAGAATAGCTTCCACCCATTTGGTGAAATAATCAGTGGCTATTAATAAGTATATATTCTTAACACTTGATGGAGGACTTAGAGGTCTAATGAAATCGATACCCCATTGATGGAAGGGTTCATCAATCAATACTGGCCTAAGGGGTAAGCCATTTTTTACAATTTTTTACAAACTTGTAAGCATCTTTAAACATACCTAGCTAGTAGAAGCAATACCTGAGGATTTTAAAAGCAGTCACTATAGATGATAAATTCCCTCCACATACATCTAAATTGTATGCTCTTAACAAATTTTCTTGTTGTTTTGCATCTACACATCTCAAAAAGGTTCCATCCATCCCTCTCTTATACAAAATACTATTGGAAATCACATATTTTGTAGCCTTCAACCTAAGATTCTATTTTTCTTTATAGCTCATGTTTGGAGGGAATTTACCATATGTCAAAAAGTATGCTATGTTGGAGAACTAGGGGTCTGTTTAACTTACTAATAAAACAATGGGTGTTTCTTTAGTATTGTCAAGAGATGAATCTTTATTTTTGGCCATCAATTTGCATAAACCTCATCCTCTTACTAAAGAGGTAGGTTAATAGTTTAATCATATTCTTGAACCTTAGTTATCCATATAGCTCTTTTATTTACCCCAATTTCCTGCTAAGTCAATATACATTTTACCATTGTTTCTGGCACATAGACAATTGAATGGGAATTTAGAATGTAATACCTAAATTTTTTCAATGCCTTCACCATAGTGAATGCATATTTCTCCACTTGGGTATATTTTAATTCATGCTTCTTCAAGGGAATGCTCATGAAATAAATTGGGGCTTCATTGTCTTTATCATCCCTTTGAGTTAGAATACTAGATAGAGTATGTTCTAAAGCATAGCAATAAATGATGAAATCTTTTTCAAAATTTGGACTCACTAGCATGGGAGCATTTGAAATGGCTATTTTAATATCCTCAAAAGCTTTCTTACCCTCTTCCTTCCATCTATAGTGATGTTTTTTCTCATCATACCCAACATATGTCTTACCTTTCCAAAAAATTCAAGAACAAAACTTCTTAAAAATTGATTTGACCAAAGGACTTCAAATCACTTCTATTAGTGGGTAGTTCTAGTTTCTGTATTTCCTTCACCCCTTTTGGGTTGATCCTTATACCATCTTTAGAGATGATATGTCTGAGCAATTTTCCTTCCTTTACAAAGAATATAGACTTTTTAGCATTGAGAGATATACCATGTTGTATGCATCAGTCCAACACTATTCCCAAGTCTCTCAAGTGGTGTTTCCTTCTTTTAGAGTATATAGTCAAGTCATCAAGATATATTGCAATTATTCTATCCCTCAAATCTTTAAAGGAAGATTTCATTTCTCTCTAAAAATTTTCTTATGCATTGATCAAACCAAATGGCATCTATTTGTAAGATAAAGTGCCCTAAGGAGTAATGAAGGCCTTCTTGTGCTAATCCTCAGGTGCAATGCTAATCTGATTATATCTTGAATACCCATTGAGCATTGACATAACTTCAAACCCAACAACCATCTACAAAATATGATCCATAGTGGGAAGTGCATAATTTTCCTAAAGACTGGCTTGATTTAGACTCCTAAAATCCACACAAATTTTTATTTCACCATTTTTCTTTCTCATGGCAACAATATTTGCTACCCAACTTGAGTGATGAATCAGATAGATTATGCAAGTTCTTAACATCTTCTCCACTTCTTTAAAAATAACATTAGATACCTTAGGATTATAGTTTTTGACCTTTCATCTAAAGGTAGTAACTTCTAGCTTTAAAGGTATATGATGTACAAACTCTACACTTCTAAAGTTCTTCAAGTCTTCATATCCCAGGAAAAGACATCATGATACTAGGCAAGGAGTTTAGACAACTTATCCTTCTCTTTCTATGAGTAGGTTCGGCCAATGGAAATCTATTTGGAGTTTTCTTCATTTCAGATATTTATTTTGTCATGTTCCTATGCACCTTTATCAAGGTCAGTTCTCCTTTTTTTGGCACTATCATTTTTTCTTCCAAACAGATGTTCTAAAGACACCAACCCCTTTGGGATTTGATTACATTTCAATTAAACAACTTCCCCTAATTTGGTTGATTATTCTTCGACAGGTTTACCCTCATGGTTTGATCCTTCAAAGAAAGCTTTAGCAAAATTTCCAACACATTTGATGAAATCCTTCAAATGTGCATCACTATCAAAAACTTTACACAATTTAGATTATTTGGGACTTTAGGTCCATAAATAATTTCAACCTTGTAGGTATCACTTTTGAACTCTAGGTGTTGTAACAACAAGGAAGCTGGAATAGCTAAGGAGTCTGCTTTGATATTTTGAGAACAAGACACAAATTCAATAGAAAAGGCTTAAAAAGATTCAATCTCATTCCAAACTAGATTTGTATAGTATTTTAGCCTATCATATTTTACAAAAAATTATTTCCTTACCTATTTTACAATGAGTTTAGCATCACCTCTCACATTCAATTACTTCACCCCATTTGCTTTGGCTTCCTGTAAACCTAGGAGCAATGCTTTGTACTTCATGGTGCTATTTGTATTATAAAAATCTAATTTAAAAGAAAATGGAAATATTTCTTTCAAAGGTGAAATTAGAATAACTCCTATGCCTAACCCTAAATTTGAGTAGCTTCCATCGAACTCCAAAGTCCACAGGGCTTCATCACAATTTTCTTTTTCAATTTCCTCACATTGTTTCTTAGGCAATATAGCATAGTTTCCAAACATGCATTCTTCATATAGTATCTAAGCTTTAGGATTGTCTAAAGGTACACCTATGTATTTATTCTTTGGTTTTGGCTCTAGTTTTATCTTTTTCTTTCTTACCAGGATGTAAGCTTCAACCTAGTCCATTTTGATTTCTCCACCCATATCTTTATAAAAAGTCTTGCCGAGCAATATTCCATAATTGGCTAGTATGTCAACTACTAGGATAGTAAGTTTTAGCTTTTTCTCTGGGCAGGTATAAAGAACAACTTGTATGTCTTTCAATTGGCCAATGAGGGGTACTTCTATCCCATCCATAGAATAAA